>BMAC01000481.1:157372-239154 GCA_014905375.1 Phtheirospermum japonicum
TCCTTGTTGTTGGTAGTGATTCTTACTTTCTTAGTAAGTTTTTTTCATGAATTACTCTATGTTGGGATTTGGATATTTGGAAGGTTATTTTTGGTAACTTTGGTCCATTATTCCAAATGTGGTAAGTTCGTTAATTTCATATTCTTAATCTACGTTGTGAGTAGATGAACGTGGTATATTTACTTTCACAAATCCATGTTGGGATGAGTGAGTAATCAATGTTCAAAGTTGGACATTTAATAAGTAAAATATGGAAGTTGAAAAGGGAGTGGGATTTCCATTTGGTATATGGAAAGTCCCACATAGGAAGGAGACCCATTTAAGAAAGGCTTTATTAAATGAAGTGAAATGGGGATTGGTTACAAGTTGAGTGGGGTGGGGAACCCCCACACGCGCGCCACCACCCGCCCGCCGGCCGGCTCGGCACGGCACGGCTCGGGCTCGGGCCCGTGGCCCGTGGCCCGTGGCTCGCGTTCCGCGTCCATTCTCGCCTATTTTTTCGCGCACGTGGTTTGTGGTTCGTGGTTCGTGGTTCGTATACAAGTCCAGATTCCTATTCTTTTCTCTCCAAGAAAGACTGGAATATTCTGGAACTGGTCCAAAACTAAAGCCCAGGCCCAGCTAGACTATAGAACCACAAACCACATGCGCGAAAAATCGCGAGTTCCTTGTTGTTGGTAGTGATTCTTACTTTCTTAGTAAGTTTTTTTCATGTCGGGGATGTTGGGATTTGGATATTTGGAAGGTTATTTTTGGTAACTTTGGTCCATTATTCCAAATGTGGTAAGTTCGTTATTTTCGAAAACGAGCTTTCATATTCTTAATCTACGTTGTGAGTAGATGAACGTGGTATATTTACTTTCACAAATCCATGTTGGGATGAGTGAGTAATCAATGTTCAAAGTTGGACATTTAATAAGTAAATATGGAAGTTGAAAAGGGAGTGGGATTTCCTTTTGGTATATGGAAAGTCCCACATAGGAAGGAGACCCATTTAAGAAAGGCTTTATTAAATGAAGTGAAATGGGGATTGGTTACAAGTTGAGTGGGGTGGGGAACCCCCCACACGCGCGCCACCACCCGCCCGCCCGGCTCGGCTCGGCACGGCACGGCTCGGCTCGGCTCGGGCTCGGGCTCGGGCTCGGGCCCGAGGCCCGTGGCTCGTGGCTCGCGTTCCGCGCCCATACTCGCGATTTTTCGCGCATGTGGTTTGTGGTTCGTGGTTCGTGGTTCGTATAGTCCAGTTCTGCCTGTTTCTTTTACTCTCCAGAAACTGATTTCTGGAACTGGTCCAAAACTAAAGCCCAGGCCCAGCTAGACTATAGAACCACAAACCACATGCGCGAAAAATCGCGAGTTGTCTGCCCAGTTCTCGTTCGCCAGGGTGCTGGTTCGACTGCTCCGTCCAGCTCCGTTCGTCGTTGTATCTTGGGAGGTTCATTGCTGTTCAACCGCGAGCACGTAGTCCGGGGCAATAAGAATCTTAAGGAGAGAGTTCGCTCGCCTCGACGGTTCAATTTGATTTAATTTTCTGTTCTTGCTATTTGTTTTTCTCTATTAATTCGAATTATCCCTGCTGTTATTCCGTGATTTTATTGAAGTTACCCAATACTCTATACCCATTTTGAGAATTTTTTAGGGGCCCGCATTAAAATCAGGTCGAATAAGTTCTAAGTTTGAAAGAATTGCAAGACAATAATTCGCTAATTTGCTAGTAATAAGATTAAAATAATCAAAACAAATTAAGTGTGTTCAGTGTAAAGTGTAAATAAATAGCAGCGGAGACACAAGGTTTTAAGAATTTTGACTATATGGAAAACCCCTGATGTATAGTCGAGTCTCATGTGAAAGATCTTTACTAGAAAACATGTATCAACCGTTACACTTAAAAACATAAAGAATTAGTAAAGACTCTGAAAAACTTTTATCGAGTAAGATCGTTACAATCAATACTACTCTTCCAACAAGTTAAGAATCACAATCTCTATGATCAAATCTTAATAAGAACAAAAAATGAAAAAGCAACAATTTGTTCAACGGGATGTTGGTGACGGTGTTAGCAACACGGGCTGCAACATCTGTCTGTTGGCAGAATATCTGTTAATCGAATAAAACGCTCTCAACTCTCAAAATTTTTATGTTATCTTTTTATAATTCGTGGTATCTTAGTTTTGAAGTTTTAGAGCAAGTTCTCATCTTTATATAAAACCTACAAAAGAAGGAAAAATATATATACATAATATATTGTAAGTAAATCACTTTAATAGATAAAATTTAAGAATCATAATAACTCAATACTTGTAACACACGAAAATCTACTCTAATGGAAAGAGAATTACGTTCTAATCTAATTCTAATAATATACATGATAACTACCAAATACGATAAGTATTACATCTTTTCTAAACAATTAATATCTAATAATCTTGGCAAGAAAGTCAAAATAATATCTAAACAAAGTAGGACTCCTAAAGGAATAAAAGATTTATTAATCTTGTATGTATAATATAATAGGACTCATCAATCTCCCATTTTTTGTCTTTCTCGGCCAAAACACACATGATTAAAATCACAAGTATAATCATTAATAATCATCTAAAAGCTGCTTTAACTTGTTGAAGTATCAAATTAGAATATTACGAAGCATACAAGAAATCATGCAGGTATTTAGAACTATCAAACACACACACAAAAAAAAAAAAAAAAACTACTACCAAATAAAATATCTCTAAAAAAAGTTCATAAAACTCAAAGTAAAGAACACTTCCCTTTGGTACACTAGTGGCAGAATCAAGATCAAACTCATCCTCATTCTCTTCATTATAAAGTCACATAAGCAAACTGACACTAAAATGAGCAGTAGAAGATGCACTAGAAGAAACAATAGAAGATCTACACTACATCCCCCACCCCCCACAAATGTGTTCAATATCATATGAAACGATATGCACTGCAACCTTTGCAGTAGTAGTAACTCCCTCTAAATTAATCATATCTCGACTAGCAATATATTACCAACATCTCCTTCATTATCATTAACTAATCTTCTTTCTCGTCAGAAAGAAAGGATTTCTAATGTAGGTAAAGATAGTAAGCACGGAAGGCAGTGTAATGAGCAACAGCAAACTCCGCAAACTGCACTTATTCCTTTGGAAAATATCAAGACACGGGAACAAGCACATCAGGCATGGGATCTTCAAAATCAATTACGTTGGCGGGAGTGTTAATAACACCCGAAGAAATATTCTAAACAACACCGGGAGCAACAATATGAATAGTAGAGACAGTGCGACCAGAACCAGAAGACTCGTATTTATCATCACAAAAGATTACTTGAAGATCACCAAGAAGGTTCCTATCAAAATAGAAGCGGTGACCATAAAGAATCCAGACTACCGAGTAGGCGGCACACAAGGGACGTATCTTTGAGACACCAAAACTTAGTAGATAAATTGCATCCCAGTACCAAGTTGATAAAACACACAAGCATGAGTTTCAGTGGCTTGAGAACTATTCATCGAGGGACCCAGTTTGCAGAGCAAATTTTGTGCAAAAAAGTCAACATAGGGAAGATGATCATAAAGAATCGAAAGGAGATGATATATGATCAAACAAATCACTTGTTAGGTAACAGATCATCATATTAAAATCAAAAGACATTGGTTCTTTTACACAATCAGGAATCTCAAACAAAATATTAATTACATAAGGATTAAAGTTATAAACATTACCACGTACATAGAATCGACTGAAGATAGGAGATCGACGATCAAAAACCTCAACACTCAGATTGCTATATAATCATATACCACAGAAGTCTCAATAAGTACAATATCATCCACAATATGCATTAAATGATGACGCTCAAGAAATTTGTTCAAATTATAAGAAAGAAAAGACACTAAGTGACTACGTTTTTCATTGATCAAGGAATGACCATCAAATAACACAAAATGATCAAAAGTAGCCCTTGAATAAAAAGTTTCAAAAAAGATGGTACACATATCGTAATCAGAACTGGATGTTGACCCATGTGTTAGCACATCCTCAACAGCATCTCTAGTAACATCTGCAACTACACTTGCAGCAACAATTTTAGAAACTATACCGACCTAATTATCCCAGCATAACTATCAGAAATATCATTAGTAAGCACGGTCCCTCCAAAAATATCCTCAACAACAAATTCTTCGTTACTTGAGATATTAGGAATAGTACTCAACCAAGGGCTAGAGGAACCAAAAACAACGCCCTTTCCCTTTATAAAATATATCAGGAATAGTACTCAACCAAGGGATAATAGTTTCACTATCAGCAAACGAGCTAGAGGTCGGATTAGCAAAAGAATGAGTACACCGAGCCATAAAAGGCTAGATTTTGAATCAGAAACATCAAACTCAACCTCTAAAGGCGTATGTGATGCAGAATCATCAGGAACACCAGAAGCAACTACACTAACATGTGGCAAGTCAGAACTGGCTGGAGTGTTGGTAACATCAGCAACAACACTCGCACCAACATCAGCGGCGGCATTTCCCCATATCTTTGAATCTCCTCCAGACTTCTTCCCCTTCTTCTAGAGAACAAAGTCTCTCTACTTTTGAAAATATCAAAAGAGTTAAATGACTCAAAACATCAAAATCATAGCCACGGAGGCATTTGGACTTACGAGAAGACATGTAATTAGACTCAAGATATTCATAAAGCATCACAAGGTTTGGAAGATGCTCCATATCAATCTCACTGTATTTGTCAATAGGTACAAGACAACAAATACTTTAGTTTGTTCGGTAGAATCAACTACAGTGGTGGATAAAATAGATGGATACGGTTGCGAGTGAGTAGCCACAGAGTGAGACGCTAATGGGGTATGCTCAACAGTTTGAGCAATAAAAGTCGATGGTGGTTGATTAGATGGATGCGGCGAATTAAGGACAAACAGTCACCTAGGTTCAGAAAATGCTACCTAAGGTGTTGCAACACCCTTAGGCACATCTTGTGCAAAAGATCCAGCAGTGATCGAAGAATTAATGGATGACAGAGTTTAGGCAGGTAAGCGACAAAGATAGAGGAGAACGGATTTTTGCTTGGACTTCAAAATAATGATTTGACACCTGAAAAGAGCTTAAACATTCTTGGATGAAAGATGTAATCAAGAAATTTACAACATCAATATATAAAAGTTTGAAAATATTAGAAAATAAAGTGAAGCATGTAGCCACATATAAGTAGATATAATAAGACCCGAGAGTTCCTAAACATATTAACCCTAGAAGAATTCCATCTAGAAAGGATTCTAGAAATATAAAAGGAAACACACACACACACACACACACATATATATATGGAACAAAATTCACCTTTGACATAAGTCACCATAAGATATGAAAACTCTTTGATTAAAAGTACCAATTTTGTCATATCCAACACAAACGTGTATAAAGGAGAGATGATAAATATCACAAAGTGATGTGTGTCCTTATTTTATGACTAAAATATGATAAAGGAAAGATTTCACACACAAAATTTTTAAAAATACAGCTGCTACACACTAGTACCGGATGTGATAACATCATGGATGATATTCAGCCACAAAATCAATAAATCAAAACTTCTTAACCCAGTTAATGACAGTCATTTTAAGTTGCATATGTGGATTATATATTTTATGTCCTGGAGTAGTAGTACCTCTACTTTCTTCATCTCTTTTAGGATAGGTAGAACTTTCTTCCTAATACAAGATATTCATTTGAGAGAATCGGGAGAAACACACAACTCTGCGAAAAACAATCCATGATTATTTCCAGAAAATTCAACCCACTTAGACAACACACTTTAGAAAAAAAAAAGTACAATAGTTTTATGCCTAAAAATATATATATAAAGTGTTACGGCAAATGTCGATGCCACGACATGTAGGACAATATTCATACAGATCACCTATAGAGAGATTTCCTTAAAGAAAAACCCCCATAATCTAATGTCTTGGTGTCAATGTATACCTGCCAATTTTCGGTGTTAATATCCTCCATGTAAGCAGTGTTTTTCTCAACCAAATCTCGCATAGTGTGATACTGAAAAACGATGAATTTTGTACGAAAGTGTTGAACAATTTTCTTTGATATGTCAGTCGCACTAGAGTTATCAACAAAAACGATTATTTCCAAGTGAATTGTTCCTCTTAACAATTTTGATTAAAAACAATAATTAGAAACAACCACCAAAGATTATATACTCGCATTCTCCTAACAAAGGTGACACATTTATATGTTCATCCATAGACCATAAATCACGTTGTTACCTAAATAGACACACTCTCTTAATGCAAATTTATTGTCATCTTTCAAATCATGACACCTTATTTTAGTTCAAAAGATAGTACAAAATAGTGTATTACGTAGATATGCAATTCAATCTTACCATTCTCTCGAAAGTAATCATAGTGTTAGCAACAATAAAAATATCGTCAACATTCTCATCCTTTAGCTCCTCATCTTGAACGTCTTCAGTTAGATTTGCAATGAAATTCTCATCGGCAGAGTTATTAGACTTCGTTCTCTCTGAAAACGGACTCGAAACAACTAGTGGACTTGAGACAAGCAACAAATTAGAAAACCGTTGTGGACTAGGAAAAGGCAGAGTTGGTGCCGGTGAACCAACACGGGGTCAGCTTATGGAGTTCAAAGTTCACACATTAGGACTTTTATCTACGACAACCATTAATTGAGTTTATACATTTCAAGTATTTAGTATTTTTCTATGATTAAAGCCCATCATGTGAAGGTTATAGATAAAGGGCATTTTAATGATACCGTATGACCTAAATTAGTAGATCAAGTCAAACTTCAAACCTTAGACTCGACAAGTTTTTACTCGTACGATTTCAGAAATTACCCTTGCAAAATTCTTAGATCAGGTCAAGATTGCAAGGTGAGACTAATTTAATAGAGATAGTAATTAAAATCATTAGATACAAATTCACATCATATATAGATATAATACAATACAAAAGCAAATAATCCATATATTTTGATTCAAATAACTTTTTGAATTTAAACAGCGTTATTAAAAATTAAATATCTTGACTTAATATACCTTTAATTAAATAGTCAAATACATGTGAAATGACATTTGACTGGAAAAAATTTATAAACTGACATCATTTACTATAAAACAGAGGTAAACAATTTATAAACTAACATCATTTACATACACCAAGTTGACACGTTCAAATTGACATCTCTAACTCTTCAAAAATCATCTCCTTGGTCAACACGGAAAGGTAGAAAATATCTACCGCCAATTTAAACCACAAAATTGACTTTGGTTCAATTCAAAGAATATCACTATATATAAATAGGACTGGATCCATGCATATTTCTCATATCCTTTTCATTCCAATACAAACCTAAAAGGCTTATTATCTACTCTTGTATCCAATAAACACCATATATATACCCCAACTTTAATTTCTATTCTCATATCGTCTGGTTTCACAAGTTTATTCATTCTTAAGATGATGAATTACCAAGTTAGAGGCACTACCATTCTTTTTATTGTTTTAGTGATTTATGTGGTATGTATGAGCAGCGCTAAAGTCAAGGGCACGAGAATATTGACCGAAGATTATAGTTCTCAGACGAACCATCTCGTCACGTTTCCAAAAATGTATGAGAATGCGAAAGAGATGATGTCGAGTTGGTTACAACGGCTACCATCGGGGCCTAGCCCTAGAGGACCTGGCAATTGATGCTACTAATTAAGCCATGAGTTGATTAAGAAAGAGTTCGAAGGCATGCATGCATGCATGTTGGCTATACGCTAAGATGTATTTAGATTTTTTTTTCTTTTTTTTTTTATTATTATTTGATCATTCTTTATTTCCTTGTTAACCAAGAAGTTTACACGAATGAAAAGCGAACTAACTACATTTTGCTCTTGTTAAATAAGATTCGACATTTTTTAGGTTAGTGATTTACTTTTTTCCAAGTACATGTCTAAAATTCTTTTTATAGTAAATACATGTTTATTTAGACTTGGCCGCGGTTCCGAAATTCCTCAACCTTTCGGTTGCCAAAATGGGGAACTGTAATCAGAATTGTGGCCTCACTTTTAAAGTCCACGGTTCAAGTTTTGATTTTAATCGAACAGTTTATTGTTTTATCTTTATTATTAAGTCTTCATAATTTTGTAATATTATACTAAATATCCAACATGATTTATGTTGGTCAAAAAAGTAATCAAGTAAAAGTCTTTGAGAAAGGTGTGATGAATGGACTTTTAGCCAATTCTCTTTGTGAAGTAGTTTGTGGATTAAATTAAAAGAATGGAAATTAAGATGATACTAATTAAAGTCCTCTAGTTTAAATTGGGTGATGAATAGGTTATTGCTGCAGTGGATATGCCACGTAGGATATGATATAGACAGACAGTCTATTGAGAAAAAGAAAAATTTTAAAAATTAATAAATATCAAATGTAGAGATGAATTATAGACATTACCAAAAAGAAAGGTCAAATACTATATAAGATCAATACTAAAAATAATCCTATACAAATGTAGGGGTTTCAAGAAAATTTGGGGAGGCCAAATAGAAGGTGACAGAAAGAGAATTAAAATATGGACCCTAAAACCAAAAAAAAAAAAACTACAACATGAACCATATTGACTATTTCTATTTAAAATATGTAATTCATTTAAGTACAAGTAGTAGTAAGAAGCATGTAAAAACCGAAGCAAGATACAATGTCACTCTCAAATGTCAAAACCTTGTATTATAATTTATATATATGTGCGCAAAAACGAAAAAGGACTACAAAGAAGAGAGCGAAGCAGTTTGAATCGTCGACGGTGGTGGCTGAGTCGTAGTAACGGTAGCATTATCGGTCCAGTTCTTTTCACCCCAATGCCACAACATACTTTCCCAGAAGCAAAACTCTTCAAAGCAAGTACTTAACCGCTTATCTTCGATCTTAATCTTCCAATGACCATCGCTATAATTACCCTTCTCCGCCTGCCTCCGGTCCCACTCCAACGCAGCCTTCTGTTTAGACCTAAGCAAACAGTACTTTTGCAAGTTCTCAGGCATCGCGTCGTGTACCTTCCACCAGGTCGCATGGGCAACGTCGCTCGCAAATTCCTGCAATATGTCGACATTCCAGTTGCAATCATAGTCCCGGAAACATAACCAAGGTTTTAATCCCAAATAATGAAGTACGTATAGAACCGGAGGGTCGGCCCCAAATAGACGAGTCTTCATTTCTTTCTTCTCTTCCTCGTCGCCAATCCAAAAATGCTTCAGGAAATTCATGTGTTTCGGGATCCGATGCCACCACGTGAAGATCTCGTTCAAATAACCTTTTTTTTTTAGTATAAAACAAAATTTCATTAATATATCGTTAGGCAGGTCTCCTAAAACTAATTTTTTTATATGATTTACCGGGCATGCAAAAATAAACTAACCTTGGTCACCACCGTTGTAGGACTCGATCTCGTTAATGTGGTCCATCAACAACTGGAAAGTGCAATTCGACGGCTCGATCAGCATAACGCCCGAATTAAACAGTGTGGCATTATTTCCCGTGGCGGATATTTCGGGCATCTCGAAGAGGAAATCGATGTTCCGGAGAACTAACAGATCGGCGTCGATGAATATAATTTTGTCGTAATCGGTCAATTGCCAGAGACGGAATTTACTGTAGTTCCACTCGTTGTAGGCGTCCCGTTCGGCTTTTGGGTTTCGGATTCTTTGGATAGTGTGAATTTTCCAGCCAGCCGCCTCGAGACCAGAACGGTGATAGTCGGTGATGGTCTCGTCGACGAGTATGACAAGGTCCCGGGTCGAGCCTGCCATGCGGATACTTTGGGCTGCGGCGATGGCCCCGCAGACGTAGATGTGGGCTGAGTGTAGAATCGTTGCGTATGCTTCTCGCTTTACGTTACCCAAGTACCGGTTTTCTGCAAGAGGGAGAGGGTTGGTGGTGTTAACATTCACCGAAATGATTTTTTTTTAATAATTTCTTTTTTTAAAAATGACACTATTCGTCAATTTTCAAAATTAAGGATAAATAAAAAAAAAAATCATCGAATCACTAATCATTATTACAAATTTTTCCATAAATCTCACTATTTATCAACCCACTCAGATAACTCTAACTACCAATCATATTCATTACATTTTCATCTCACACTCCCGAAAAATTCATTCTACTTTCCAAATAAAACTCATCAATATTCTCTCTCTTTTTTTTTTCAAATGAAATTGTATCCAAGGACACCCTGACTATCTCAATTGCTTAGAACAAACACATCCGATAACAACATAGTTAAGCTTATCTTCAAATACTCTTATTCTTCTGATGCCTCGTGCTCATTCAATTAGAAATAAAGATAGTTATATGCTTATAAATAGTAAAATAACAAGCACTGGAGGATGTTTTTTGTTTTTTTTTCTCTGGGCTAAATCAAGAAATTTCTGCAGAGTTGACCATTATTGGAAAAATATATGTACAAGTTGAACAATATATATAGTAAAGTTATTATCATATGCTTACTCGATTAGAAAATAAGATAATTATATGCTATCAATGGTAAAATAACAATCAACCACTGGAGGATTTATTTTATTTTATTTTATTTTCTGGGCTAAATCAAGAAATTCCTACAGAGTTGGCCATTATAGGAAATATAAGCACTATATGTACATGTCCTCAGTCAATTAGCAATAAGATAATAATAGGTTTATAAATGGTAAAATAACAACCAGGGGAGAATTTTTATTTTTTTTCTGGGCTAAATAAAGAATATCCTACAGAATTAGACATTATAGGAAAAATATAAGCACTATACATATAGTAAAATTAAATTAGATCGGACCTTTGGTATTGAGAGGAAGTGCAAGTTCACACGACCCAACCGGAAGCTGGAGCTTTTGTCTGAACGTATTTAAATTAGGTTTATAGAGCCACACATTCCCTTTCCTCACAATCAGGTCTTTGCAAGTGAACAGATTCGGAGTCGGGAAACATTCCGTAATTAGAAGCACATGCACTGGATGATACCCTTTAGTGGTCCCAGCGAGTCTCGCAGCTTCGAGTTGCAAGTGCAAACGAGCCACGTCCCTATACCAGTTCTTGGACTTATCACAGGGCAGCTTAACCACTATAAGGTCCAAACGCGGTTTGCCCGAAAAGTGGATTTTCGGCAAATTAGGACAAATGGGAACCTCAAACTCTTCTTCCTCGTCTAACCATTCTGGGTAAAGTGTTTCCCAAGTGACGTTTTTCGAGGCGTAATTCAGGGCAAGCGTAATGTGCTCTGCGTCTGGTAATAACTGCTTGAACTCGTTCATTTCTTGCTCATTGAGATTCAAAAGCCCGATTCCTTTGTACTCGTCCCTGTCGGTTAATCTCTCGATCGCAGCAGAAATGTCGTCCCAGTTGATATTTAGATACGACGAGTAACTTTGATCTATGCCGAATCTGTCCCTTATCCATCTATCTACCAAGCTTGACCTACAATCAAGTAAGCAAAAGAAATTTAATTTAAATTGTATAGTATATTGGTATATTATAGGAACTATTAGATGAAGAATAATTGTAATTAAGTTTTTTTATTCACATTATCATATTATCTAGTAATATATATGTATAATTTTGAAGGAAAAAAATAATAAAACTGAATCAGAAAGAAAAATCAGAAATCATTCATTTTATTAGATGAGTTATTTCAAGAGGTTTTACAAAGCAATAGGGTAATATTATTTTATTTTATAGTATAATAAATGATGAACTGTTTTCTTTACTTGTAATTCTTGTTTTAGTATTATATGTTTTTTAACCTCCAAAATCTACAAATTAACTTTACATTGGTACGTAGATTATAATTTACTGTCATTTTATATATCATAATTTTAGATTTTATTCTTTTGTATAAAAATTCTGCATCCGCCACTGTCTATATTAGTTGATAACACAGCATGATAAATACAATATTAAGAAACACAAAATATATATATATACACAATACCTAGAACGAGAGCTGGATATATGGTCTGTTTCATGAACCGATGGAGAACGGAGGAGTGTGAAAAATGCTCCAATAACGATAATGACCATCACAAGCTTCAAAGTAGAGAATTTGCAGCTTAATATCCTATCTAGACTGGAACCATAAATAGACCTATCACCATATTTCCACACTCTACTCCGTAAAGACCTTTGTTTGCTTGTATCCTCTTCACTGAAAACAAAACAACCGGAGTCAAAAAATAAATAAATAAAATTAGAACAAAAACACACTCAACTTGACGGATTTGGCATTTTTTGAAATAGGTTGAGCAATTTAATACATTAACTAATGATCATGCTCAAATTGAAAAATACATAAGAAATTATAATGGTTTTCTGCAGTCCATAAATACACAACCAATTGAGGAGTTGAACCAAATCATTAACCTCTCATCCCAGACTTTTTGAAGAAGTCAATTTAGGTCAAATATCAAAACAGGCTTATACCCAAGTTCATTTCTTAATTAATTGTCAAATGAACCAAATAACACATAAGACACTTTCGACGTGAAACTGAAAAGTTCAACTCTTAAAATCAGCACATAAACAGGTTGTCATTTTATTATGTCAAACTAGAAGACTTGAAAACTCAAGAAAACAGGATCATGTGTAGGGCAATTCAATATCTCAACTACCCTATTGCCAAATTATTAAAATTCCCACATTATTTCCAAAAATATGTAATTATATTCAGACTAACAGTTGTCCATGTTGATCAGACACCAGAAACCTGTGCCAACTCATTTTGTTCCCATTCTCATCTTACATTGTTCTGTTCCAGTTGAAAAGATCAAACCGTGTTACTAATGCAAAACCTAACTTAAAATCCCCAGCTATTGCCATTTACCAAATTGTTAATAAAATCCACCATAATCTCCAAAAAAAAAAAAAAATTAGAATCAAAGAACCCCAAATCCAAAAAAAAAAAAATTTAATAATAATAAAAATCCGATTTGTAAACAGCAAAAGGAGGGTTTTCAAATCCGGTTGAAGCCAATTAACAATTATTAAAATATATATATATATATATATATATATATATATATATATATATATATATATATATATATCCATGATGCCCAAAACCAAAAAACTCTGCACAAATAATCACAACCACTGGGCAACAAGCTAATCAAGGCGAACAGCTAGTGGATGATGCTAATAAGTGGAAAAAGGTCTTAATTAATATAAGCTTACTTGTTGAAGGACAATGAGAGCCTATATCTGGGCTCTACCGAAGTAGGCGATGAGCCTCTCATCTTCTTTTCTTCTTCCTGCAAATAAATACAGTAGCAATTTGTTGTTGAAGTAGAAAACAGGGAAATAAAATAAAATAAATATGAAAATTTAACTTTGTTAAAATTGAAATATATTCACAGGAGGAAAAAAAAATGGAGGAGGAACTTAGTTGGGAGAAATCAGAAACAGCCAAAGAAGAAGAAGAGTGAGTAAGTTAAAGCATATGGTGGGTCGCTTAGTTTATTAATTGCAGGATTAATGGAAAATTAGAAATAGGATTAACTGTTAACTTCTGGTAAAGTAATCACCCGTTGGCTTGCTCAATTAATGCCGCAATCTGTCAATAATTACCCGCCCCACGCCACATATATAAAATACTTTTATTTTTTTAATCCTAAATTATAGATACTATCCATATTTATTTTATTCATTCATTTATTTATATATTCCTATTTAATGCACTTTATTGTTAATATTTAATGAGTTATTAGTAAAAATTAAAATTTTAATTATACTAATTATTTTTTTTATCTTTGTAAAAGAAAAAATGTTCAATATTTATGGGACGAATGGAATTTATAATAAAGGATCGGTCTATATTCATATTGTTTTTATTTTTTCCGAGAAATATATATTGCTATTTTTAGTAAAATAATGCTAGAGATTGACTAGTATTATATCATATTTTAAATTTTTGTGTTATATTTTAAGTGTTTATATTATATTTAATTTTATATAAATGGACGGATATAGATATAAATGCAACATGTTATAATAAATATATCACAAATTTGATGGGTTTTTTATTACAATGTGAGAATCTACATTTAGTCAATTATGTTTTTAATTTTTTTTAGTAAATTATATATTTGTTAATTATAATAGCATTGCGTTGTTTGTATAATTAGCTTTAAAATGTTTTTGATGTATTATATAATTATGAAAACTGGAAATAAAAAGTAAGAGAATTTCAATAATTTTTTAATTTTAACTAATGTAGTTGTAATTGTTTTTCAAGAGTAACTATCATGTATAATTTTATTTTATTTAAAAAAATACAAGTTACATAAAAAATTTGGCATGTATACAACGTAAATTATAATAATAATAATAATAAATTATTTAAAGTGCAAGATTTTATTTTATTTTTTTTAGCTAATCACATCACTTGGCAACAATTTTGAACTATATATTAAAAAAATAAAATTAAAGATGTATTTATTTCAATAATAAACCATCTTTATACGGCACTTTATCTGATTATTAAATAAGCACCTATTTATATAATTTTTCTTAACAATTACCATGTAGAGTAGTATTCTTTGAAAATTCATTACAGAGGTAACTTTTTTTTTAACAGTTATAGCATTTGTCTTATGTATTTATTCAAAACATCTGCAAATGAGGAAAAGTATAAGAATAATGAAAATGTCAAGGAACCAATATAATATAGATACATAGTCATAATAATTCAAATACAGTTGAAAAAGGATGCGGATAAATGTAGAAAACCGCATCATGTGAGCTTTATTTTAAATTGATAATGTTTTCACCTACTTTATTAAAGTGTATATAAAAAAAATTAAAATACATATATGTTAACCTTGTAAAAAATTGTATACATATAGTCCATCAAATAAAAATCATTTTACGGTTATTTCACATGATTTAAGAAAGATATTAGTTAGTATAATTAAAATATTATTTTTTATCTATAATTAATTATTTATTTATTTATTATCTAATGAAAATTAATATAAATAAGTACAATATTATAATTTTAATATAATTAAATAGGGATATGTATCTTATGATAAATAAATCTGGTAATAAGTCTTGCGACACCCAAAATAGTTTTTTTATGAGATGAGGTGAGTATTTATGCAGAAAATGCAAAATACCAACATAATATTTTAATATTATTATATATATGTGAAGGCAAATTTACCCAATAACTTACAAAATATAATTTAACCACAACTTTTGAACAAAAAAGATATTTTGCCAGACTTACACCGATTTAACTTTTTCATGGATTAGTCAATTATGACATGGGAAAAATAATTATAAAGATATCAAAATTTAAAAAAAAGTAATAATAGAAATTAATGGTTTTTAATATTTTTTTTTTTTGAAAAGATATTTAAAATATAAATGGAAAAATGGAAAAATATTTTATAAAATCTAGAATTTATAGTATATGCAATATATATATATATATATATATATATATATATATATATATATATATATATATAACATAAACTAAGAAAAAATATGGAAAAAGTAGTTTAAGTTTTTTAAATGTATTAAATATGTCAAAAAATGTATTTTAAATATTAGAATAATATGTTCACAAATAATTTAAATATTCAAAAAAACCTAAAAGTTAGACTACTATAAACTTTTTATAAATATTGTTTTTTTTACAAAACTAAAAATTAAGTTCAAAAACTATAAAATGTTGAGATTTTTATTAGTTTGTTATAAAATATGATTTCTTACAGCACGCTTTACAAAATCAAGTATAATAAATCTTAGATAATTTTAAACTCAAATGATTTTTATTTATTTATACTTACTTTCAAAAAAAATATTGAGATTTCATATTTTTATTAAACATATACTCTGATTTACTTTAATTTTATATTTGAAAATATATTTTTAGTTATTTAATATTCATATTTAAGAAATTATTCTCCATATCAATAAACTCAGTTTTATTTGGATTTTAAGAATATGCATATTATCTTAACTGATTTATAATATATTTAAATTGAAATTCAATATTTCCAAACTAGTTTTTGGTTATTTTAAAATTCTTAAGATTTTATAAAACATTTTTCGAGATTAGTTTTTTATTTTTATTTTAAATACTTATTTACTGTACTTCCATATTTATTAATTTTCTATATTTTTCTTAATACATTTTCTACATGTTTAAAATGATTTTGGATTTTAAATCATTTTTTCATATTTTTTTATATTTAAATTTCTTTTGTACATATTAAAAGTAATTTTCATATTTTCAAATATATTTCCAGATCATTATTAATTTTATATTATATATATTTAATATAAAACATATATTTTTCCTTTTTAGTGTATATTTTAAATATCCTTGAAAAAACATCTTTATTTTTAAAGTGAATTTTGTAAAATGAAAAGTATAAAAGAAGAATAAATAAAGTAGACGGTAGAATTAGGGTCTCTTATTAATCAAAAACTCTTTTTATATAGGATATCAAATATATGTTTCCATAACATAATGAAAATAAACTCATAAATTGTTCTCCATTAGTTACTTGTTGACGAGGGCACGCTAATTATGTTTTTCCTTCAACACTTACCATTTTGTCAAGTCAAATGGTGAAATGGTGTTTCATTGTTACCTCGTTAAAACCTTGTCAAGTAACAAAATTCAATGGAAAAAAATAAAACTTGGTCGAAGGAAAAAGAGTACAACACACTTACGCTGATACTCCCCATGAAGTCCACACCTCTATTTGCTATGTACATCTATTAAGTTAACTTGATATGTACACCCATCAGTCGAGCTCTGAAACTCTCTACTTCCTCAATTTACTTTACTCTTGAAAAGTACCATAAATTGTTGGTTGTAGAAGAACTGTGATGATATTTCTCGTATTATCACCTTTCATATAACCTACTTTTATTTGTTCAATGCAACTTGCATTATCTTCATAGCGAATTATTCATTGATAGAGTTAAAGTCACTATTCTCATAGATATATATGGTTATCACATTTACATATATACTCACGAACTACTACATGCGTGATAATGATCTATTTACATGTATCGAATGGGTAACCAACATCAACAATAGTATTTGATATTTCAAAATATGAAGTAAACTCAACATTTTTTTTAAGGGTTAGAAGACCATTTGCGGTCTCAATTATATTTATGAATGGGAAATAAACTCACGTCAATGATTTCTTTTAGATATCAAATTACGTTTTGATTCCATTACAGTGACATTGTGCGTTTTTGAGTTAAATCAAGATAACAATTTTGAAAAAGTAATATTTGGTTAAGTGTATTAGTGATAGTACAATCATGCGCATATTGTACATAAGTAGAAAATTTCAACTTCCACCAATTTTTCATCATTCCACTAATGAAATTGATCTTTCCTTATTGTATGTGACTACATATATTAGGATGAATTTTTAAGGTAAAATTGATGAATTTGTATGTATGATGTTTAATATGTTTTTTAAAAATCACGTACATTTATAATTAAAGTGATGATTTTTTATGTGAAAATTAATGAATATTTTGTATTTGAATTAATAAAACTGTACAATTGTTTTAATACAAAATGATATACTAATAAATATTTATGTTAAATATATATATTAAAAGGTGATTTTAAGTGTATAGTATAATCGTTGGAAGTAGGCTGAATATGAAACCACTAATTGTAACTGCCTAAGTAACCCATTTATTATAGGAAATGACTACGGTGCCTTCATGTTACCATGCCTCCCACCCCACGTGCATTTACATTCATCCATCTTTTAATATTTATTACTTTAAACTGATCCAACGGTTGATAATAGGTGAGGAAAGTGGAGGAATAGTACCTTCACGGCAGCATAGAACTTCTCTTTATTATATCTTGTATTATATGAGTTCTTTGTTTTAGACGGTGCCATCCATTACATTACATATTCTTATAATTCACTATTTTCACCCACTTTTAATCTCAACCAAACATGGATTGTTACTATTTTTTTAACAAAATTAATAGCTTTGTTAATTTTTTATTATAATTTGGATTTATTATAAGAGATTGTTAATTTATTATAATTTTAAATATCCCACACTCTGGATTTGTAATTCTTATATAAATCCAAAACTAATAAAAATAATTAGTGATTGGTTTGATTTTTAGTTTTCTATAAGAAAATTACTTCTCCTAATTATATTTTATTTATTGGCTGAAACTGCCAAATTATATAAATTACACAAAAGATATATTATTTATTTAACTTTAGGATTTCTAGTTTTATGCTGTTTTTAAGATTATGATATCTAATTCCTGAATATCTCTAACTTGAAAGCAACCTTAACAAAATTACATTTGAAATAAATAAAATTAATTGATAAGTATCATTTTGACCTCAAAATATAATTTATTTTTTTTTTTAGTTAAATTGAGTCGTTATATCCAATTAGTTAAAGTCTAGATATCATGAAGTGAAGTAATCGGTATATTATCTCGAGTATTTCAATGTAATTTATAATTTTAGCTAATAATTAAAATACAATTAACAAAACAAAGATACTTTTCGTATAATAACTTCAAAATAATCAAATTATTAGAATTTTAAATAAAATGTTAAAATATCATTATGGGACTATAATTGCAATTTAGCCTTCCTTTTGGTACACTACAGCAACAGAGCAGTCTCACACACTAATTAATAACTGTGTACTACATTTCCAATTTCTCCAGAACTGGGAAATCAATGAACAGCAGATCAATGGATTATAGAATGTCAATGGATTAAAATGTTACTAGATATATTTATTTATTCACTTCAAGTCCCGGCACTCAATAATCGCATCAAATCTGAATTTGCAACCTGGTTCAAATTCAGCTTCGAGCTCTTCGAAGCTCTGTTCAATTTGTAGATCTTTACCGACTGCCAAACCTTCCTGCCATTTGTAAGTAAATGTCGAAAATTTATCACTCGACGTAGTAAGACATAATAAAACTGACAAATGACGAACAATGACGTGACTATCGTTCTTAAAAGAATGCAGAACAAGATTAGCATATTAATGTATGTTCTAGTTACAATGATATTGAAAAATTTAACTAAAAAACCTAAACTAACTAAAAAAAAAAAAGAACCCAAGAAAACTAAAAATCCTAAAAACCCATAAGAACCCTAAAAAACTGGAAAACAGTATAAAACACTGTAAAAGTCCTAAAAACAAAGTTTTAACATGTTAACCAATCAAAACATAGCAGTTTCAAGAATGTCATACAATGAGGTAAGTCAACTCGTGACACAAATAATCGATACTGAAAATTAATACATCTAAATTAATACATTATCAGCTTTCAAAAGAGCAAAACAATTCACCTTGGCTACATATTCAGCAATGGCAATATTGATTACTTTCCTAATAACTTGCCCGTACACTTTTGATGGTCCTAGAATTTCCAAAATAATGTCTTCTGGTATCTGCAAGACATGACGAGTTTACATCATATAAAAATCTCCTCGAGTTTAACGAATAAGGTTGGAATATTACAAATATTAACTTACATTAGGTGTCTTTCCTGAGAGTTTCCAGTTGGTGCACAGCACATCATAGAACACGTTAGAAACACAAAATACGAAACTAATAACCAACCTAAAAATTTAATTTACCTCCTTCTACTCTTCGAAATCCTGGAATCGGCTGGGCATCTTTGACCATTTTAGAGAAAACTTGGTCGTATATTTCTTGAGTTTTGGTTTCAGATACCTCTACAGTAATCTGTAAAAAAAAAAAAAAAAAAGAAATTGAGAAATTCTGAATTAAGAGTGTTTTGGAACCACGGTAGTTTTATTCTAGTACATATAAAAGCATACAAAGGTAATTAATTACATATTAAGGTACTTGATCAAGAATGATGAACCAATGATGAACTAAAAAAAAAAAAACGAAATTAAGAAAACAAAGTTGCAAAGAACTATTACATTTAACGAGGTAAATCCATTCACCTTTAATTCATTTTCTTTACGAGGAGAGGTGTTCGAAAAAGTGAACTCTTCAACTTCAAAAGGAGAACTAATTTCATTCAACCCTGATAACACAGCTTGAATGGCTTTATTTGCGCTCCTGCGCAAAATATATTGGTAACTAACTAACTTATGTCCAAATACAGGGCTTAATATTTACATTCAAAGTCTACAAGTACCTTTCTAGAAGTTGATGATGTCCGGTGTATCCCAATTCCACCTTAAGAGACGAGCATTTTCTTCTAAAAGCTCGACAAGGTACCAACACATCAGCGAATTGCCTTTCGGTTGTGATGATCTGTGCAATCACATGTATGACAGGATAGTTAGCATGACCTCATCATCATCACTCCGTCCGTCCCGTTCTATCTGTCGATATTTGGAAAAAAAATTGTTCCGTTCTATCTGTCGCATTTGCATTTTCAAAAGATAATCATTGTTAATTTACCACTTTTATCCCTAACTTTATTACTTCACACTTTTAATTATGGTCATTTGATACCTATAATTATAACACCAATCATCTTTCTTAATCTATGTATATTTTTTGTTTTTTCCTTTTCTGCTTGCATTTAAACAAAATCAACATAAATTTTATGTCAACGAATATTAAAAGAAATAAAATAATAATAAATTTAAAAAAAAAAATCCAAAGAAGAGACTCTCTTCAAATTCCCAACATTGCATAGCTTTCACTTAGACATCTGAATGTTCAGCACATATGACAACCAAAATTTTTCCATAATAATAATAATAATAATGAAATACAATTGCACGAGAGAAACACAGGAATACGACTAAATTGATCGTAATTTTACATTAATTCATAATTATACAAATTATCCGAAAATTCATCTCTAAATCTCATAAACTGAGTTCTACAAGAGACTACAAAAATTTGAACTTGTCAGCAGAATATAAGTAGGGCTTTAAAATAAAATGCAGAAATTCAGAGACTTGAACCAAAAAGACATACCCGGCGGGGATTCGAGTAAGAGAAATAGGTTTGCGTATTAACTGACATTTTCCTATCCCCTCCTCAGCTCTATGCTCTGTATCCGTTATTGTTCCATTTTTACAGACTCAATAGTTACAAAATAACCGATTAACCCCCCAATTTTCATCAAATTACTTTTTAGGACAATTTGATTCTAATTCCCTTAAAAATCTTTTGGTAATAATACACTTGAATGCATGCTAACATTAAAGTTAACAAAAGGTTAGAATGGAAAATAAATTAAAATGATATTTACAAAATAAACCATTTATAATTTGCATTGTGATAAAAGTATGATATCATAATATCATTTTATATATATAATTGAGTGTAGATATCCATGTAATATTAGTTACTCTTATCTCATTAACCTTAAAAAAAAGGTAACTTTATTTTGTTGCAATGACTTTTTAATCCCAAATTAAGTTATTTAACATTATAAGTCAAAAATAGTACTTATTTATTAAAAACTGTTAAGAAAACTTATTATAGTTATGTAATTAATTTTTTGTGAGGAGATTCTAAAATGGATACGAACGGGTATTCGAGTTGTATTCATTTCAAACGATATTTATAAATTTTGAAAATATACGATTTAGAATTCCAAGAAAAAGTATACTAGAACAATCAATATGTTGAACAAGCCTTTATTGGAATGTGCGATAAACAAAATGAGTATCATTTGACTTACCTATTGGTAAATCATCTGCTAAAAATTCGAAATCAAGTGTATAATTATTAAACGTCCGAAAAAGTAGAAAACATTGCTCATTCCCTTATATTTTCTCATGAATAAAATTAAGTGTCAGTTTGAGTATAAAGAATTTTTCTAATTAAAAGTTTGTAATAATTTAGTTAAAAGAAAGTTTTTATGTATCTAAGAGTTCAAGCTTCTCAAATAATAAATTTTATTTTAAGTTGTAAATAGAAAGAGCTAATAGGGGCTATTTATTGAAATTCGTACAATGAAAAAATAATAAATAAATTAAAAAAAAAAAAAAAAAAAACATTTTATCCCCTCACCTCACCTCTTCATTTTTTTTTTTGTTTTTCAGAGTCAGAAAACTATGGTTACTATGGCTCTGGTGGCGTCACCATTTCGTCGATTATATCTCAGCCCTAAACCCCAAGTAATTATTCCTTTCTCCTCCTTCCCTTGTCACTTTGGCTTCACTAGAAAACAATGTAGATTTGTATAGTGGTGAATATAGAAATGGAATTGATGTGAATTAATTAAGGTATCTCGTCTTTCTTTTTTCCCCATTTTCGTTTTTAAGGTCGTTAAATTGAATTTTAGCATATTTATATATATTTATATCATACTTCTGAAGTTGTTATTTGGGTAAATCTAGTTATTGGTTTTTGCTTCTTTATCTGCTCTGATGTTTTATTGAATTTTTTTGTTCTCTCAGTTGCTTGTTGTAGGTAGCCAGTCAAATGACAATCCTTTGTTATGTATGAGCTCTTATTCTGTCACAAAATTTACCTGCTCAAGGTATATAAGAAGCAATTTCACTGTTTTAAGGGTAATTAATTTTTTAATTGTGTATTTGGTTACAATATCGCTGTCGGTTTTTTGTGTATTATGTCGTCGTAGATTATTAGTACGATTGAACTCGATAATTAATAACCTCGATTAAATAATATTTTAGCTTTGGTTGAATTTTCAGGTCATTGATTTACTGCAACTCTTCGAAGAGACTTTTACTTGAGCCTATATCGGCTGTTGGTTCAGGTAATATCGTATCAACAACCTAAATGGAACTATAAGCACTTATTAATTATTCATTGTTTGAGAACAATGCCTGATAATGTGTGAAATAATACAGGTTTGGAGGCATCGATTGCTGATACAAAGGATAATGTAATTACCATTAAAAACGTTGAGATAGTCGTGGAGTCTAAAGATGACGATAAGATGCAAGTAAGATTCTGTTGCTCATCCCTCAAAACAATTTTACTTTTTTTTAAAACTTGGTAAATACAATTTGTTTACTATCTTGGTTCTTTACTATTTGTTTGGGTTAGGTAAGAGTGGATTTGGCAGGGAAAGAAACAGAGATAGTGTTTGATAAAGTTCTCAGAAACTTAGCGCGCTCAGCTCCACCGGTTCCTGGTTTTCGAAGGGAAAAAGGAGGTGATTGTTTGATTATTATTTTTTTTTTCTTTACTCAGTTGTTAACAAATTGAAATGCCATTTGTTTCTAGTTATATAAAAACTGGAGATGATTAAAAAAAAAAAAACTCCAATATTATTTACTGATCTGATTTCATGTCCATGCTGGCTTTTGCAGGAAAGACATCTAAGGTAAATTATTCTCTTTCTTTTAATGGTGTTTTGGTTTTGTGTGCTTCCAAATCCTGCTCTACTGCAAAATTACAGAAAGTTTGGTAGGAAAAAAAAAAAACATTTCTGACTTTTAAAATGCAGATCCCCAAGGATTTTCTTCTGCAAATTCTTGGCGAAGACAGAGTTACCAATTTCGTTATTCAAGAAATTGTCAGCTCGACTTTGGCTGATTATGTGAAGAAGGCAAGTCCATGTTACCTTCGAACGTGTTTTTTTTTTTTTTACAGCTAAACTTTCTTAAATAAATTATTCCCCAGGAAAATCTAACTGTAAAGGACAACAAGATTAACACCATTCAGACTGCTGAAGAATTAAAGTCAGCATTTGTGCCTGGAAGTGATTTTGGATTTAATGCCACACTGGAGCTTGAGAAATCCACTGAAGAATCCAGCTAACTGCAAAAAAATAAATAGTGTTCTTTTGGGGATGCTTAGACAGGTTTTGAAATGGATGAGTTTGATACTTTTGTTAGTTATACCAAATTGTGTTGTATAATACGATTCTACAATGTTTAATTTTCATTCAATATGGTACAAAGTCGCCTATGCAACTTGTAAGAAATATGATTTGTGCCTTTTATTGAAACAAATGAGGGTATATATACAAGTTACAAAAGATCAAATAATATCGTAGAAGATATTCAAAATATTGACTAAATAAAATCAAATAATATATATATATACTAATATATATTTTAATACACCCCCGCAGTCGAAGCGGGAGACGGTCGAACGCTAAGACTGTCTCGAAAATCATCAAAAAGAACAAGCGGAAGACCTTTGGTGAAGATGTCTGCAATTTGATATCGAGATGGAACGTGGTGAACACGGACCTGGCCACGAGCGACTTTCTCACGGACAAAATGAATGTCCATTTTTATATGCTAAGTGCGTTGATGTTGAATCGGATTGCCGGATAGATAAACGGCACTAACATTATCACAATATACAATAGTGGCTTTAGATACCAGACAACGAAGCTCAAGGAGGAGGTTTCGAAGCCAGCATGATTCAGAGACGACGTTGGCGACACCACGATACTCAGCCTCGGCGCTCAACTTAGATATTCGAGGACCAAGAGATGAGATTGTCACCGAGAAAAAACACAAAATCCAGACGTGGAGTGGCGTGTGTCTGGGCATCCGCCCCAATCCGCATCAGTGTATACGACAAGCGTGTTAATGTCCGAGGGATAGAGATGGAGCCCAAAATCAATTGTGCCGTGGATGTAACGAAGAACACGTTTTAAAGCAGCCATGTGAGTTGTACGAGGGTCATGCATAAAGAGGCAAATCTATTGCACGGCATGAGCGATGTCTAGGCGTGTGAAAGTTAAGTATTGCAAAGCGCCGGCAAGACTGCGATATTCGATTGGATCATGATACGAAGACCCGGAAGAAGCGCTGAGCTTTGCCTGTCAATCGGAGTATGGGCCGGTTTACAAGAGGACATACCAGCTCGTTCGATAACCTCTTTGGCATATTTGCATTGGGAGAGGAAAAGTCTATTGGAACGACGAGTAACTGAGATGCCCAAAAATTAACTTAAGGAGCCGAGATCCTTCATGGCTAATTCAGAGCCGAGTTTTTCCATGATGGATTGCCGAAGGAAATTTGAAGATGCTGCAAGGATAATATCATCAACATACAACAGGATATACGCCATGTCATGACCTTTACGAAGAATAAATAATGAATTGTCCGAAATACTATGTGAAAACCCCAACATGGAAACAAAATCAGCGAATCGCTGGTACCAAGCGCGGGGAGCTTGCTTGAGTCCGTATAGTGATTTCTTGAGCATACAAACATGATCGGGGTATGATGGATCTCGGAATCCAAGTGGTTGATGCATGTATACAGTGAGTGCCATGAAGAAATGCATTTTTAACATCCAATTGGTGAAGGCACCAATTTTTGGAGAGAGCAATACTAAGAACCGTGCGAATGGTGGTTGGTTTGACAACTGGGCTAAAAGTTTCGTCACAGTCAATACCTGTTGAGTCTTACCATCACCTGCAAGGCGGACTTTGTAACATGCAAATGAGCCATCATAATTCTTTTTGTGCCTGAAAATCCACAAACTCCGAATGACATTAGCATTAGATGGACGGGGCACTAAATCTCATGTCTTATTTTCAATAAGAGCATCGTATTCGTCTTTCATGGCCAATTTCCAATTGTGATCATGTAAGGCTTGGACAGGGTTTCGAGGTAACGGAGAAATGGTGGATGTAGTAAGATTAAATAATTTACGAGGCTCAACAATGCCGTGACAACTCCGAGTGTTTATTTCTGGTAAAGGGGGATGTTCGGATTGTGGGCTTATGATATGGGATGGGGAATTATTGTTTGGTGAGGTTGATGACCGGTGGGTTGATGATAGTTGTTGGGGTGCCTGGATGTTATTTGGTGAGGGGTGGTTGCCTAGAGAGATTTTTCGAGCCGCATGGATGTTAGTTGGTGAGGGAAGCTGGGTAGGTGATATATGTTAAGAAGTTGGAGAGGGGTGAGGTAGAATTGTGTTTGAAATAGGTGACGAGCTCGGTTGTTGCTCCTGGGCCCGAGAAGGTGTAGTGGTCTGATGAATTGATGTAGTGGGGAATTGGGTATGTTGGGGCATAGAAGAATCCAATAGTGGATTGTAAATATCGAGAGAATTTGAACGCGAGCCCGTTGAATTATTCGTGACGATGGAGAAAGGGAAATGAGTTTCATTAAATGTCACCTGACGAGAAACGATTAATTTTCGACTTGATAAATCGAAAAATTTATATCCTCTATGATGAGATGGGTAACCGAGAAAAACACAAGGTGTGGAACGAGATTGTAATTTATTGATAGAATTTAAGGGAATTAATGGATAGCATAAGCATCCAAAGATTCGATGATGATAGTAAGAGGGGGCCCGATTATAAAGAATATGAGTGGGAGTTTTATAAGAGAAGGATTTTATTTGAAGAATATTTAAAAGATAAGAAGTAGTCGTTAAAGCATGATGCCAAAATGATATGGGTAGAGAAGCATGAGTGAGAATTGTACGAATGATATTATTTATTGTACGAATCTTGCGTTCGGCTTTGCCATTTTGGAGAGATATGTGAGGGCAAGAGAAACGGAAACGCATGCCATTAATATTACAAAACTGATGGAAATTCTTATTGTCAAATTCACGTCCATTATCACATTGAAAATATTTGATGTCTCGTTCGAAACATTTTTTTACGTAAGAACGAAAGGAAAGAAAAATAGAATGTACTTGGGACTTATGAGAAATCGGAAAAACCCAAATAAAGTTTGTAAAATCATTGAGAAATAGAACATAATAACGGTGCCCACCCGATCTTAAGACTGGAGATGTCCATAAATCACTATGCACTATATCGAAAGGAACGTTGGTATAAGAATGTGATTCTTTAAACGGTAACTTAACTTGTTTTCCAAGAATGAAAGATTGACAAAAAAATGACTCCCCAAGTTTATTACAATTAATAAAATTATTTATACGAAGCGAACTAAGAATAGAGGCGCCCGGGTGTCCTAAACGGCTGTGCCATAAGTCGGGAGAGATTGCGGCAAAGGTAGAGAGGGGAGATTTATCGACAATGGATAGCGAAGTGACCGGATAAAGATCTCCCACACTATTACATCTCATTAAAAGCATCTCGTCTGCAAAATATTGATAGAGAAACCTTAAGGATTAAACGAAACAGACACAAAGTTATCAATGGTGAAATGACGGACGGACACGAGATTTTTAATGAGTCGAGGGGCGTGTAAAATATTATTTACTTTTAACGGGGTCTAGGGTAGACGAGATTTTCCACAACCAACAACAGGAATAACTTGACCACTTCCAACGATAATGTTACGATTATTACTCAAATTTTGATAAGACGTGAGATCACCTTGATTCATCGTCATATGGGATGTTGTAGTGTTGTAGAAATGCAGTTTTCAGATATGATGTTAGGTTTCGTGATAGATGTCACCAGACCTAACATCAACTGAATCTCAGAAACAGCAGCAGAAATAAAAATAAAAAAAATAGTTTGAACACAACAATTTAAATTCAGTTCACAAGTAAAAGTACTTGTGAACTTGGGTGTACAAACCCGAAAACTAAATTACTTTATAATGTTTAAGATCAATACAAAATAATAAAAGTAATATATGAAAAACCAATTGTATCAAACTCTTGATACACAAAATACTCGCCGCTTCGGTATGATGATCTTCTCCGTTGGTTACGCAACTTCAAAGATTTTCGTGATTAAGATCGTGGATTCAAGTCTTGTGGCAAAGTTTTTGATGATCTTCTTTGTTGGTTACGCAATTTTGAAAATCTCCTTGATTTGGATCGTTGCTACAAGAAATCTATTTGCTTGTGTTCTCCGTGTCTTACTTTGCGTGATATGCTTCAAGGATGTATGCGTCGTGTATGTCCCTTTCTTTCTTGCGTCTTCTCCCTTTTATAAAACAAGACTCATAGTCTTGTTAAACAAGTTAGATAAGTATTTAGGAAACTAAATAAAGTCCTAGACTCCAACTAAGAAAGAAATCTAGAGTCCTAAAATACTTTGTGTCCTAAGAAAGACAAACTACAAACAAGGAATAATATTGTTGAAAATAATATTCCCAACAATCTCCCCCTTTTGCCTTTCTAGAAAAAATACCCAAGACGCATGAAAATGATCAAAAGACTAAAAACTCCCCCTGAATTAAAACTCCCCCTAAATCCTCCACAGCCGCGTCTCTACACCTTCTCCCCCTTTTTTGTCCTAAAAGCAAAAGAGCCGCCAACCAGGAAATACGCAACGCCTGGAGCTGGACAATTTGGTAGTCAAGAAAGGCCAGTTGAGCACGCACAACCGGGGCAGATAAACGAACCATGTTGGGACCGGTGATGGGAACATCAGAAACACCATCACTCACAACACCAGCTCGAAAGGGCGCTGGCCCCTCAAAGAAAACCAATCGACCTCTCAAGCATACACATCATCATTATCAGGCCTAAAGAACCTCGTGCCTTAATTTGGAAATCCCAAGAACAGCTCCTCAGCTTCACTCGTCAAGAATCTCGTGGAGATTGGTTCCATGTCTTCAATTTCGACGGCTTGAGACGGAGCATCATCAGAGCTTGTAGCTAATGTAACTGGGATACTTCCAGATAAAATGGAGGTCGACTTAGTAGTCGGGGAAAGAACAGGATCAACAGCATGCGGTGTTGGAATCCGTGACAAATCACCGGAACCAACATCATCAATCGGGTCAACAGCAGGCAAGGGAACCTTGCCTTTCTTCTGTGTGGCCTTCTTGGAGGTCTAAGATCACGGATATCCAGGCCACTGAACCTCAAAAAGTTGGCAGGTACCTGTTCATCAGTGGATTTTTGCACGCCGGCAGGGAGCTCGGGAATTTTGCTTGGAGAAGACATCCTGTTCCAAATTTCAAAAAGAAAACAAAAAACAAAGGCAATTCGAGAGAGACTGTGAAGAAGTTGAGAGTTAGAGAGTTTTAATTGCTGAAAGATTAAAGGGAAGTGGGATAAAAACAGTAACAAATTTGACTCTTTAAAAAAAATAACCGTTGCCTAGGAGAGAGAGAGAGAGAGAGAGAGAGAGAGGTAAAAACCCTTATTTTTCCAAAATCTAATTTTGCACCCCAAAACAAACTCTTTTCTTGTAAAAACCCCACTCCCCTAAAACTAGGATACCATATCTCAACCAAACCGCCCATGATTTCCACTATCCAATCCACGTATAAACATAGAAAAATCGAATTTTAGCTGGCAAATTGAACCATCACCAAAGACGTAAAAAAAGCGTACAAAGTGACAAATACAAAATTCATATCAATCTCATATACCTGTCCAGCACATCCGATCACAACGCCACTGAAACAATCAAATGACTACATCCTCAAAAAAAATCAAGAGACGTCAGAATAAGAAGAAGCAAACACGAGAAACAGAACACTCAGCAATACAGGCAAATTCACAAAATATGATTGTCTTAAATTATGCCTAAAAAAAATGACCTAGAAAGGTTAAAAAATTTCACATAAAGATTTTTAGAGACTTGACCAGTGTTACTTTTCATAACTGATGACATTAGACCCAACATTCCATAAGGTGAAGTCAATGGAAACAAATCCCTTAACCCAAGTTAATGACAACGTCAAAATCGCTCAAGAAGGTGAAATTTAAATATCAGGCTTTTATTGTCCAGGTTTTCTTCATCCTTTTTGGATTTGAAGAGAATTAGCTTATCTTCAGCAGTAGCTGTTAACACCTTTTGTTTTTGGACCTGGGAGAAAACCTGTTTCTGCGGGAGAGTTCCACAATCACCTAAACGAAGAGGTTAGTATTTTTGTCATCACTTTTGTTACTACACATGGCCTTATTTCTCTTTAAATCAAACACAATGCATTCGTATTATGTATGAAAAAGAAAATAAAAATGCATGCAAAATATACAGATGTTATGACTGATGACATCTTTGGGCGTCATAACATCAAATCCAACACGGACTAGACTATGCACATTCTGAGATCTCTTCCCAATCGAGAGAAGGTCTCTAAATCTAATGCTTTTGTGAATATGTCAGCAAGCTAATTGTCTGTCCCTACGTGTTTAAGACTTATTATCTTTCTCTCAACCAAGTCTCGGATGAAGTGATACCTGATGTCAATGTTTTTTATACGAGAGTGCTGAACTGGATTTTTTGAGATATCAATTGCACTCGTATTATCACAGAGTACGGTCAAAATACAACTATGGAGACCGTAGTCCTCAATCATCTGGTTCATCCATAAAAGTTGCGTACACACACTTCCATCTGCAATGTATTTAGCCTCAGCAGTAGAGAGGGATATACAATTTTGTTTCTTACTATACCATGAAACCAGGTTACTACCCAAAAAGAAACATCCTCCAGTGGTACTCTTCCTATCTATGACATCATCTGCCCAATATCTACTGAATTGATCCAGCTCTTCTTGAGTCGGTGTTGGGTTCGGTGACATGTCACCAGACCCGTCACCACCTGCAACAGCAGCTTTATCCTTGATCAAACTTTCCACCATCTTGTACCTGCAGAACACATCACCAATTAATTGGTAAAAATTGTCAGAAGTCCTCTGACCAGTGAGGATATAGGTACCATCCTCGTCATAGACTTCACACTTTTCCCGTGTGAACTTAACACTAAAGCCACCATCACACAACTGACTAATGCTTATCAAACTAGCAGTCAGTCCTTCAACAAGTAGCACATTTTCCAGCTTGCCAATACCTGGAACATGGAGTGTTCCTTGCCCAGAAATCTGTCCATTTGCGCCTCCACCATATTTGACCTTTCCTCCTTTAAATTTTACAATGTTTGACAAAAGGTCTTCTAATCTGGTCATATGTTTGGAGCATCCACTATCAAAGTACCATGCTCCAGGAACATGAGAATTTAGAGAAGTATAAATCATGTTACACTTGACCTCCCCCTTTCTTACCCAGACTCATTTCAACTTGGTATTGCCTTTGGTGTTGACAGCTTGAGTCCCATCACGAGTCCCAACATCTTGATTAATCCTCTGAAAATGACTTTTCTTCCCAGTTCTCTTCCAACAGAAGGGGCGAATGTGACCATGATCACCACAGTGATGGCAAACATACTGCCTTCTTCTCTTCTTATGGCGCTTGACAGACTCTTGGTTGTGGCTGACTTGAATCGATTGTTGCTCCGGTTTGTAACCAATTCCATGCCTTGAAGTTTCTGGATACGACATCTCCAAAATTTCATCTAACTTCCTCTTTCCCTTGTTGAGGTTTGAAATTGTATCTTGAACCTTTTTTAGCTCAGCCCTTACTCGTTCCAATTCCGAATCTTTTCTCGTAAGAGATGTCTCCAACCGGGTAATAATCTTCACTTGATCATCCTTCTCACGGGTAACCTTTTCAACATTGATCATAAGGGTCTTCACTTTTAAAACCTGATTGCCCCATTTGGCAAACAGTTCATCATACTCCACGCACAGTTTTTTATATTCGTCGTGAGAATCTTCAATCTCAGCATTTAGGCACAGGGTGTTGGAATTGATGTTGTGAACACGAAAGTCGTCATCCCAGGCAACATGAGCAAAAAGTGCAGGTACTGACTCAGGTGAGTCAGAGTCGCTTCCATCTTCATCAAACTCCTTTGAAATAAGACTCTTCTTTCTTAACGTATTTGCACATTCGTTCTTGTAGTGTCACCAACCCTTGCACTCATGACACTGAACTTCGCTAAGTGGCTTGGGAGAATTTCCAGTCTTTGACTCTGAAGATGAAGGCTGGAAGTTGGACAACTTTCTTCCAGAAGACTTTAGAGGTGGTGTCTCCATCAAGGAGCTTGATGTTTTCCCTCAAATATTGTTCTTTCTCCTCAAGTAGTGGTTGAATTTCTGAGTAATGCGCGATACTTCTTCCTCTCCAAGTGTGGTTCTTTCAAATTTGTCAAAAAGCTCTCTCCAGTTAGCATCTTCATCTTCATCTTTTGAGTTAACATCGGAGGTGAGAGCAACATTCTTCTCCTTCGAATGAGAGTCTTTATGCTCCATCTCATATATTTTGAGTGCACCGACCAGATCATCATACATTAGTTTGTCAGTATCTTTGGATTCCTCAATGGAAACTACTTTCATACTGAACTTCTTTGAAATGGATCTGAGAAGTTTTCCAACAAGGCGTGCATTGGACATGGGCTCGCCAAGGTTTCCAATTTCACTTGCTATGTCGGAGAGTCTCATGGCATACTCCACAACCAACTCTTTATCATCAATTCTCATGGATTCAAACGTTGTGGCGAGCATTCTCAGGCGAGATTTCTTCACACTTGCAGTCCCTTCGCATACTCTTTGAAGAGCGTCCCATGCTTCCTTCGCAGACTCACAATTCTTGATCACTTTATAATAATTTGTATCGACATAGCTGCATAAGGTATTAATGGTCTTAGAGTTCCAGTTTGATATGGCTACTTCAATGTCCGTCCAATCTTCTTCTCTTTTGAATACGGAATCACCATCACCATCAGCAGCAACACGAGGTTTCTCCCATCCAACAAGGATGGATCTCCAAACTCGTTCATCGATGTTTTTGATGTGCCACCGCATTCTTTGCTTCCAGAGAGAGTAGTTCTCTCCATTTAGGATTGGAGGTCTTGGATTACCTTGAGCGTCCATTAAGTCAAATCTACAAAACAAGGATCGAAATACTTAAAGTTAAGTATCCTGCTCTGGTGCCAATTGTAGTTTTGTAGAAATGCAGTTTCAGATATGATGTTAGGTTTCGTGATAGATGTCACCAGACCTAACATCAACTGAATCTCAGAAACAGCAACGGAAATAAAAAAAAATATATATATAGTTTGAACACAGCAATTTAAACTCAGTTCACAAGTAAAAAGTACTTGTGAACTTGGGTGTACAAACCTGAAAACTATATTACTTTATAATGTTTAAGATCAATACAAAATAATAAAAGTAATATATGAAAAACCAATTGTATCAAACTCTTGATACACAAAATACTCGTCGCCTCGGTATGATGATCTTCTCCGTTGGTTACGCAACTTCAAAGATCTTCGTGATTAAGATCGTGACTTCAAGTCTTGTGGAAAAGTTTTTGATGATCTTCTTTGTTGGTTACGCAATTTTGAAGATCTCCTTGATTTGGATCGTTGCTACAAGAAATCTATTTGCTCGTGTTCTACGTGTCTTACTTTGCGTGATCTGCTTCAAGGATGTATGCGTCGTGTATGTCCCTTTCTTTCTTGCGTCTTCTCCCTTTTATAAAACAAGACCCATAGTCTTGTTAAACAAGTTAGATAAGTATTTAGGAAACTAAATAAAGTCCTAGATTCCAACTAAGAAAGAAATCTAGAGTACTAAAAGACTTTGTGTCTTAAGAAAGGCAAACTACAAACAAGGAATAATATTGTTGAAAATAATATTCCCAACATATGTGACACCGGTATCCATGTACCATTGTTCATTTTTTGGGGTGGCAGATAGAACATGCATGGATTCCGTTATATCGGTCGGAGAGGGCGCGACAACGCTAGACGCCAAGTAGGCTTGTGTGGGACGTGGCCCAAGAATGCTAGGATGACGGCTTTGGGCCTGCATTCCAGGCCATGCGACAGTGGGATAGGGGCAGGGTGGCAAAGCCCAGGGCTGTGACCAAGGTGCATAATTCGGATGGGTCCACTGCTATTGTTGAGCGAAAGCCCATCGCGTCGGAAACTGCTGTTGTGGTGAGGTGCCATTGCCGCGAGCGCTATCGTGTCGGCCTCAGCCTCGTCTATCGTTACTGCGACCACGGCCGCCTCGATTATGGTTTGAACAATTTACACTACACTTTTGACGACTCGTAGAGGGGTTGGAGTAATATCCAACCGACGATCCACCATTATTATCATCGGTGGATGTTATCAGGGCGGAACTTTCAACTGGGTGGCTTACCTTTTTCGCTCGGGCTGTTTCTTCGAGAACCGACATGGAGCGAGCCTTATAGAATGGAGGGAGGACGTCACTATGACGAACCTGCGAGCCGACTTGAGAATATGCATCAGAGAGGCCCGAAACCAATTGGAGGACCAATCGATCGTTTGAAACCAAAGCACCGACGTTTGCGAGTTGATCGGAAATGGACTTGAGATGTTGGCAATAGGACGACGCATCGGTAAACATCTCCATGTGAGTGCGAGAGAACTCTTGTTCAAGGTAGACGGCACGAGAATTTTTGTTGTCGAAAAAAATATTTTTTAATCGGTTCCACGCGAGTTCGGCCGTGGAATCGGTTTCGATGATCGTGTGAAGAAGATCATTGGAGATGGTTCCGTATATCCATTGAAGGACGACGGCATCGAGACAGGACTAGAGATCAGGATCGGAATCCTTTGAGACTGTGGCAACGGAAGAGTCAGCCTTTGCTGCCGAATGAGGTAGAATATGATCGAGAACTTGGAATGCGCAGGCATGGATCTTGAACAATTCGGCCCAAGTGATATATTGGCCTTTTTCGATTTCTAGGGTGACTTTAATAAAACTAGTTATGTTGGTGACATGAAGGGCAAGATGAGCAGTGGGAGAGAGAGATGATGGCGTGGCCATGTGAGAAATCAAAAAAAGAAAAAAAAAATTGGAGTTCGCCGGCTGTTAAGATGTAGAGAGTAGAAGGAGGATTATTAAACCTTCTCTGATACCATGTAAAAAATATGATTTGTGCATTTCATTGAAACAAATGGGAGTATATATACAAGTTACAAATGATCAAATAATATCGTAGAAGATATTCAAAATATTGACTAAATAAAATCAATATATATATATTCTAACACAACTGGCACCTTTTATTTTTCTCCCTGTGTGGTAACTAGCTTTGTCTTTGAAGCAAGTTGAATCTTAGTTCCTCAGGCCTGTTTGAAATAGGTTTTGTTGGGATTTAGTAATCAAAATTTTGTAAATAGTAAGAATATTAGTTGTAGGATTTATAATTCTTTAATTTTTTTTTACTGAAGTGATCAGATCATGTATGGAAAGTGGATAAAAATGTATTTTTATATTGTATTTAATATCAAATCATATCTGAATAAAGTGAATGATTTATTTTGATATTGTATTTAATAATATATAATTATTCAAATGAAAAAATATTGATAATTTATTTTTATATTGTGTTTAATAATATATAATTATTTAAATGTAAAGATGATGGAACAAAAAATATGATTGTAGGATTGTTGAGTATTGAAAATTTGAAATCCCGGTCAAGATATTGAGAGTCTAAAAAAAAAAACATAACTTTACACAAATATTGATGCGCTTTTTACTTTAATATTGTCCGGCTTGGATTATAAATGATAAAAATATGATCATAGAAGATGACGATATTGTTAGTGACCGAGAATGTACCCCTAATGTACGTTAGCCAAAATCAGCAAGTCTACAACAGCAATTTCACAATTGATTCTAACACAACTATATAAACACCAAAGCACTTTTCATATGGAGAAAAGCATCTGAACCCTAATTGCAAACGAATATCCGAGTTGTTGGATTTCAAAGCTTCTTCCAAAATAAAGCAGCGCCGTGATAATTTCTCAGAGACTCTTTTGCATAATAAGCACCAGTAGAAGTCGACTGGCCGTGAGCTGCTAAACTAACTTTTATGTTCGGCTTTATCAGAGGTGAAAGCATATTTACGCGTACTTACTCGGCTATTGCAAAAGAATCTGTATACTCATTTGGTATTTCAACCGGTGGGAATAGCTTTTAAAAAGACTGAGCTCTTGGATTCATTTGTTTTCGAGCTTCTTCCACAAATAGAAAGCCCTTCTAATTATAGAATCCGCAGAAAACCCTTCTGCATAAGCACTAATGGCAGTCAAGAGGCTGGTGAATTTCTCGCCATTGTCCTGAAATACAACCATACAGACTTAACCGAAGCATCATTTTCATTATAAAGTTAAGAGAAAAAAACTTTTTCCCCAGATTATTTCGATTTTTATAGTTTACCATATGAACTTTTTTTTCCGACAAACTGCCTTCTGAACTATGCACGAATTGCATTTTACCCCCTACACCACTTTTTTTGTGGTTTTTTGATCAAAACCGGATGGCGTGGCGCAATCGGGTTGTGCCACATCATCCGGTTTTGATTAAAAAACCACAAAAAAAAGTGGTGCAGGGGGTAAAATGCAATTCGCGCATAGTTCAGATGGCGGTTTGTCGAAAAAAAAAAGTTCGTATGGTAAACTGTAAAAATCAAAATAGTTTGGGAGGCAAAAAATAATTACCCCTAAAGTTAAAGCCCAAGCATTCTCCTTGTGCTCTAAATCTTCATATGAAGCATATATTTCACTAGAGGTTAAGAGTAGCTAGTGACTAAATTAAGGGCCCCAATTTCATAATTTTGTGTGTTTGCGAATTCCGTACCAGCTTTGTCACTAATGGAAACTTATATACAAAGCATTTTACTGAAAATCAATAGTAGAACCAATGCACACACGTTTCCCAAACATCGATAGAATAACAGGCAGATTTCCTGTAAGCGGATTTTGGAATAAATCTCGAGTTTTCGATGAACCAAGATATACTTTTTAACACACAAGAGATTCATACAAGTCACGTTTCTAACAAGTAAAATGAGTTTTTCTAAAACTGACCTCTGGTTTTATAAAAGTCAGGTCATTGGTGGCAAATGGAACCATGTACGATGGAAGATCAGAACGCAACATAGCCTACATTGCATGAAGCAAAGCTGTTTAGCTTTTAGAATATCAATTATCTGCAAGTGATCAATCAACTAACAGCAGACAAACTTACAAGATTCTTGCTTAGAATGGCCTGCTCAGCATTTGAAATCAATGCCTGAAAGTAATAAATCAGTACACAGATTTTAGAAGTCTTTACACTTCCATAAAAATTTAGACATCAAAATCAACAAAAAGAGTACACAGGCAAGAGCTTTCACAAATAAGAACAAACTGCATATATTTCATCACGATTTGAAGAATTTTCATTTGATAACATTTTTTAGATGATTGGGTTTTTGTCCTAATATAGGGCGCACGAGAATCTCATTATTACCGAGGCAGTGTAATTGATTTAAATTTCTCCAAAATTTTCCTACCTTTATGTCCACCATCTAATTTGACATTTATATAACAAAATTCTGTATAATAAACTATTTAATATCGGATGTAGTTTGTTAGCTAGACCCATTGAATCCAAGGAGTGTAAAATCAAAGAGCAGATTGCCTAAGTTCTAGAATTATTCACTGGCAGCAAGTTATTTATCCCATCTTTAATAGAATCTTGAGGGTTTGATTCAGATGCATTTCCTGAATGGGACAACCATTCCCGGAATGATAAGACAACCAGAGCCGCGACAATATAGAAAATAAATGTGATAGAAGACCTAATTAATGATGATAAGGAAACAGAGATCATATTCAAGATCGTGTTTTTGATTCTAGTCATTAAAAGGTAATCAAGAAAAAGAGCCAAAAAAAAGGTTTTGCTTCAAAAAACCTTTTTGATGCGCTCCTCATTAACTTGCTCAACGCACTGCAACAAATTTTCCAATGTGCCTATCATAGAAAGTCATGGAGTAGAGTTAGCAACTCTACAATAAACAAGATGGGAAATGAATTATTCAAACTTCAGAAAACAGAACTTAAAGCTATCATAATAACTTGAGAGGCAACAAGTAGCAACCTAACATTCTCTTGAGAGAAGCATAGTACACAACGAGGAACAAAAGGTTCACTTATTCATTAAATCAGATTTAACTCAGTTTAAGATACATTGTCAGGTTGGCAATTTGACCAGAAACACAGTTGTCGAAATCATATTTTAAAGTGCACTGTCATTGGCATTTTTTGTCGCATTGCAGGAAAAGGCATCCAGCTGAAGACTTATTTATAAAAGTCCAAAAGGCACAGCATAAGAAAGAAAAACCTGTCGATCGATTGATTTAGGACACATTTATAAGAAGAGAAAATATCCTCAAATACAAACAGTTATCCTCAAGGAAAACATTTCTCTCCCTTTTTTTTTTTTTTATAATTTCATTACCAAATTAATGTTAGGTGGAAGAGAAAAGGGAACAATCAAACACCCAATAACCAATTTAAGAGAAAAAAAATCAATTTAAATACATAGCTGGAAAATTCTGAACAGGATGTTTTTCTTTTGACTTGAATTTTGAAAAAAAAAAAAAAACAGACAGTTATCCTCAAAAATCTCCTTGACTTCATTAGATAACACAATTTCCTTTTTGTATGACATAATAGTGTCCTTACCTATAGCATAGCCTTCAAGCACATTATGTAATTGGATCAGTTATCAGCTTTGAAATAAAAGAGGATAACATAATTAATATCTTATTAACCATCACCCAAATTTCTTGCCAATTCATATGGAATCACCCAAATAAGACGGTTTCAGCTTAACCACAAGAGTTTAAATGTGTCTATGCAAAAGATAGTTTCAGCTTAATCGTGAAAGTGAAGTTACTCTGAGGTTATATGTTTCTAAAATCTCTCTGCTCTATTTATGCATTAGGACATTCAAAAGATAAAATACCAATGGATAAGAATTAGAAAGAAATGGCCAGCCCACATTTCTTTAAGAAACATGTAACCTCATAATAAATTCCATAAAAGCAAACACCTCTGAACCAACTCAATATGTGAACATATATATGATTCTGCAGTTACTCGCTATTGTTTCTCTAATTTTGTTCTTTAACAAGTGGTATCTATGCACTTCTCCGCTCTCAAACCCTATGACAAGTATCATGTAAGGAAGATTATACTTTTTCTACCTTGACTTTCTCCTTGATTAGGGGTGTGATTGATTCTGAGCATATTTTATTTGCAAAAATTTAGGGATGTGACTCAGAATAATTAAACCTCATCAAATTAAGATTTGGTGATTACTTTATTCATTTTTTGCTCATTGTATCCCTTGTATGTAAAGACTTTTGAAGGTTCATATAATGCAATGCAAGTATAGTGTAATACAATTTTTATACAAATTTATTGTTTTGTCACATCATAATATGGTTACGAAAGCTGCTGTGTAACTAACAATTCAATCCCCTGTCTGGGGGTACATGGAAAGGGAAAGCATATCATAAAGAGAATGACAAATATAATCACAGTTCGGGATTAAACTTGGCAACATTTCAAAAATTAATGCAAGTTGCATATCAGCATACCAAATTTAGTAATCAGTTGAACAGCATGCACATCCCCAATTCCTTCAACTCCTGCATTGCAACTCACAAATCAATTTACCAAATACTTACAGTCTCTAGTTGCAACTCACCAACTTTACCAAATTATCAACTTAAAACAAAGTAAGCAGTAATAACTGATAGAAAAGTACAAGTCTTATAAATGATGAGTAAGTGCTACACATATTAATGCACATTTAAATCCAAGAATTTCAATGTCACTAATATGCAACTCAGATTCAACAGTACACTTGTCAACTTACCAATGATTGTATCATTATCATAAGCTGATATTTAACTGTATAAGTTATTAGTAGTAAAATAAATATTTCAGAATGGAGAATAGTCTTAAGCATGCGATACCCTTTCACAGAGAGGGGTATTAAGAGAAAACCACACTCTGTGCTTCAAGCGGGCACAGTACTTGAAGCTCGGGGAACATTAGATTCCATAATACATTCATAAATGCAGGCATGCGTGTTAGTGTGTTTTCCTGTGTATATATTTTCCTTGGCAAAAATTTTAGAGTGGAAACCAAATGAACCTGGTATATTGTCAGATTTGTCTCCCACGAGTGAGATTACATCAACAAATTGAGATGGCTTCAAGGTTCCATATTTCTTAGCAAAGTCTTCCATCCCAAATGAGGACATTCTATTAAGAAAAAGAAAGCATAATCAGAAAGCAAAACAAATAACATAAACCAAGATCATAATATCTCCTGCACTAGGAAACATTTACAAAATCAGTGAAAGATAATATTATAGTATAATAGTGCCACAACATGCTAAATAAAAAGAGTCATTATACCGTGGACTTGGGTGCACCCAGTAATTTAATTTATCATCACATCTAATAGTACATATCATCACATATAACTGATATATATCATCACAAATAATTGAAATCTAAAATCTAAAATCTAAAACAATAAAATGGATAACTAAACCTAATATGAAAACTAAACCCTGAAATGGAAAAGTAAACCGCAAACCCTAAATTTCTGACGTATATCATCACAAATAACAGGTACGATGATAGATTTCTGCCGGGACCCTAAAATGGAAAACTAAACCCTGAACTCTAAATTTTTGTCATATATCATCATATATAACTAAAATTTATCATCACGTATAACTGAAATATATCATCACGTATAACTGGACGATAATTAGAGATCTGTCGGGTGCACCCGGGTCCATGTAATAAATTGCCAAATTAAAAGGCTGTACTTAAAAATTAACAGGTCTTCGAAATTGCAGTGATAAATTCAGTATTCAGCAGGGGTGATTAAAATTCGTTGAGGGATGGAAAAGATATCAAGCGAGTACCATGATATGCACCTATGGTGAGATAAGACTCTGCCTCTGTCTTTCAATTGAAAACCTTATTACTTAAAACTCATCACATCTAACGAGAAATAAAGAATCTTAGAGAACATGCATTAGGGGACTCCCAAAATTTAGAACATAAATTTTGGATACAAGATCACTAATAGTCTTTTTATATTCAGCTATAGATATTCTATCTTCCTTATGATCATGGATCAAAGGCTTATGCACAAGTAAGAATTCGTTTTATCTTAGCCCAAATATGAATGGAGATATCTCAGTAGTGGTAAATTCCAAATACAAGATTTTTGCCGGAGTTGTTTAAGACATGAGATCTCACTCCAATTAAAACTAATACAAATATCAAATATTGTTTTCTTGGATTATCCAATGTATTTCTTACAGTTACACTACTGTTTAATTTATTTTGACCTTCACTTTGCTTACTCTTTTCTACCATGTGTTGGTCAAAATCTTGTCTGAAAGTCCATCTCCATGTTTAACAAAACATTTAAAAAAAAAAGGCTAAATCAATGAGTTGCTTGTGAACTAAAATATGGATGCTATCAGCCTGCTACTTATGAAATCGTATAGAACTAATTACCATGAAATTCAATTCAAACGCAAGAAATAAAAGAATGAAGGCTTGTTTTTAGAAACTGGTTATGTTTTGTATTTGGATCCAGTTAGTTATCAGCTGCAGAGAACTTAGAGACGAGCTAAACCTTCATACAGCCTCTACAACTTAAACTGAGAGACAGCCTTTTAAATTATCGGTCAGGCCAGCAAATAAAAAGAGGCAGAGAAAATGGCAGATCTTAAGAAGCTTGTCAAGGGCCAGGAATGATACTAACTCAAATCCACGAGGAGCAATCCGCAGCAAACGCAATGAAGGAGATAGAATTTGAAAAAAGTCTTTGTCCGGAGAGACAACTCGTACCTGTATAAATGAGCTTAAACAAGAGTCGTGAGTCAACGAGAAATAGAACAGAATTCTTATAAGACAGACAGATACATGAATATGGAATATTTCAAATGAGGAACTGCAAAAATCTTTGCAGGATAAGAAAATAACTTTAAAGTTTAAATTACAGAGTAAATTGTAATTCTTGATGTAGAATCAGTAGAGATTCGAGAACATTCAAAATTAAACCAGAACAAAGCTGCAACAGAAGTCAAACAATCAAATCTGCAGTTATATATTAAATCAAAATATAATATTATAATTTCGATAGGCTCTCAATAATTCCTATGATCAAAAAAAATCTCCACCTAAAATTGATTTTGTGGGTGAGGGGTAAAAAGGGATATCTCCATTATACCATTGAATTGTACCAAATGTTTCCCAAAAAAAAAAAGGCTTATTTTATAATCTTAGAAAGCAAAACTTATATTTCAAATTCACACTAGCTAACTTATTCTACCATTAAAATGGACCAAATATTTCGAAGAACTTAAAGTATGTGTGTTAAAATAATAGTGAGCAATCAACTTTCTATGCTAAAAAATTGAGCACCTTACTCCTTTTGCAATTTGCAATATAATTAAGACACCTTTCAAACATATCACCAAACCCAGTTAAGAGCCGTAGAAAATTAATTGCAGTTACAAACAAGGGATAGAGTTACTAGGCTAGGGGACAAGAGATAAAACCTAGTAAAAGTGCTATGAAGGTTTACATATTGTTCGAATATAGCCCTGGTAAAATTTTGTGCAGATAATGTAATTAATTGTGCTTGAGGTGTTTCGTTTTCTCTTACTTATCTCATACATTTTTCCCATTTGTAATTCAAAAACAATAAGTCAAGCATAAACTATATTATGGTGAAAGCTTTAATTTCCAATTTGTGTATAGTAAGAAACTGACATGGCTTTTCAAGTTTTAAGCGAAAAGCCGAAAACAACTATAAATAAGAAAAGTACACAGATCATAGTTCTAGACAAGTTTATTGGGAAAACCTGAAAACCCATATTACTCCAATGTACCATTTTCCAAGGGAAATTTCAACAATACAACTTTTTGAGCCCTGACTGATATAAAATACGAGTAGTTGAACTCCTATCAATTGATCAATCATGTTCGGTGGACAGACAAAGCTGAAAATATGAGCCTAGATAAACAATGAACTTTGCATTTGAAAAGACACGACATATTTCAATGTTTTCAAATTGCATCCCCTAATACGAACAAATTGAGGGGTTTTATAAGGAGCCTAACTCCTGAATTGCTGGTGAGTCAACAAGAATTGCCTCTCAAAAATTCTACCACCATTTACAATAAATCAACCAAATTCTCGCCAAAATATATTTTTCATAAAAACAAACAAAGCTCATGACAAATGTCTGTTTTGGATCAACAATATCTTACCCAACCAAAGTTAGTGAAAATACCTTGAACCCACCATTGACGCTTCTGATAGCCAGGGTCCCAATCACATCATCAGCTTCAACGCCTGGGACCTTGTTAAAAGTGAACAAAATAAATCATATGCCTGTGCAGCCTTAGTTATTGGCAGTAAACTGTTAATGTAGAGCTCGTACCTCAATTACTTTGATGGACATTGCCTTGATGGATGCTTTCAAGTACTGAAGCCCCTGAACGATTGTATCCGGGGTTGGAGGCCGATTGCTTTTATAAGACGGATATAGTGTGTGGCGGAAATTTAGGCCTACAAGAAATTTGACCAATCAGTTATATTTATGCAATTGCAAAGAATTGGAGTTCCTAAACCCTAAATTGTCAATGTATACACAGCAGGTGGCGAAGAATATAACTTCAGGATATACAATTGCAAAACAGATTTATCCACCAATACACTGACAAGCAAAAGAAAGTAAAGTAAAAGTCTAAGTTAATGGAAGAGTGATTGTATCACGAGAAACTATGTGTATTTCTTAACGAGATAAATGAATTGAAGAAAAAGACAGGAAAGAATGAAACAATTGTGTCACTTGTATACTTTTAATTTAAAGACAGGATTTACTCAATTTCACATGTTTTTTTTACATGTCTATGCAATTTGAAACCCCATGGATCTGCCTGGAGACTATGAGAATTTGAGTAGCTTAAATCTGGTTTAGTTATATTAACTTATTTAAAAGAAATCAGGTTTTGTATACAATTGGTTTCTATATTGTAACAGTCATGCTACTCATCTGGCATTGTTTGAAATTTGGTGAACAATATAATACATCAAAGTAATGAAACAATGGAATGTGTTTGAGAAGGTCTGGCTTTTCTGAAATCTGGAGCAGATAAAAGCTAGGTGTGACACCTGGGAGGCTTAGCTGCGTGGCACTGCCGCACATGCCTCGTCAGGACTGCCAGATGATGGGCGAGGGGGGGCATTGGCGAGAGGGTGGAGGCTTTACTTGGGCGGATCGTCAAGACCGCCGAGAGTTTCGAATACATGGATGAGTGGCTCACCAGGCTGGGAAAGAAGCTTCGGGCAAGGGGAGGCAAGCATGCCAACAGGTGTCAGCAGGCGCACGCGGTTCGGAGGCTGCACACGGATACGAGTCACGCAAGCAGCGTGAACAAGCAGTGCCGACAGGGCGGGACGGCACGCGCGGGAATGGCAAAACAGGCGCGCCAGCAACAGCGTGCACGTGTTGAACACTATGCGCATCAGCGGCCGAGCTGGGCAGCGCCTAGCGACTGCATGCGTGCGGTGCCGGAAGAGACTGTGGGCCGAGAGAGAGCGAGAGGCCCATGAAGCCAGTGGGCGAGGCCCAGCGAGCGAGCAACCGAATTAGAGGGTCAAAGGGCAAAGACTTTGCTTAGCTAGATATTTCCTATTTAATTAATCCTGTTTTAGAGTTTCCTAGTTAATTATTTTCCTAGTTGCTTTATGATTTTTCCTTGAGTATTCAGAAGAGTCTAGAATCCTAGTAGTCCTACTTTAGAGTCGGTCATAATGACCCATAAAAAGGGGGTGTTGGCCTTTGAAATTCGCACAAAGTTATTTTTCTTTTTAGTTGGTGAATAAGAGTTGAAAGTTGAAACCCCCACATCATATTTCCAAACGTTTTCCTAAGAACTTCCTTTACGAGTACTAGTCTTAACCATAATCCTTGATTATTGTGCACATTAATTATATTTTTAGAAAGCTGGACGAAAGCTGCCAATCTCCCCAAAGTTGTGGTTAATATTTATTCTTCACCATTGAAAAAAAATGGAAAAAAAAAATACAGTCAATTTCTTCTGTAGACCAGGATCAGATGCCCAGCTCAAACTACTCAAAAAGAGCAAGATATATACCCCTCCCCTAGAATTCAATTCATAGTTTTAAATGGCACAGAAATTGCTAATTTTGGAAGTGGGGGATCATTTGCGGACATGAAAGAATGAAAAAAGAGATGAGGAAGCAGTAAATATCGCCTAATATGTTGTAATATCTCGAGTCCCCAACAACCTCATCACAGCCAATAATGCGTGCATGTTAAGCATAAGTTGCACTAGATTCAACAGTAAAATATCACTACTGTGTCTACTATATAACAAAAAACACTTTCACCTGAAGAAACAGTACCTACATCACATCACATTAACTTGAAGGAAGCTTTATTACTGAAAATAACTGTTAATTTAACCTTCAAATGTAATAAAGAATCTTTTTTAGGGAAAAAAAAATAGCCTTGTAAAGAATCTGACAATTGATTATGCAATTAGGGGGTAGAATCAGCAATTAGATACTATGAGAGACGAATTTCTTCAATGATACATGTATGCTGACATAAACACTACGGCACACATACATAAGTAATTTCCATATATCATAAAGACAATATCTGGCAACATGTTAAGCACCAACAGAAAATACCCTAGATTGACCACATTATACTCAACTGAAAAATTCAATATTGAATTACTATTGGATATCACTATACCAATTAAAATATCGAAATTTCTAGAATTACTTATGAATTTGGAGTATTAGGAGTGAGCACTCCACTTTCTGCTAATATCGAAATTTCTAGAATTACTTATGAATTTGGAGTATTAGGAGTGAGCACTCCACTTTCTGCTAACACATGAATTAAAAGTATAAAAGAAAAAAATCGAAGAGCATCATACCTTTTGCAACAAAACTTTGTTTGGATGAAAAAGATGCATGACCATATGGTACCCCTGTAAAGAAAAACTTTGTTTTATCAAAATATTCCTCAAGTAATTCGCTCATAGCACACCATGTTTTACTGCAGTTTAGGGTGACCACGCTTTTACTGAATATTGGACTTTCATACAGAAATTGTATCTGAAAGTTGTTTTTAAAAAAAGAAAATGAGTTGGGAGGACTGACTGTGAAACAAGCCACGAAAAGTTATTCAATGTGACATGGAATAGCCCAATAACTAGAGCCAAAAAAATGCATTTACAATGACCAGATACAATTGAAACCCCACCAAGAAAAGATATGTTAAGCTACATCAACTGCACAACACTATCATCAAGATCAGTATATTATTGAATCCAAATCAAACTGATCATAGATGAAGGGTAAAGAATTGCACCACCGCACCATGTGGAGGCACTTTAATCCTCCAAGTGCCAATGTTGAGTCAAAATAGAATCCTTTTGGCTAAATTTATTATAGTTAGATAAATTTAAACAGATTGAGTGCAATTCTATTAGAATGTACTATGATGTTTAAATGATTACAAGACACTCAAACGCTAACTTCAGCCTTTTTCCACAGACATCGTAGAAATCAACAGTATATAGGTACTTATTGATCCAAGTTAAGGCATACGAGGCTGCCTCTTCCTCTGATAGTTAGGTCCTCGATAAAATAAACTCCAACCACTAACCTATTAAAAATGAAAACGAAAAAGCAATCTATATATGCAGTCAAGATCCAGAACTACAGCTAAGATAACTTAGTATTAGATAAAAGAAAAGGAAGACCTGAAGAATGCACGGAGCATTCTTGATAGCTGACAAAGGAAATAGAAGATAAGCATATTCACTAGAAAAATCAAAATTAAGTTTGCGTAAGTGCTAGTTTCTTACAAGTCATGGTGATAGTTCAAGCATAGATTAAGATAATTGTTATGAATAAAGAAAATAAAATAGGTACAATTGAGAATTAAAAAGAGAAATGAAGCAAAGAAAACAAACATAAGCAAAAAGTATATCTTACCATCATGGTCAAAAACCACCTGTACATGAAGGGGGTGAAAGCAAAAACACAAGAAAAACTTGTATTAGAGCAAATACAGCAATAGCATTAGATCAGTACAAAAAGGCAAAAAAGTAACAGAGGACAGGAGAGAAATCAAATGACACATGGATCAAACAGGGCAAATAAATGATGAGTATATTTCTCACAAAGATAGAGATAGCATCACGAAGGTAACAATAATCGTTGTGTCAATGACCTTCCTATGAAAACAGCTATACTATCAATTTCATTCGTTGTGCTACCCTAATTCCTAAGACAGTCAGGAACGCCACTTATTCAATTGAATTGTTAGTGAGGGATTTTTTGACAGATAAGGCATTTGCAAGCCCAGTCGTTGTTCGAAAACCATGTTTATTTAACTTATTTCAATTGAAATGGCCCATTTCATCTATCTTTTTTCACCAAAATACTTCCCAACTTGATATCCCAAATTTTCAAGCGCATATTATACTATAGGGACTCACCAATATCAGCTACATCTAATCAATATATTACTATATTTTATACTAAACCATTACAATAGAACACAACACCTACAAATAATAACCTAAATATTCAAAGTGTGCCCTGTGATAATTAGTCTCGTCTAGATCTAGTCAATATTTTATTAGTTCAAACTATATTATTCTAATAGGGCCCACCACTTTCAAATCATCCTAATAAGTGATCATATTTCAATTTAAATATATTCAAAGTGAACCCACCACTACAAACTTCACAAGCTATTATGGTACCCATCAAAACACACAAGCAAGCAAAATTTTACTTTATTACATCTTTTCTAGCAAAAGAAAAAGGGACCAATATAATATACTTTAGCCACACATTTTCTCATTTACAAACCTATGTATTATTACATTTCATCACATTCATACAAGCATATTTTGCACAAGAGAAAATTATATAAAACCAAATTCTCATTGAAAAACAACACAAATATCAAAAACGAATTATGATCGCCTTAGAAATGAACTGAAAAGGCAAATGAAACTACTGTTACAATGAAGATATATAAATATTAAAAACTACGGCTACTAGATAGAAGGCATACCGCAACATGGGAAGGGAGAAATTCCAAGACATCAATTATCTGCAACAAAGGCAATGAAGCAACTTTAAAACAATAGATCTCTAACGGACTAAAGTAAAGAAGGTAAGTGAGCATCACATCTCCAATCTTTAACCTCAACAAAACATGTTGACTAACAGTCTAAGAAAACCATCTTAAGGTATAGCATCTAAATTAGGTAGCATTGCATTATTAAACCAATCCATTTTTTCACTAGTTAGAAGACAAGTTTCAAATAGTTTGAGTCCTTTCACTCATCAATTTGCAATAAGTTTATTCTCTTAAAAATAAAAAATAAAAAGGCATCCCACATTATATGAGAGGAGTGAGGTTTGAGACAACTTTAATAAAGTCTTGTGATCAGTATATTATAAACATTGCCCCATGTAATAACTACAAATTATTTAATGAAGAAACAAGATTGTTTAATATAGTACATCTTAAAGGAAAATTATAACTTACCAGAGACAATGCGCTGAAAATAGTTAGCACCCAATCTCCATTGCCATCAGCATGAGAAAGATGACCATGATGCAATTTTGCTATTAACAAACAGGAACGTATCAGCTACTGTAGAAGTATATATCAATGTTCAAAACATCGGACTAGTCAGTCCGATCTGTTTGAAAGCAAAGAAACAAAAATCTGGTTAAAAGTCAATGAAACCCATTAGTTTTCTTTTTTTCCTTTTTGGGAATCTTAAAACTTGTTATGTGTATGTGTTTATTTTGAGTTTGGGCTGTGTTGAATGTAGTTCTCAATTGTTTATGTATATTTTCACCCTGTTATGTAACCATAAGTATACCCGAAACGAACAAGAAGATCGGTTTAGTCCCCGAATAATCAAAACACTAGTGTACAGCAGCCATGATTGAACACGGTTGCACCCAAATGATGACTACATAAGCTAATGTGAACTTTTTTCTACAATGAATCAGTAACACCAAATATCGATACCTTCAGCTAAGTTTCAGGGATTACTACATATATCTTACAATATGCCAAATGGAACAAGCTACACCAGCTATCTGAATTACTACAATATGATGCCATCCAGCTAATCCTGCATCTTGGAGAACAGCTTCGCTTGGTGATCGCGGAAAATACAAGTTATGTTGAAGCTTATTACATTACGTGTGTTCTAACTTCCTCATTCTCTTTATCTGCTAATCTCATTTCTTTCACTTCATTAACGTTATATGCATGCAACATTCAGGACCAAACATCACGAGAAAACACATGACGTAAGCAACATCACACTATAACCATTTGACAAGAGCACATTAATTAAAAAGGAATCAAACTGGTCGGTTTACTTACCAATAAGTTTGTAATATGCTCTATATATGATCGAAGTGCCGTCGATAAGCATTACTCTGCCATTTGATGGAGTTATGGTAGATGGCTCGTCTTCACGTACGGCAAAATCCGAAAACGTACTTTGGTTAAGTGCTCGTACAGTCTGAGCAGACGAACTGATCGAACTAGAAGCGATAGGGCGCACAATGTTACGAAACCCATAATCCAAACTATGGCACCCTTTGCATAGACCCTGATAAGAAACGAAGAATTAGACAAGTAAAAGATAGAAAGCAGAAAATGCTAGATGAATAGTGACATTTACCTTTTTATAGATGATAGGTGAAGAGTATTGCCTTCTTGGATATCCGAGTGTACTCGTCTTGTGAAATAGTCTCCTATTGACTGAACAATTCAACTTCCCGCAAGAATAAAATGTCCTCCAAACGGCGTGAATATGTTGGTATGGCATATGATACTGATAGCAAGCCATGAAAATATGCAGAGTTCTTTGTCTCGATATATAAGGTCTCAATCTAGCTCCAAATTTCAAAACAATTAAAATGCTAAAAGTGAAAAACAAAGAAACAAGGAGCTACACAATAACAAAAATGGACTCCTTGTTCATTTCCAGAGCTATACATACACGTTTTGTATACAAGCAATTTCCATCACAATAAACCCCAAATAACTGTTGGAATATTGAATATGTCATTAATCGCGGATAAAAACAGCCAAACAGCCACGTAGAGTTGCTTCAGCCATTACACCGTATGAAGAAACCCTAAGCTAAAAAAGATAAAGCACATACCGGCGGTTAAACGCTCGTAAGTGGCGGCTCCACCAGCTCCGTCGCACTTATAGCGCCAAGTTTTTCCTCCTCTCTTCTTTTGAAATTTTGGGATATGAGTTAGGCCGAATTATCTCGTCTCTGCAATTGAACTGTTAATGGGCTCGTCATTATTGTAATGGGCTCGGTTCATTATTGTAAGTGTTCAAGGTACCGAAACGTGGTTACCGCCAAACTCTGTATTTTGTTCCGGTGGTCTATATTGTGGGCGTGGTGCATTTATCAAGTTCAAACTCTCACTCTTTTTTCTTTTCTTTTTTTTTCTTTTTCTTTTTAATTCTATTAAGTAGTATTATATTCTGAAACAATATACGTATAATACTCTCGAACATGTGCTATAAATTCGCAACTTTTAATTATGTGGGAGGATATAAGACAATGTTTTCATTTTGCAATCCAAAAATTAATTAGTGAATAACAATATCTAAATAATATTTTTAATTCATTGAAATTTTACTAAATTAATCTCATAAACTCTCTACTTTATCCCAAAATAATAAATAATATAAACAAAAACAAATCATAAAATTAAAAAAAATGAGAAAATGGAAAACTAAGAAGAAGAGAAAGGAAACAATGAAGAAGAAAGGAATATAAAAGGTGCGAAAAATGAAAAATTCTTTTTAAAAAAATTGCAAAGAAATGAGATGGATCATATTAAGCAATCAAATATTTAGTATAAGTCTTTCATCTTTGTGAAAATTGATGTTTCTCGAAAGAAAATTGAAAAAAAATATATGGCCCAACGTATGGTTTGACTCTGGTTTCACGAACAATGAAAAAGTGTTCGAATTTTATTTTTTTAATCAAATGTGTACTGTTCAAAAAAAAAATCTATTTTAACCAAAAAAAAATTTGTTCGAAGTAGATTTTCGAACTTGAAATCCATGTTCGAAAATCTGGTACGAACAGTCAGTTTTTTGTCAGGAATTATGATGTGTTCGGAAAAATAATAGAAATAAAAATTGATTCTTTGAAAAAAAATTAATATTTTTAATGAATTATATATTATAAGATTTTTAATTATTTTTAATGTTCCCAATTTTATTTTTTTTTATTAAAAATAAAAAATAATTTATGACCTCTTCGATATCAACTCACCAACTTTCATTCGTGATATTTTAAAAGAATCATTATCCCGACAAATATACCTCAAAATCGATCATATATAACTAATTCAATATACACGACAATCTCATGCTCCCACGTGTAGGTTTATGTGAATTTTCTTTTAGGGGAAAAAATAGTAAACCCACTCAACTTTTTCACTTTTTGCAATTCACCATATGAACTTTTTTTTAGACTTAACCCCCTGAACTTCACGTTTTTTTTCATATTACCATATATGAGTGTCGGCGGGTGGATTTTTATGGCTAAATGTCCATCACGTGCAAGACACGCTATTTTCTCGAGGGCTTTCTGTCGACTCATGTCCTCGACCCGGGAATATGAACAGGCACTACCTAAACATCTTATCCTCTAACCTAATCCCTTTTATCCCAAAAATCAAAACCTTAATTTTCTACTCCACATCGTAGAAGAAAAATAGAAAATCAAAGAAGAACAAGTTGAAAATAAAATCCAAATCCAATAATACGCAAAATGGTGTGGAAGATACGAAATGAGGGTGATGAAAATTTACCCCTGGAGCATTAGCCCCTGATTACGGTAAGATTATCATAAATTTATTAATTTGAAGCATTTCACTATGGTTTTAAAGTATATTGTTAACTAGATGTGGAATTTTTTTGTCAGGATTCGTGTTATTTTTGTCACATGTGTTTGTCTGATATTTTATGAGACGATTAAGGTTAAAGCTATGGTTGTTCTTGTATTGTCCTCGCTATGGTCCAACGAATATTTTAGTGGTTTCAATATAGCATGTGAGTTGTGGTTTTATGTTAGCTTTTGAAAAATAATGGGGGGACTTGCTTTTGTATTTTCATAATTTTGGTCCCCCACATTTTGTCTTTTGCATTTAATATTTTAATGGAAAAAAGTCTGAATGTATATCGTGCATTTTATAATAAGGTTTTCTTTTTCTCTTTTAATTATGTTATACTTTTAGAATTTCTTCTCACCATTTTACTTATGCTCTAAGTGGAGGGTCTGGTTTGTTTACCAAGAGAATACATCACGATGGGTTGTTTGTGAATTTAGGGAAAATAATAAATGTAGCAGGTGTAACTTCTTACATTGATTGCTGCGACTCTTATGAAATGTTCTTCTTGAGTTAAGTATTATGGCTATTGATATAGGGTTGAAAGATGTTAGTTTTTTTTTTTTTAGTAGGAGTGGGGTTCATGACATTAGTGATTTAAAACTGTTGGAAAATGATGGGGATGCTCTAAATTTGGTGAACTTTGTAAATGATAATAGAATTGCTGAGTTGCTTGTTGAGCATGATAAGATGTGTACATCACCTATTGGATCACAAAAACTAGGAGGCCATACATTTAGAGAATAACAGCCATTTGAGGGTGGCCTTCCTACTGAACCTTTGAATTTTGTTGGTGAGAATTATCTAAATTAAAGTCAACAAGAACCTGGCGAGGGTGAGGGGGGTTCAGGTTAATGAACAACAAAATTTAGATAGTGATATAATTGATTTCCAGGTTAGTAATGAAAGTGATGATGAACAGTCTGTAGGGTCAGATAGTGACAATTCAGAAGAATTCTATGTCAGTGACTATGATGTTTCCGATGATGGTGTCTTATTTGAAACTAACATTGATGAAGATGTTGAATGGGGTGGGTGGGCACCTAGTGATATACCAGTTTCCACTACATCTACTAATGTCCCTCTTATAAATAAAAGTGAAAAGGGACAAATGCACAATGGGCATCCAGTTTTTAACTAAAGTCATACATGATTGATCCCAAGTTTGAGTTAGGCATGTATTATACTAATATTCCTCAGTTTCGGCAGGCAGTCAGAACCCATTATATTTTAAGTGGGAGGGATGTCAAGTTTACAATTAATGAAAAGACATAAGTAAAAGTCAAATGTAAACATGCCAAATGTCCATGGGTGATATATGATTCTAAAGAGACAGTGGTAGACAGTGTGCAGGTGAAGACTTTTAGGAAACAAAGGGTGTCCCATGCCAATTCCAGATTTATGAGTGAGAAGTACAAAAAGAAGATTTGGGAAGACCCTAAATGGTATGATAACTTTCTTCCAGGATGACATCAAACTTATATTCAATATAAGCCATATGTACCGGGCAAAAAATAGGGTGTTTGAAGTAGGCAATAAGGCTGGTAGTTGACATTATGCTGTGCTCTGATCATATGCTGCTGAAATTAAAAAAACCAACCCTGAAACTACTGTGAAAATAAAGAGTAAACTTGATGGGGATCACTCTGTCTTCAAGAGGCTTTACATTTGTTAGGGTGCACTTAAGCAGGGTTTTCTATAAGGGTGTAGGCCTATCATATTTCCAAATGGTTGTCCCACAAAGAGTAGTGCAGGGGTGTTCTCTTAATAGTTGTAGGTGTAGATGGTAATAATGGTATATATATATTTTCCTATGCAGTTGTAGAGAAGGAAAAGAAAAAGTCATGGCTGTGGTTTCTTGAATTATTGGTGGTTGATTTTAATTTAACCAATAGTTTTTTATGGACCGTAATGCCTGGTAAGAAAAAAAGGGGTTTGATTGATGCGTATGAGACCATTTTACCTCATTATGAGTACAGGTTTTGTGACATGCAAATGTATAAAAACTTTAAACATAATCATAGAGGTTTAACATTGGAAGAGCTTTTATGGAGAGGTGCAAGAGCCACAAAAGTCGGTGATTTTGAGAGAACGATGAAGACATTAAAAAGAGAGAGATGTTGATGCATATGATGGTTGAATCAAAGGCCTTCAAATCAGTGGTCTAGGTCCCATTTTAGGATTGTGCTAAGATGTGACATGCTATTGAACAATATGTCAGAGTGTTTTAATTCTTTAGTATTGAGGACCAGAGCTAAGTCAATCCCGGAGATGCTTGAGATTGTGAGATTAATATTTAGGAAAAATAGTTCATGTTAGGAGGAATCTAATTGCTAATTACCATGGAGATATTTGTCCAAAGATTGAAAAAATATTTGAATAAACATAGAAGAAGTTTATGTCATTCATTGCTCATTGGAATGGCAAAGACCAATTTGAAGTTGAGAACAATTTTGGCAAAACTTTAAGGTGCATCTATGGGAGGCCACTTGTACCTGCAAGAGATGGGAGCTAACTGAACTCCCATGTGCTTATGCCATCTCTGGCTTTCACTACCTTGAGTTAACTCCAGAGGACTATGTCCACCAGTTTTACAACAAAGAGACATTCTTGAAGACCTACTCCAATTCGAGGAATACCTTAAGTAGTCTAGACTTGTGGCCAGCTGTTGATATGGTCACTTTAATACCTCCAGATTGTGAGAAGCTTCCTGGTAGGCCACAGAAACATAACGGGAGAAAGGAGTCATATGAAATCAAGAAGGCACCAACAACTATGAAAAAGAAAACAAGGGTGAAAATGACAATAAAGGGTATCACAACTAGATGTTCAAGATGCAAGCAACCTAATCACAATGTTGTAGACTGCCCTTTACTTAAGCAACTACAGTCCAATGAAAGAGTTGACCTTCTAGCGGTTAATGAAGAAGTTGGTTTTGGAGGAGTTTATGAAGAAGTTAACCTTGTAGCAGTTAATGAGGGAGTTGACCTTGCATAAGTTGACGAAGGAGTTGACCCTACAACAGTTAATTAGGGAGTTGACCTTGCAGCAGTTGATGGAGGAGTTGACCTTCCAATTTATGAAAGTGAATTTCAGCCTACACATGTAATTATCGGTTTTAATATTTGTAGTATTTTTACTTATACGAATTTCTGAACAAGCAAGGAAAAAGAGAAAAATGAATGAAGCTACAAAGTAAACTACACCTCTTGCAATAAGAAAAGGACAGGTAAAACTTTCATTATGCATATATATTTGTAGTGATTTTACTTATCCAAAAATCTAAATAGGCAATGAAAAAAGAGAATAGTGAACAAAGTTGAAGAGTCAAGTACATTAAAAGGGCAGGTAGTATGTTTCATTAACATGAACAATTCTCCCTTTTTGGTGCTCTTTTATTGGTAACATATGATTAATTTTGATTCCTTCATAAAAACATTGGAATTGTGGGAGTTAATCAATCATAAGGAGCCCAAACAAGATCATCTGCACTTGAATCACCACCAAGAGTCCAACATAGAAGTAGTGTGAGTTATTATGACGAAGTTTCAATAAATAAATTAGAATTGATCATAGTTGAGCTTGGATGTTGTTAAACTTATTCAATTTGATTAATTGTGTTTTGCAGCCTAGGGCAAGAGGGAAATATGTCATCCTCGCACAACAATCCCAAACTCAACAAACTATAACTAGTGTAAGTTATACTAATTGTAAAATTAGTAGGTCTATGGTTTTAAAAATAAGTCTCAAATTCACGATGTTGTTAATCAATGTTAACAACACCAGTTAACAACATCGACCAGAGACACGTAAATTTATGCAGCGGAATTTAAAGTATGAGAACACGATTGAACAAAATTCAGTTCACAAGTAAATACTTGTGAACTTGGTGTACAAACCCGAAAACTATATTACTTTCACTTTACGTTTAATACAAAATATAAAGTAATATATGAAAATTAAATATCAAGAAACTTGATACTAAATACTTGTTGCCGGAATGGCAAGATCTTATCCGTCGGTCACGCAATTTCAAAGATCTTGTTTATCACGATCGTTGGCTCCAAGTAACTCTATCGTGTTCTTCTTCTCTTGTGCGTCTTCCTTGCGTCTAGTGTCGTGCGTTCTTCTTCTCAAGAAATCCGTGCGTAAAGGCTATAAAAACCGTGTGTCCAAACTTTAGGATTTCTAATGTCTTAAATAGACAATTCTAAGATCCTAAACTTGGTAATTACCTAAAAATAAATCCTAAACACAATTTAGAAATAATTAAAATCTTGTGCATAAACTAGGAAACATAATATTGTCCTATATCTAGTTTTCTAACTTATTTTGTGCCCAACAAAGGCAAATAACAAAATAAGAATTATTGCCAATAATAAATTCCTCAACACTAATAAATTTTCAATAAATAAATTTGACTCATTTTCAAGACATGTTTAATTTGATTAATTGTGTATTGCAGACTAGGGCAAAAGGGAAATATGTCATCCTCACACAACAATCCCGAACTCAACAGACTAGAACTAGTGTAAGTTATTCTAATAAAATTTCAATAAATAAAATTGACTCATTGTTAAGACCTATTTAATTTGATTAATTGTGTATTACAACCCAAAGCATAAGGGAAATTTGTCATCCTCACACAACAATCCCATACTCAACAAACTCATCAGAAAACATCTTTTGTGAAGGATAAGCAGGCCAAGCTGAAGGTTAGTAGGAAACCACAATCTAAAGTTGACACTCATCCTTCTAAATCAGCTGACACTCAACAAACAAGACCAAATTCAGCTCTAAAGTCACTACGTAACTACAAAAATAACTACAAGTGCATCTCCACAATCACTAGGCATCCAAAAGGCAAGTCTAAATCCAACTCTTAAGGGAGTGTCCACCCCCAAAGTCAGCATGTTGAAGCATCAGCAGTGAACCTTTGTTATTCTCAACAGCCCTTGTTTCGGACTATAAGTTTTTGTATAATCACCTTGTCTTTGTACTTGGACAATAACATCCATCACCTTGCCATCAAATGTGAAGATGGGAAAACTAATTTGGAAGTGTTTTGCCTTTTTGAAGCCCTGGCGTTTTGTCTTATTGAAGTCCTATGACTTGCTTTATTTTAATAAACTTTCAACCTATTTATTGAATGTACATGATTTTTGATTGATCATTTAGAACTTATGTTTGTATTTTGTTAACATGTGAACCGGATTTGGTATGGGAGTATGGGGTTGTCAAACTTTCAGTGATATTTTGCAATTTAAAAGCCTGTTAATGAATATTTTGTAAGGTTTCATAAATTATGATATTCTTTGTCAGTGTTGCCATATATGTTATGAGAAATGCAAACTATTTCCAACATGTTTGACAAGTCTTTATCTCGTATTTTACAGTGATATTAGTCTTCTTTTGTGTATTGGAATGGTGTTCTAAATTATTTCTTTTATGACATGTCTTTTGTGCATTTGAATAGAATATTGCTCTGTCCCTTTGTAATAGTTCATTCAACACCAATAATACAATTATATTGAGTAAAGGAAAAACAATAAACATTAGAACTAATTACCATTACATTCAACCGAGACGAAGTCATAATCTTAGTACATAAAAATATATAAATCCGAGTACATTATGGGCTAACCCATCAAATCTTGAAAATCGGGATTGGTCCATGATATAAATCCTAGATTGTTGTGTTAGCTTTCTTTAGTTGTATTTGGTACTTTTTTTTTTTTTGTATTTTATATATTTTTACAATGCTCATTTATTTTTATTTTTAAATTAGGAGATAATTTTTTATAATATAACTTTAATTAAGTATATTACTTTCTNTTTTATTTTAATAATATTCTCTTTTCTGAAAAAAAATATATATATAAGACTATTACAATCACATATATTGGTACACGATAAAACCCCACGACAACACCAATGCAAACCAGAGCCATTTCGCCTACACTTCAACTCATCCTCAACCATGTTAACTCTCTTGTGTAATTTGGGAATAATTTGTCGAGCACGTGGGACAACGGACGTCAATCCACACATAATAGTTGCACCCACCTAGTTTTTGTGTAAGAAATACATTGTAATAACTCAGTTCAAATTAACAAGTAAGGCAAAAATCAAATCCCAAACAAAGAGAAAGGAAATAATTATAATAACCATACAATTTTATTTTTGTCAAAAATCAAAGCACAAAACCCAAAATATATTATAATATTCACAAGTCATTTTTAGTTTCATTTTTCAACCTTCCCAAACATCAATTTTTAAAAATAATTGTCACCCCCATGAATAAAAAAAAAACTAAAAAGAAAATGCTAGGGTTTTGATCCCAATCTTACTCAAAAATTGTCACATGTGGAGTACCTCAGCGGTTTTCGCCACATTTATTAGAGATGAGTTGCTGCAATTTTTTGGGAATAATGGTGTTGCCATTTTATGGGTTTTATAGCCTACCATCGGTCATATTACCAACTGAAATGACAAATTTGTACACTTAATTATGGTTGTAATTGATAGACTAGCCATCGAGAAAAATAGCGTGCTTGCACGTGATGAACATTCGGACAGAAAGATACACCGCCGGCACTCATGGTAATGTGAAAATAAACGTGAAGCTAAGTGGGTTAAGTGCAAATTTTTTTGTTCATATGGTAAAGTGAAAAAAATAAAAAAGGTTGAGGGGGTTTACTATTTTTTTCCCTTTATTTTATATGTCTCTATCAATTTTTTTTATTTATTTTTATTAATAACTTTTCTTCGACGCCCTTCAGTTTTTTTCTATGTTTTAAACCGTCAAATACCACTCTTTCTTTGTGTTTCTAAGAAAAATTTAACTGTCATTAATAACAGCTTGTTTAACTAATTCTTTGACACCAACTTTTGATGTAATTGACCAGTGTTTTTATATAAATATATATACATAAAAATTCAGTTTCATTAATGTCTAGTGTTGTTTTACTAATTATTTGATACCATCTTTTTTAAATTTATATTATTTGATATAAATGAAAGACGGTCCTAAACAATTTGACTACTTGTTCCTAGATATGCTTAACAAAACTTTAATATTTTAGTATATACTATCATAGAGTTCTATTTTATTTGTTATTTTCTAGTGTGTTTTATGAATTGTAGTTGTTGTCACAAAATTCTATTTTATTTGTAATTTTTTATTGCGTTTTATGAATTGTAGTTTTTGTTTGATACTTGTTGGACCTTAGACTTTATTTGTTGAAATTATATATTAAGTTATATTTTTGAAAAATAAAATAATTAAATTTATATTAAAAATAACTCACAAAAATATGTAAATGTTTTCTTAATATTAAAATAACGTGTTCATATAGTTCACGCAATATAAAACGCTATTTACTCTACGCGGTGTTGGGATCAAAACGCAACGCGTTGCTCGATAGACATTTTAAAATATTGATTTTAACCCATACTAATCTCTTTCTTTTGTCTATCATTATCCTTCTTTAAATTTTTCCAAAAATACTTTAAGTTTATCATTATCATTCTTTTTTTCATTCTCAAATGTCCCCAAAAAAGATTCGACATATGAACTTTGATTTTGATTTTTGATTATAGTTTTTGATCCATGATCGATTTGTGTGTATGATTTAATTGAGATATCAAGTGTAATTTTATAAGCTACCGAAAATGAGTTGTGATGGTTGTTGAACCTTTCAAAAAAGTCAAATATTACTCTTCCTTGTGTATGTGTGCTTTTATTTTTTAGTTCATGAATTATAAATGAAATAAACTTTCGATTTTTGTTGAAATTAGTTTTTGTTGCAGTCTGCATATGTGCATTTTTTTTGACGTGATTTTCTAAATTTCTGAAAATGCACGATCTGTTCTGTGTAATTTAGGGTTATTTTATAAAAATCATATAACTGTTCAGATGAAACTGACCTTTATTTTTTGAATTCATAATGGTCTGTAATTTGTTTATTTTTAAAATATTTAATTATGCATTTGTTTCTGTTATATTCCCCACCAGATTATAGTGTTTATTTTAATTCTTATCACATATGTTAATTTGATTTGTTGATATTATTTGCAAGATAAAAGTGCATGATACATTTGAGATTATTTAAATGGGTGTCAAATTGTATTATAATGTGATATTATATATTTGGAGATGCTCTATGTTTTCAGTTTTGTTCATTTTCAACTTATTTGAAATATGTGAAATTTCCTTTATTATTAGAAAAATATAATTTTATTTTGACTACAATTTGTTGTATATTTTAACAAATCTAACATACCATCACCTTTTATTATTATTAAAATCTTTCAAATAATATAGTTTTATAAAAAAAGTTTATATTCTTCCCTATTTGTTTTTGTTTTTCACAATAAAATATTTATCTTTTTGCAATATTATTTGGTATAGTATTAAAAAAATATTTTTCTTATATTAACATTATACAACACATAAATACCCCACTATGTTAGTGTCACCAATTTTAGTAATGATCAATTTTATGTTGCAATATCAATAGTAAAAATAGAAAATGATTGAAGAAATTATATTATAACAAAGGCAATAGATATATAAATGGGTTTAATAATATATTTTATAAATAAATTTTTATGTTGTGTAAATTAATAATATATTTTTAATTATTATTATTCATTTTTTTTGAAAATTTTGTATGTTCTTAGTACACTCAACATTGTAGCAAGTGTGCGTTTAATTTGGATGAACAAATTTTTTTCCTTTTAACAATACATACATGAAATATATATTTTATACTGTTTCTGATTGTCAATGTCTAGGGTTTAAAGTCTGTTAAGGGGGTGGTCATATTTCCTGCACTTAAACCTTCACCATCTCTCTCACCCGCACACTCTACACCAGTTGAACCTATCCACCTCGCCGCTTCTAGCCCGCCCTGCTCGAGTGTCTCTTCGTCTCAGGCACCATTTCGTTCCAGGTAAGTTTCTTCTTTACCTACGGTAGTCAAAAACATTTCTGGTGCTGCTGGGCAAGGTTCTCATTGGTAAAATTTGAAACGTAAAGGATTTCTTTGGCGTTTTTCTGATTATATATGTATATATAGGTATTTGGGCAGGTTTTATTGGTTTTTGTAGTTGGTGATAATCATGGGTAAAAAAGGAGGGAAGTTCAAGAAGAAGGAAAACACTGTTCCTGTCAAGAACAAGTCTGTTCAATTTGACGACGAAGACATGACGGATGACGAAATTGATGCCTGTATGTGTTTTCTTACTCTCGCCTCTAAAATTATGCAGCTTGAACTGTCTGTGTCTTAATTATGGTTCGTAATTTCGATGTCTTTGTATTTATCTTGTAGTTCACAAGAATAGAGATGTTGTGCCACTGAACATAGGGGATGATATGGAAGGGTCTGATGAAGATAATGAGCATCCCGTGTTTGATTTTGAGGTTTGTACTGGTTTTGATGTCTCTTTTCACCCTTTCAGCTTTTGGCTAAAGACTAGGATCTTTTTCATTTTTCTTTTTTGTTGTAGGAAATGGCAATTTATCTGTGTTTTTGATTTTCAACATGCATTCTTGTGGGTGTGTTTATGAAGGACAATGGTTACAAAGAGAATTCTGAAGTAAATAATCATTGTTTCTTTTTTGTTAAAATGTAATATGTTAATCTAGTCGTGGTGCTTTTCTTGTAGTAGTGGTAAAGAATATAATAATATTCGTAATAATTGGTGAATTACACACACACGCACACCGTGTGAATGAATGTTTCGTCTGATTATGGTGAAGATGTTAGATATGATTTATCTTACTCTTTTGTTCTCTAATGATTATGATGACAAGGATGAGGACGAGGATGAGGACGAAGATGATGAGGACATTAATGATGAAGATAATCCACCAAAGGGCCTGGAAGCCAAAAGTAAGAGTTTTTTTTGATTGTTGAATGCTACAAACCTACTTTGTGTTGTTGTTAGACTTTAGTTCTTCATGGTGATTGTCGTAAAATGTTGTTCAAGTTCAGCCCATTTGGCTTGGCAGGAAGAGATCCATCCATTTTGTCTATTTTTGATTTACATGCCACTTTGAAGAAATTGATTTTAATCAAGTGGTCAGTTCTTGGCCATTTTAGTTTTCTCTGATTATGTTTTTGTGAGACAAAGTTTGGTTTTATGAGTGCTAAGTGTTTAGGCTGTGATTGCTCGTCATTTCCTTCTGTCCACTTTGATTTTCTTAGTGATTTTTTCAAAGTGAAATTTGAAAAAGTAATATTGTGTTGATATGATGGAAAATCTTTTAGATATGTTGATTGTTTGTGATTTTTTTTTNTAATAGTGTAAAATATAATGTATGAATATTGAAAAAAAATGAAAATCAAGGCAAAAATATGGATGTTATTTTATAACTTGCATTTTCAAGATTAAGAGATCATTATAAATGTTGACGAATTTAAAGAAATGACCGAAATTCTTTATATGAGCGTGAGGGTAGAGAGAAATAGATAGCAATGTTTGGTATTGAGAAAGGTGAGAGAGAAAGCAGAAGGGAGTGAATTGTTATATGGTCTCCTTCTAACTTTTCATTTTGTAATTGATTTGTTATATTAGTTTGGAGAATTTGTCTCAGTGATGTTAATAGGCGCCCAATGACTGTTAAGTCTGTTATGCTTGTAGGGACGCTTATAATCTAATGGATCTGACATTCCTATTTGATTCTGTTTTTGGACTTTTTGGTGTTGAAATTCCTGTCTATGATCATTCATTTTTTCATGGTTCTTCCTCATTATGCGAAATGGGTTGTAGTTTAATGAGATTCTTGTTTGATATGTATAGTTATAAGAACACAAAAGTATATGCGGGATAAGTTTGGTGGGGTTGAGGATGAACAGCCCGATGATGATGATGAGGAAGATGAAAAAGGGGTTTCTTGGATCAAAAGAAGCAATATGCATGGTACTGATGTTGGCAATGAGGTAAGATTTTCTAATACATTATGCTGATTTTTTTTGGCCCATTTGACTTTCTATATAAAATAACGACAAATTGTTAAATATAGTGATTCCTCGAGCGTTTCTAAATGTCTGAAGTAACACTATCTACGTCTGGAAAGATTTAAAATGAAACTGAATGCTCATCTCTGAAACACTCGTAGATTATGGAAGGGCATGGTAATGCCTCATGAAGTAGAAAAAACAATGTTACTTATATCTAAGCATGCAAAGACTTTGGCCCGTTGTCCTGATTTCACCTTCTTCACCTTTACCCATAGTATGAGAAGAGTTGCTGGTGATGCTAAATCATCACCACACAAACTGTGGCTAACTTAAGCTTCGTTTGGTTTAAAACTACTTTTGCAACAAAGTATAGGTGGTTTTAGAATACAGTGACATTTTTCTTGTAAGTAAAAGATCAGTTATCAAGTTAATTACCCATAATTCAAAAAGCCAAATTATTATCTAAATAAGTATAACTATTCAGTACAAAACTGAACCATCGAACCAAGCCTTATTATTTCCTTTTCTCTTATTCATTTATGGCTGCCTGCCTTACTGGCTCATCTTCTTTCTCAAATAGTGTCATAACATTAACACATTATATCAATTTGATTTCTTGTTCATAATAATAATTGGTGTGTCCACTCAGCCAACTTTCCCTGAATATTGATACATATTTGATATGCCCATTTTGGAATTATTTTTGCTTCGTATGGGTATTCTAAAGAGAGTGTGTTGACGTGTTTTAACACTGTTTTTTCTGATCTTAAGCTACAAGAAAGTGACGAAGAGGATGCAGCTGAAGAAGAAGCGGAGACGAAGAAAATAACAAGTGCAAAAGCTAAATATCTATCAATGGAGGATTTTGGTTTCGAGGATGCTAGTCTAGATGAGTCTGATAGGGAGCCCACGTTTGAGGTAAAAAAAATGCTAACAGTGACCTTTCAATATTCACAAATAGTCATTTTTAGGAGAGATGCATGGGATTTGAAAACTTTGCTGACTCCTTAATCATTTTCCGCAAAATTCAGGAAATCTTGGACCATGGGAAACCCACAGCTAAAGCTTCTCTTGACAAAGGAATCAAAGATGAAGATGGAACGATATATGAGATAGTAACGAAAGATTTAAATGCTTTGACAAAGGAAGAGCAAATTGAAATCGTGTACAGGTCAGTTTGCTTTTTGGCATGATCTCACTCTTTCATTTTTCTTTATACGTGAACTTAGGATATCTCACTGAGGTGATTTGGGTTGCTTTTTGAGACTAGCTCTGTTTAGATTAAAGTAAGATGTTTGTCTTCTCAATTCCTGGTTTAATAGGAGGTGAACTGGGAAAATGCATCATTTGTTTTGGTAATGTTTAAAGAAAAGTATGTATTTGGGAGAGAAGACATCTCTACGAAAGCTTTATGGAAATTATGAAAGCAAGATAAGTGTCTGCACTAGTTCCAAATATATGCGTGCTTAGATTGCAGTAATGATGTGATTTTCTTTGGAAAAATATTATCAATATGGATAAATCATTTATGCTTATGGCTGTGCTCGTGGTCTCTGGTAATGCTAATACTTTTGCGGTTTTGCCTGCACTCATGGAACTAAGGCTGCACATTTGGCTGAACTGGGTCAATATTTCGTTTAACCTAAATCTTGGTCAAAAGGAACAATTATGGAGAAAGTGCTGATAATTTTATTGGTGAAGACTCCGAGGGTGATGGTGATAGTTTAGTAAGTTGAAGATGCTGATCTTGAGGAAAAAAAATTTAGGAATGTGAAAATGAAGTTTCACATTTTAATTTGAATTAGGAACTTGAAGATGTTGTTTTTATAAAAATTTTCATTTGCAATATGAATATGAATTATCAATGCTATGGACATGAATTATGAAAATATTTTGTTGTTTCATGTTTTTCACTTTGTTGCATTTTTTTAAAAAAATTATATGGATTAATTTACTTCTCAAGGGCTAGCTTGATGACTTTTTTAACAGCTCTGCTCCGGAGTTAATTGGCCTTTTGTCTGAGCTGAATGATGCCCTTGATCAACTAGAGAACAAAGTTAACCCCCTCGTTGACAAGGTTTGTTCGAGTTAGTTTTATATTATAACTATTTAGTGTGCTAACTTTCATATATATATATATATATATAATTTCTGTTAATTTCAGTTAATCTTTTGAACCATGTAAATTATATTAGCTTAATTGTTGTTGAGAAGCTCTCTCATTCCGGTTAATGTGATGCAATTAATGCTTACATAATTTTGAAGAAAGTTAAATGAAATAATTATTTTTTTCCATTAAACATATTTATTAGGCAATGTTTATGTACATTGGGAACATTACTACTAGTTGTGGTGGTTTACGTTTCTTCTTCCCGCTGTTGGATTTTTGTGTCATATATTTAGAAGTAATTTCCACTGATTGGGTTGGGAAACATCTTTCCAGATGATAAAAGTAGGAAGATGTTTGCCAGATGATAAAAGTAGGAAAGGTATGAGTAACATAAAGTAGGAATATTTTTGTAAGGTGGAACTTAAATATCAAATACTAAATCATTGTATTTACTAATTTTGTGATTTTCGGCTCATCCATATATTACGCCTACTTTAATGAACTTTATTTAATCAGTCAATGTTTTAGAATGCATTTTGTTGATTATTTGCCATTTTTGTAAAGATTAAAGGACGAGAGAGTGCAAAGAAGGGAGAGATGCACTATCTCGAGGTAAAGCAGCTGCTGTTGCAATCCTTTTGCCAGGCTATAACCTTCTATCTTCTTCTCAAGTCTGAAGGGCAGCCAGTTCGTGATCATCCAGTTGTTTCCCGTCTAGTGGAGATCAAGAGTTTATTGGATAAGGTTATTGCTTCTGATTGCTTGGTCAAGTTAATTTATGATTCGTTTTTTTTTTCCAAAAATCTAAAGTTGTCACTAGTTACATTTTTCGATGTGTTTTCCTTTTATTTTTTTCCAACTAATGAATAATGTTGATTTTTTTTGAAAGAAGAAAAATCATTTTTGAAAGTGATTGGATATAAGATGAAAAATGTAATATGAAAAGCTGATTTGGTGATGAAAAAAGTAAAATAATGATTGGATGCTTTCTCTGGCGGCAGGTAAAAGAAATAGATGAGAAACTTCCTTTTGACATTGAAGACATTGTGAACAAGGATGTGATGAATAACGTAACTGTCATGAATTTAGTCGAAGAGAATGCTGTATTAAAATCTGATTGTTTCACCAATGGTGAAATGCTCTCCATGGCGCCATCTGGAAAACAAGAAGCATTAGTTGAGGTAGGTACAACTTGGATTGGTCTGCTGATAGTCTATTATTCCAAATGTGTAGCCTCATTTTCCTTCCCTTTCTCTTGTACCATTGATAGCCCGTCAAAGCAGCCGATACGAATATTTCGAGGACTTTGAACAATACTGAGGCACAGCACAAGCAACAAGTAACTTTTAGCTGTTTTGATATGAATTGCAACCTTATTTTCCAAAATCAAAGCTCTGTTTTATATTTGAATCTTGATTCATATCTGATGAAATAAAATTATGGCAGGATAAACAAGTTGGATCGCAGAGCACAGAAATGTTAAAGACAAGGGCTTTTCTCGAGGATAAATTGAAGCAGAAAGGTCTTCTTAGTTCGACTGCACCGAAGAATGGTAGGATTAGAGAACATGGGCAGCCAGTGAACAGGTATCTTTTTATCCCATACAGTTATACTCTTGAGTAGTAATTCTATATGTAGTTAGCAGTGGCATCATCTTATACTAATTAAAGGAAATACTGAACTGTGTTTGTAGACAACTTGAGACATTAGATGATTTTGTTGATGAGGACATGGAATTAGATGGGCTGGCAAATGGGAGGAATAAAATTTCGCAGCAATTGACTCTACGTCCTAATAAGCGTAAGGTAAGGAGTCTCAGAGGATTATTACTCTTCATTCATAGTACGAAGGAGTTTTTTGCTTTGTATGATATCATTATGTATAATTTAATCTTTGCTTATGATACAGCCACTTCAAAATATTATTATAACAAAATGTATTGTATACTGTCCAACTTGTTTGTATGGAATGTAATGGTAGGCCTGGTAGCATAAAATAAACCGCACAAGTGATTGGATGTAATCTTATTTTGAGATTTTTTATTTTTGGACCTTTTTATTTTATTTTTGAAATGTTTTCCAAAAAGTATAATATTCACTATTTATCACATTTTTCTCCCACACAATCACTTCAACCCATATTTAAAAAAATAAAAAAAATAAATTAATTCACCAATCATTATTATACATTTTCCCATAAATTTCACTATTCTTCTATTTACATAACTCTAACTACCAATCATTATTTCACTATTTTTATATCAAATCAACTTTAATAATTACATTTTTTTTTATCTCATATCGATTCACACTCAAAATTTTTATCTACTTTCAAAAAAAAAAATCATCAGTATCGATTCATACGTGATCTTTATAATAGATCCCTTTTCGTGTTGTATTTCTGACATGTTAAGACATTCCGATTAATTGATATCAGCAATAATTTGAATTTCCTCATTCAGCGAATTTCGGAACATATGGGTTTAATGCTGTCTTTCCCTAATTTTTCATTGCAACTAAATCATACATTTTTTGGAAGGTCATCTCTGGTGATGATGATTTACCGAGACGAGATGATATTGGAGAAAGGCGAAGAAAGCATGAGCTACGAGTTCTAGCAGGAGCTGGAATTAATTCGGGTGATGATGTCAAAGATGATGAGACTGCGAACCTTTCCAGCGATGAAGATGCTGATGTTAATGGAGAAAGTGATTCCGATCAGGATTTGGAACTTTACAATCAAGTGGCGCAAAATCATGCTGCAAAGCGTGCTGCAAAATCTGACAAGTATTCCAGGTATATAAGATTGACGCGATCATTTAATAAATTAAAATCATACAAGCTTACTACTATTTTTTTTCCAATACTGTTTGTACGGAAATGGTTTTTTATTTTTAAGAAAAATAATATAAATTTATTATTTATTATTTTATTTTTTAATTAATTTAACACTGTTTGAACGGAAATGGGGTGTGCCCGGGTACATTTTATCTGTAAACATTAACATTATACTTTTTCATGTCTCAATGTTTAAATATGTTTCCATTAATAATTTAACATATATTATTTGGTGGCTCAACATGATTTTCTACAGGACCGTGGAAGTTTCATCTTTGCCAGCAGATACTGTTATTGATGGAAAACGGCAGATCACAAAAAATGTACATGGGATTTTAGTACAGCCAGTTTTTGATCTGTACTTATAACAAATTTTTTACTTTAAATTTTTTTATGTTTTATTTGGTTACTCACTCGATCTCCGTTTCTGGTTCATATTATCTTCAGATCGATAAGAATAGGGGCTTAACGCGTTCTCGCAACAAGGAAAAGAAAAACCCTAGGAAGAACTACAGGGTTAAGCACAAGAAGGCAGACATGCGTAGAAAAGGGCAGGTTCGCGAGGTCAGAAAGCCCACTGGGCCCTACGGTGGAGAAGCATCTGGAATTAATGCTGGCATTAGCCATAGTCGCAAATTCAATAACTAGACGTTCTTCAGTTGGTTGCTGCCTATTAATATCGTTTTGAACAAACATTTGGTTTTCAACTGATGCTTGTTCGCAATTTTGTGACCATGACTCGGGGGTACATTTGGAACGTTACTGATTAAGCTTGTTCAAGTTTTTACGAGTTTGAAAGATTATGTTCGGTCAAGATGTCACTCTTACCCGGGAGTTGCGACTATAGTCGTTTTGTTAATTGATTTGTTATATATATTCTTATTTTTTTAGCAGGGTTTGATGTACTTGAATTGGCTTTCGAACAAAATGTGATCTAATACTATCTTATTTGATTAATATAAGAATAAATTATGTGCATAATAATATTAATATGTTCAAAAGAAATTGTCTAAATTATGAATGAAATTTCATATATGCAAAGCTAACAACTATATATAAACACAAAGGGGGTTGCTGGCATGGTTTCAAAAATAAATAAATTGAAACACACAAGTCAAGTTACTTTTTAAAAACTTTACTTAAAAAAAAATTATTTATACTCCGCTGGAGGTAAAAAAGAAGAAAAAAAAATGCAAAACTAACAACTATCTTCAACTGATATAAAAGGTAGGTCTCATCAACACAAGAATATACAAAAAGAACTTACATTAACAAAACCAAAATGCAAATATGACGAAGTCTTTTCAGAACCAGTCTTGCAATGCCTATTCGATCTCGACTCCTAAAAGCAATGTAGACCATGCGCGCGCCCATTTCAGATTCCCAACATCGTGCATGCATTTGTTTGTATCCTTCAATATAAGAGTTAAATTCTTCTTAATTAGCATTATATCCAAACTAATTTCTCTAATGTGAATTGAGGATATAGTCACTTTTCTTGGATCTACAAGTCTAAGCATGAGATCACACTAATTACAAACGGAAACCAATATTATCAACTGTCAAGAAAAAAATCACGCGACAAAATTTATACAAAAGGTGCGGATATTGTTACCTCAAATTTTATGGTTCCGTCCAAGAAATGAGAAAAAAGAAGAGACTCGACGAAGAAGGAAAAAAAAGGCGAAGAAAAAGATAAAAATGCATACTTTATTAAAAATAAAAAAAGAACAAGAGAGAATCTATGGATCGAGGTCAACAATAAAACGAAAGAGGGGTAAATCTCTCATATTTGTTCGATTCAATTGCGTAGGTTTGGACATTAAATGTCTTGGTGTTTGTTCGAATTTTGAATACAAATCGATATCATAATTGAAAATAAGGTGTTTTTAATGAATTAAATGTTGTTGTTTGCGTGATTTTATTGTGCAAATTTGCATGGAAACTCAATTTGGTTGGGAGTTTGTTTGAGTGTTCGACTTTGGTTTCACGAACCAGAGCCATATGTTCGACATTTATTTTCAAACATGTTGTTCACATTTAGGAATAATTTCCGAACACACAGTTGCATGAATTTTGAAAATAAAGCGTTAGAATGTTTTGAACATATTGATTTTGTTCTGCATTTTTTCAAACAAATGGCTTTTGTTCTTTTTTCCCGAACAGATTCCTTTTTGTATGTTTTTTTCCCGTACATGTTGCTGTAGTTTTTTCTCCCAAACAATATTTTTTAAGTTTCTTCTGCTATTGTAGTATTACAACCACCCATTTGATATTGTGAATATTGTTTTGATGGTATCTCTTTCCATTCGATCAATTAACGATCAACGAGAAGCATAACATGATATAGATGAAGGAGATGTGGAAGGAGTTAGAGTAAGAACAACGACATCGAATCGAAGGCAACGAGGTCAGAACCCACAAACACAAGGAAATATGCAAGAGCCATCTATAGTGAATGAAGGGGCTGAAGAAGGTGAAAGAACTCGTCTTACAGTTGTTGGCTATTGCTGCTGAGGATGAGATACTCAAGGCTCCCCACCTTAGTGGTCTTGATGATATAACATGTTACCTCGATAATATGATTTAGCGTGAAATGAGATATCCTGAGATATTTGTGCTATTCACATAAATTGTTTCAGTGGGAAGTTCTAGAACTTGAGACTTCCGGAACTTGAGACTGAAAGATTCAGAGGCTTGATTAGGCGCTCGAAGTTTCTTCCCTTATGAGATATGTCATTCCCACACCAAATAGAACTTTGATAAGTGATTTTGTGGAACGATGGCATCCAGAGACCAACAGATTTCACAAGCCGTTTGGGAAGATGACCATCACATTGGATGACATTTCATGTTTGATGGTCTATCGGTTTCAGGACATCCTGTAGATGTTAGGGATGTGGAGCTTAAAAGAGAAGAACTGGAGAACGTGATGCTTTGATTGAGCGGTTGTTATGAATTGATCAGTTAAAAACTACAAGGAGATTGCTAATAATAGGGGTAACTATGTAAGGCTTGAGTGGCTAATAAGATTGGTTTTTTGAGCTTATTAAATCGGCATATGATATCTTAATATATAACGCGAGAGTACTTCTTGTACACTCTCGACTGTACTTTATTTGCGGACAAAACTGACAACAAAGTAATGATCACATATCTAAGGTTGTTGAAAGATCTTACAAATATACATATCTACACGTGAGGCACTACTTTAGCTTTCTTATATACGTAGTTAGGACATGCATCAAGATGAGAGGTAAAATCCATATGTGGATACTTGGTAATACGTGAGTGATTCGAGCTTTTGTGTGTGCCTACTTTATAAATAATTGTCAGAAATTTAATAGCTCGCCCGCAAGAGAACGGGATCGCGCGTAGGTTGGCAAGCTTAACTCGAGTCGTCTCTCAAGGACTGACGTTCGGGATTTTTAATGTTTGTTTAATCACAATGTTTAACACGAGAACTTGTATAAATTTGGTTTTCGAAAATTATAACTACGAGATTAAAAAGCGATAACTAACTATCTTGAACTAATTAAATTAAACTAATTAACCAACTATAATTAACTAGCATGGATTGAACTACGATTTACGACTATCAAGCATATGAATTCTCAAGAACAAAATTAATTCTAAAATTCCCAAGCAATTGCATATCATAAACTAATTAACCAAGCATAAGCAATAAATGAACTAAGCATGAACAATCTCATCACCAAGCATGAACGAAGGTAAAACGCAGCAACTAATTAATTATTAAAAACGAGAATCTAAGGTTCAAAGCTTCAGCGATTCAACGGTTCAAACGATTCGAAATAAATAAACGAAACTAAAAACTCAAACGAAATAATTAAACATGAATTATCTAGAATTAAACTAGGAATAACTAGAGTTTAGAGAACTTATTAAGTAGCTAAAGGTGCTGAAATTGCTGTAATCCGGGTATGGATGGTTGATCTTGGTCGAGAAATCGGAGCTTGAACGAACGTCTTCATCTTGGTGCTTCGGACCTTGAATCTTCGACTTAGATCTTGAAAATATGTTGTAGGGTGTTGAAAATAGGTTTCTCAACCCTAGGTAAGTGTTTTGGGTCGTGGTTGTCTGTTTAATCCGAAGTATGAAGGGTTTATATAGTTATTGTCATGACTTGGCGCACAAGAAACCCTAAAATCCGAATCTGGGCCGTCGCGTCGACGGTGGTCGTCCGACTAACGCGTGCCTGGTGCTCGGCATCGCTGCTGCCTGGGTGTGCGCGTCGGCTGGGCTGGGTGCGTCGACGTCGACATCGACGCTTCAGCAAGTTGCGTCGACGTTGCGTCGACTGAGTGCGTCGACATCGACGCTTCAGCAAGTTGCGTCGACAGTGCGTCGACGCATCGATGACGTGCATCATGGCTCGGCGTCGGCGCACGCGCTCGCGGCACGCGCAGCCTCGACGGCTCGGCCGACAGCGCTCGGCAGCTCTCGGCAGGCGTGGTCGGCAGGTCTCAGCGGGCTCGGCAGGCATGGCGCGCAGTGGTCGGCAGCGCCCGGCAGACTCGGCAGGGGGTCTCGGCAGGCGCCCGGCGTGGCTCGGCAGGGGCGTCGGGCGACGCCCGGCAGGATCGACGCGTCAGAGGGCTTGGCCTGCCAGGGTTATTAGAACGGTTACAGCTAAAATACGTTCTAGAAAGCCTGTAGTTCTAAATTCTTCAAATCGTGCCCCGTTTTCGCCGAAACTCCAATCGTTGGCCCAACCTTGACTACGTCCAAACCTAAATACCTCAAAACACTTAAAATAAACATAAAATTAAATAATTATAATAAAAATATAATAAAATAAGTTAGAGATAAGAAAATACAAAAATAAGCTCATTTTATCCAACTTATACCTAAAACAATAAAAAAAACTAAATAAAATACTAACTTAAATTAAGACAAATACACGTTAATCAACTACGCCACACTTTATTTGTTTGTTCGTCCTCGAACAAACGATAGATTCAAAGTATAACAAGAAAGAAAATCAGCTCAAGCAATGAGTCGTACTATATTACATACATAATTTTGAAATTATAGATACAAGTAACGCTACGTCAAACAGTCCACCCTTATTACCTTATCGCTCCAAAAACAAAATCATGCATCCTCTCAAAAGGGTAATATATAAGGGGTGTTCACTCAAAAGCACTCAAGCATTGCTGCATAGGACGTGTATACACTCAAATCATACAATTACAAGCACATAAAATAAGCACAGAAAATCAATCTCTTTTCAATCGCAAATTAAGTGTGCTGTCAAAACTAAGAATTGGAAAAGGTCTTCGCGGGTAGTAATGTAAGGCTCTTTGGACGGGTATGGAATATATAAGTCGTGTGGCTTAATAACCCCCCAACTAATCTAATCACGAAGCAAGATGCTTCACCTCGTACAAAAGAAAAACCTCACTTAATACTCATATCGTAGCCTTTAACATAGGCTATTCCTCAACTCGTAAACCGTAAAACCGACAAACCACTTATTACAACTCAACTCTTTGCCTTATAAACATTAGGTTTCATAACAAAATAATAAAACATAAGCCTTTATAAGCGCATAGGCAATGACTATCACAATTCACCATCCTTCTTATTTTCTTTTTCTTTTTCTCTTTTTTTTTCTTTTAATCCCCTCTAATTCTGTTTTATGGGGTCTTTCTTTTTTTTTTTCCTTTTTATTGAAAGACGGTGATCCTTTATTACAAAAATTTATAAATCCCTTGTAAGAACTCCAAAACACTAATAACCAATAAAAATTACCAACTCCTACCCCACGTTTTTAATGGGTTGTAGGGGTCGACTCAATAAAATCACTCAAGGCTAAAGGCATGGATTATTTGGCTATGAGGGGCTCATTCGAATATTATAGAGGCTAAAATATATGGATATGGCCGGAATAGGGTTGTATATGTGCCTTAACGTCATTTTCAAAGTCAACTACACACATCGATTTCAAAGAGATCTCAAATCAAAACTCATTCAAGCACATGCAATGACGATAATCACTCAGGCTACTTACAGGCTTTTTGCATGAAATAATTTTGAATTGACGCTGCTTTTAAGGTTTCGCGAAATCAATTGCGTCTAAGTACCATTTTACAAATATATAATAATAAATTTGAAAATTTTTATGTACTTATGCACTCTCAAAAGACAAAAACCTCAAATCATACTTAGCTAACTTTGACAGGCAAGCCATACAAACACAATACAGCGCAGAAAAGTAATCAATCATGTAAAATTTAGCGCTACAAACCCACGAAAATTTTTAAATTTGCACAAACTACAACTATAATTCACACTCAACCATCCCCCCCTTTAAAAATGTGGCAAACTCCTGATTGCCATAAATATAAAGAAAATAAAAGCAAGGGAGATAAGAAAACATCCCTAAAAACTCGATAGTTGAGTCTTTCCAAAATATTTGTGCAATAATCCTTCGTCTTGAACTCGTGATTGGAATTGTCTTGAATTAAAACGATTGTAGTCAATTGTGTTGCGCGCAAGTGCCCGGTGACACATCGTGTGGAATTGAATCGGCCAGATTGCGGCTCATAAAAGGTTGCCGGACTGCGGCTAAATTGGGTCGGATTGCGACCTCGATCGGCGGAGATGAAATCGTAAAATCGGATTTCCTGCACATTAACACACACATAAACGCACCACGACAATTGACACAATAAAAATAAAAAAAACTAAAAAAATCGAAATAAAAATTAAAGAAAAACTAACGCTTGGGTTGCCTCCCAAGAAGCGCAATATTTTACGTCGCATGCTCGACGCATTTCAACGATCAATACTCGACTTGCGGTGGATCACCTAACTCCACCATGTCACTCGCTTGAAACTCCTTCTCAAATGTTTCGTTGGGGTCCATAATCGCAAGGTCCGCTCCTATGTCACGAAAATCAATACCAAATAGCTCGGCTATCTCCTCCCCACTTAGAAAATTATCAGCGTCCTCGACTGCCATATCGTCCAAAACCGTTATGCTCTTAAGCTCTCGGACGCATGCTTCTACTGGGTCAACGAACGAACATTCTTCTTCTTCCATCAATGGTGTAGGGCAACTATTTATATCTTTCAAAGAAAAAGTAATCGTCTCTCCCAAAACTGACATGCTCATCCTCCCCTTATTCACATCAATCACCGCATGGGAGGTAGACAAAAACGGACGGCCTAAAAGAATAGTATGCACCTTGTCCTCACTCGACATCTCTCCAACATCCAGCACTACGAAGTCTACCGGAATTATTAACTCTCCTACTTTCACCAAAACGTCTTCAAAAATTCCTAATGGTTGACGAGTTGAACGATCCGCTAATTAGAGACGCATCCTTGTCGGCTTCAATGGTCCTAAATAAAATTGCTTATAAAGGGAATGCGGCATTAAGTTAATTCCCGCGCCAAGATCAAGCATTCCGCGCGCTTGTTGCCCATTCTCCAATGTAATATTGACACAAAAGCTTCCAGGATCCTTCTCCTTCGTAGGCAGTGGTTGCTTGCATAGCGCACTCACCTCCTTCATTAGAGGAACGTACTGATTTGTCTCCGAACACCTATGTCTTGTAGCAAGCTCCTTGAAGAACTTCACATATGCCGGCATCGTTTTGATCACATCCAAAAGAGGAAGGTTGATGTTGACGTTCTTCAGCAAGTTATAAAGCTCCATGAACCTCTTATTCTCCTTTGCCGGTTGTAGGCGACTTGGAAACAGAACTCTTTCATACTTCTTCTTAAGCTCTTCATCATTGTTTTTGCTCGTAAGCTTCCCCTTCAAAGCTTCTGGTACGTAAGGATTTGCAGTCTTATGTAGCTTGTCCATCGTCTTAGATTGACCTTCTTTTATCATCTCCTTTTCACCTTCGTCTTCTATCTCTACTCCATTATCAACCACTTTTCCACTTCGTAGGACCTTGATGGCGGAGGCTTGCTCCGTTTGACTCGGAAATTTGTCCTTTGCCTTTTCCAATTTTGCAATGGAAACTGCAAACTGTCCCATCGTCTTCTCCATTAACTTCATGCTTATAGAAATTTCTCGTACCGCATTCGTGAGGTCATTCACCTTCTTGGGTAAACTTTCCATATTTTTCATCTTGCTAGAAAGATCGTCTAGTCGTACGTTCACCTTCTCAAGTCCATCTCGATTTTTGAGCATCTCGGCCACTTGATTTTGTTGCCAAACCAACAGTTGATCGTTCACTTGGGCCGAACTTGTCGTTTGCGCCTTGGTTGTTGGTGGTGGTGCTAAATATTTAGGATCAGTTTGTTTGGGCATTGGCACATAGTTTGGACTCCCAGGACCATACTTCAAATTTGGATGATCGCGAATGCCATTAGTATAGGTAGACTTTTGTCTCGAATTATTGGATTGCAAGTTTTCGATGGCGTTTACCTCGACGTCCCCTTCATCCTCGAAAATTACTTGACATGCATTTGCCCCATGCCCAAACGCTCCACATATTCCACATGTTTCATGGGAAGGTTGCGATTGTTGCAATTATTGCTTCATCATCATGCTCGTCAACAACTCCACTTGCTTTGTAAGTTTATCGATCTTGTCCTCCTCCACTCGCACAACTGAAACCTCATTCACTCTAAATCTTCGAGGCCTTGAACTTGTTTGCCTCGACTTATCACTTATTGATTCGAAAAGATCTCGTGCTTCCTCCGCGGTTAAGCCCCCGAAATCTACTGCTCGTGTCTCCACTTGTTGCTGGAAATTTGGCAATAATCCTTCATAAAAGTAATTGTTGACCATTTCGTCATTGTTACCATGGTGTGGACATGCATTGAGAAGTTCCTTAAAATGATCCCACGCCTTGTGAAATAATTCGCCATCCAATTGCTCGAAGTTGGAAATTTCCCTCCTCAACTTTGTTGTCGTTTGGGCCGAGTAAAATCGTCCCACAAATTTCTTGTAAACCATCCCCCAATTTGTTAGGGAGTTAGGTTGTAATTGATTAAACCATCGTTTCGCTTTATCTTTCAGGGTACTAGGGAAGTATCTCATTCTAAGCTGTCCTTCACTGAGTCCTCGATCTTGAATCCCAGATAGTGCTATGTAAAATTCTCGAACGAACTTGAGTGGGTCTTCATTCGGCAAACCATAGAAAGAAGGTAGTCTATTCAAATCGTCGGTCCTCAAGTTGTAGTTCCTAGCCGCTTGGCCTAAAACTATCGCTGAGCTATATGGTCCAATGGTTGGACATGCGAGATCACCTTGCTTTCGGACGTTTTGATATCGAGGAGCACGTCCTCCTCCATAATTCGCACGTCTTCGTCCAAAATCATCCCTATCCTCATAATCTTCATTAAACTCGTTCTCATCCTCATATTCATTGTCCAGCACATCGTCGTCTTCACCATCATAGTATTGTCGTCCTCCTCGTCTATTTTGGAAATGGTCCGGTGCTCGCTCCTGATTTAAACTCTCATTGTGTTGTTGGTTGTTTTGGGGCTGGGGACCGCCATTACCAACTTGGTTGCGGAAGAACTCCTCGTTTACACGAGCGTTGTATGCTTGAGCTTCCGCTCGATTCCTAAAGTGTTGTGGACGGTTGATTTGATTTTCTGGAATCACTGCTTGACGATTATCTTGGCCTTGGGTCCCCCCATTGTTTGGATTGTTGAGGAATTGGTTTCCTTCTTGATTCTCTTCGTTATTGATCCTTTGGTTGTTTCCGTCATTTTGCGCATGATTAGGATCAAGAGTCAGTGGATCTTCTTGACGATTATCGTCTTGTGGGTCTCCAAAGTTTAGATCATCGGTGGGCGGCATTCCAGGTATTATTTCCTTACCCTCGGCCACCATTCGTTCGTCCTCCTCCTCTTCCTCCTGGTCCTCGGCCTCCAATAGGGGTAGTGTTTGACATGTTGGCCGAATTTGTTTTACGATTAATTGCGTCGGGGGAATGAAAGAGTCTTCTCGGTCTCCCAACTCGTTCGATATTGTCTATATATATAGCAAGTTCGTTTCTAAGACTTCGATGTCCTGGCATCAACAACAAACAACATCAACGCATCGAGTGGCAAACAAAGAACCTTTATACAAATAAACGGAAAATCATAAAATAACACGAACAAACATTATCAAAACCTATTTCAATCCCCGGCAACGGCGCCAATTTTTGATTCGAGCTTTTGTGTGTGCCTACTTTATAAATAATTGTCAGAAATTTAATAGCTTGCCCGCAAGTGAACGGGATCGCGCGTAGGTTGGCAAGCTTAACTCGAGTCGTCTCTCAAGGACTGACGTTCGGGATTTTTAATGTTTGTTTAATCACAATGTTTAACACGAGAACTTGTATAAATCTAGTTTTTAAAAATTATAACTACGAGATTAAAAAGCAATAACTAACTATCTTGAACTAATTAAATTAAACTAATTAACCAACTATAATTAACTAGCATGGATTGAACTACGATTACGACTATCAAGCATATGAATTCTCAAGAACAAAATTAATTCTAAAATTCCCAAGCAATTGCATATCATAAACTAATTAACCAAGCATAAGCAATAAATGAACTAAGCATGAACAATCTCATCACCAAGCATGAACAAAGGTAAAAACGCAGCAACTAATTAATTATTAAAAACGAAATCTAAGGTTCAAAGCTTCAGCGATTCAATGGTTCAAACGATTCTAATTATCAAACGAAAAGCAATAAATACTTAAAAACATAAATTAACTAAGAATTAATCTAAAAGAAATAACTAAAGTTTAGAGAACTTATTAATGTCTAAAAAGTGTTGAACGATTGCTGTAATTTCGGACTATGGATGGTTGATCTTGGTCGAGAAATCGGAGCTTGAACGAACGTCTTCATCTTGGTGCTTCGGATCTTGAATCTTCGACGTAGATCTTGAAAATATGTTGTAGGGTGTTGAAAATAGGTTTCTCAACCCTAGGTAAGTGTTTTGGGTCGTGGTTGTCTGTTTAATCCGAATTATGAAGGGTTTATATAGTTATTTCATGACTTGGCGCACAAGAAACCCTAAAATCCGAATTCTGGGCCGTCGCGTCGACGGTGAGTCGACGTAGCATCGACTAACGGGCGCTGGTGCTCGGCATCGGTGCTGCCTGGGCGTGCGCGTCGGCTGGGCGGGTGCGTCGACATCGACGCTTCAGCAAGTTGCGTCGACGTTGCGTCGACTGAGTGGGTCGACATCGACTCTTCAGCAAGTTGCGTCGACGTTGCGTCGACAGACGCGGATCATGGCTCGGCGTCGACGCGCGCAGCGCTCGACGGGATCGGCCGACAGCGCCCGACAGCTCTCGGCAAGGTCTCAGCGGCTCGGCAGACATGGCGCGCAGTGGTCGGCAGCGCCCGACAGACTCAGCAGGGGGTCTCGGCAGGCGCCCGGCGTGGCTCGGCAGGGCGTCGGGCGACGCCGGCAGGATCGACGCGTCAGAGGGCTTGGCCTGCCAGAGTTATTAGAACGGTTATAGCTAAAATACGTTCTAGAAAGCCTGCAGTTCTAAATTCTTCAAATCGTGCCCCGTTTTGCCGAAACTCCAATCGTTGGCCCAACCTTGACTACGTCCAAACCTAAATACCTCAAAACACTTAAAATAAACATAAATTAAATAATTATAATAAAAATATAATAAAATAAGTTGGAGATAAGAAAATACGAAAATAAGCTCATTTTATCCAACTTATACCTAAAATAATAATAAAAACTAAATAAAATACTAACTTAAATCAAGACAAATACACGTTAATCAGTGAGGCATGGTTCAACCATAATGCACAAATACAGTTGGAAAGGGGATTTACAATTTCATATACTTTTTATGTTAAGAAATGGGGTGCATATTTACAAACTTTTTAAAAATATTCAGGAAAATATTACATGTGCGACTATGCTATCGATCCGGGTTTTGTTGCACCTTATAGAGGTGTTAGGTATCATTTAGATGAGTGGCGTACTGAGTCGAATAAATTATCTTTTCAAAATTTTGAAAAAGTTTTAGTTCGCCCGCAAGAGAATGGGGTCACCGTAGACTGGCAAGTTAACCCGAGTCGATTCTCTCGAGAAAGGCTAATCGGAATTTATTTTAGTGTTTGTTTTTACGAACGAGAAAATAACAAAAAGGCTAATCACGTGGTCAAGGTTTGGTTTGAAAGTTGTTATAACTACGATGATGATTTATACTATGAGCAATTTAGAAATTAATCTTGCAAAGAGAGCATCAATCTCTAAGCAAGAACTTAACTAAAGTTTATAAAAGTTTTAACAACGAATTTTCAAACGAAATTAAAAGTTAATAAATTTTATAAGATTAATAAAACGGGGGTCTAGGGCCTTAGAATCGTCTCCACGATCAATTAGCATTTCATCGAAAACTTAGTCTACGAGTTGGAATTGTCAATCCCAATATGTAGATCCAACACCCGACGATTCCAATCAATGGTTTTAAATGATTCCAGGCACTAGACCCGTAAATCCTAACTAGCAATCATCAACACTCTAACAATTTACCATAATGAAAAATGAACATCTGACAAATATTAAAAGATTGAATAAATCAACATTAACAATTGAGAAAGTAACAAGTACTATTATCAAATAAGTTCTAAGTATCAAACACCGAAGATTATGAGAATTGCAATTAAACTAATCACCACCAATAACATATCAAACAACTCAACAATATATAATCAGAGCACGAACTAGAATAACTGAAAATGGAAATTAGAAACTTACTAATTATTGAAGGGAAATGACATCATTCAAACAAGAGCTTTAAACTAATGGGCATGAAACCTTCGTCCACAAATTCGGGCAGCGATTAACCATTTACAATCTACTAGATACTAAAAAGCTAAAGTTTTAATTGGAAAAAGGGAAAATAGAATGAAAAACGGTTCAAGAACACTCTAGGGTTGTCATCCCCAAGAGGTTCGAGAAGTGGTTCTCGTCCCAGTATTTCACAAACCGGACGAGGGATAATGGATGATATCTCAGCCTCTCTTACTGGTCTTTTGTAACCTTCAAAAAACCCTTTCGTAAGTGAAAGTCTTTTCAAATTTCAATTTTTTAAAGCTTGCATCTATCCGAATGGTCTGAAGAATCCGACCGGATGGAGTCTTCTGTCAGGCAATGCGATCGAATGTCATGTCCATCCAATCGGGTGTGCTGACACTGGGTAACCCAGTGTGGACAACATGCCCAGTGTCAGAGGTAATACATCAAATTGGGGCCCAATTTCATTGAAACTCCACTCGCGGGCCCACACTCGTCCATCATAAGACTGAAACACTTCAAAATCCTTGAAATAAACATAAAACACGATAAAATAAGCCAGAGATACATAGATATGAAAATATGCTCAATCTATCCAACTTATACCAAAACTAACAACAAATCTAACTAAAACACTAACCAAATATATATAAAAATCATGACAAATACGTGCGAATCAACCACCCCACGCTTTATTAGTTTGTTCTTCCACAAATAAACGAAAGAATCAAAACCACGTAAGCATGAAAGTAGCTAGATTAAAGAGTCATGTTGTGTATACAATATAGTTTTGCAAATATAAATACTTTTGTTGAAAACTCTTAAACTAAGCTCGTGTTACCTTTTCAACTTGAAATCAAAAGAATGCGTCCTCACAAAAAGGAAATATATATTATGGTGCACTTATTCGCTCATTTTTCAAAAGGTAAGTGTATACGCTCAAATCAACGTAAACATGCATTCAAATACTCGTAAAAATCAAAGACTCGTACATCGCATATGTGTGCATATTTAATCAAGAATCGGATTAGGACTTTCTAGGGTTGTAATGTAGGCTCTTTGGTAAGGTATGTCATATACAAAGATGTGTGGCTAACTTGTGAACAAACACAATCAATAACTCACTCAATCAAATATTTAAGCATAGAGCGAAATTCTGCTCCTCATTCCTACCAAAACAACCACGTATCGCTATTTTCAACCTTTTATAAATAAGGCTACTTATTACCCCAAAACTGAATAAACACACCCGGTCCTAAGGAACATGAGTGTTAGTTCCTTCTATACTCATTTACCTTTATAAATAGACTTTATTCTTAACATCTGGATGCTCTTATGAATTTAAGCATCCTTAATTATATTATTGTGTGTGTGTGTGTGTCTATATATATATATATATATATATATATATATATATATATATATATATATATATA
>BMAC01000481.1:244284-258382 GCA_014905375.1 Phtheirospermum japonicum
GTCGGGGGACCACGAATTCTGTTTGTACAGAGGCTCCGCGTGTGGCGGCGGGCCAAAGGAGAGGGCCGGTGGATGTGAGGGCGGATTTGACATCAGAGTGGCAACGGAGGAGGCCACCTTTGCGGGAGGGGAAGGCGGCGAGCTCGGCGGCTCGACGGTGGTGTTTTTCCTTTCCTTCGTGAAATGGGAGTATATATATATAAATATATATAAAAGTAGGTTTTTGAAAAAAAATTGCACTAAAAAAGCTCAAAGACTCGAACGTCAGATCACACTATACATGGTTTCGACAGGCAAGCCAGTACAAACACAAATAAGCATGGAAATGATCTCAACGTACGTCGACACAAGATAAAAACTCAAACAGAATTACTTGACAGGAATGATACGCATGCATAATATACGACTCTCCAAACCACCCCACAATTTATTGGTTTTTTCGTCTTCGAACAAATGAAAGAATCAATTATCATGCGAATGGTTAGTCGAATAGTTATAACGAACATTCAAAACACATAACCGGAAAAATCAAACAAAAGCAAAAGAAAATGAAAAACGAGACTTGGAATAGAAAGTGATACAATAATGGGGCTCAGGCCCGCCTAAATGTCCATGCCATCCGGAGGGAAAGATGGAACTTTGCAAATGGGGGTGACAGTATTAAGTAAGTGTTGGTGCAGTATCATCCGGTCGGATGTGGCTTCCATCCGGTCAGATGGTGCGTCAGAAAGTTCATCCGACCGGTCACCTGCGCCAATCCGGTCAGATGGTTCTCCAGAATATTTTGTCCGACCGGTTCCCTGCACCAATCCGGTCGGATGGTTCTACAGGGAGGGAATCCGACCGATCTTCTTTCCAATTAGACCGGATTATCTCGAAATGCTGATTTCGCCACTCCCTGCACACTTAACAAACCATTATCAAATTTATACAACTCCAGCTTATCACACCCAAAAATATGTTAAAAACAAAATAAGAAAAATAAAATTGAAAATAAACAAAACTATGGACAAATACAATGAAAACTTGGGCTACCTCCCAAGAAGTAAACTTTTAACGTCTTTTGCTCGACGACTTACACAAGTGATGTTATCCGGGATCTAAAAACAAGTGACGGTCGTGCCATGCCTTAGTGTTCTCCAAAAGCAACGACGGGTGATGATAATCACCAAGGTGGGCACGACGAGCCGGTCCCATGATGAGAGAAGTGAAAGCTCCAACTGGCTTTGAAGGTCGAAAACGTGAGTAGTCGATGACCAAAAAGAGATCGAAAATCAGTTGGAGTGTGGAATAATGCTCGGTCACCAAAATGACTAGGAAATTAGTCGAACAAAAGGAATAATCATCGAACGACCCAAACTCCTTTTCGACTGCCTCCTCTACCACCTCAACGTTAAGATTGATCAAAACATCGGGAAGTACAAAATGCGGCTCAACAAACACAACCTCCTCCAAATCTGGTAACACAACTCCGACATCTCCACAAAAAGCAAGTAAGCCTGAATTGCCAACATCCTCCGGGACCTCAATTGGTAACACCCCTACACTTTTATCCACAATTTCATCAAAAATAACAAAAGGGGCGATCTCAATCAAATCTCTAATCTCCACCTCCCTACACACCCTTCCCAAACAAGCATTCAAGCTTAAATCACCAAACTCCAAAGTGGGCTCCACTACATCGAAAACTGGCAGCTCGTCAAAAATAGGCTGGTTCACCTCATCATAGATAACCAAGTAAGGATCATTATCAAGTGGGGCATCAGAATTATAGTAGATTTTTTGGTTGTCCCTCTCGTCCAATAATTTTACCACAAAAGCCTCTATTTGACCCATCATCGTCTCCATATTCTTCATGAATTGCTCAGTCGATTGTGCAAGTTCGTCCCGATGACGAATGGTCTCAACTTCTTGATTTTGCTGCCACACCAACATTTGATCATTGGGTTTAACTGAGGTATATTCTTGTAAGATTTATTTTATTACCTATAACTGCTTGATATTTGTTATTGTTTTATTATCAACTTTTAATAGATAAAAAATTATTTAGAATTATTTTTATATACTTATTTAATTTACTTTATAACTATCGTCAATTTATTCTTTCAATGTCTTTAATATAAATATTTAGAAATTAATTATAATATTATTACTATTTAATATCAAAATATTATATTATATTTATTTTTTATTTTATTCTAAAATTATTAAGAATCGTTTGGAATTAAGACATATATGTCATATTTATTTAACTAAATTCATAATTTTTTCTTATTTATTTTATTATTTATAGTATTTTAAGTGTATTTTTGTTACTTATAGGATTTAGTAAATTATTATTAAGAATTTAAATTATATTTAATTTATTATATAAGATTATTTTGATATAAGATTTGTTTTATATTATTTTTTCTTAATTTTTTTTTATCCCCATTTATTTTTAAAAATATAATAATTAAAAAAAAAGAATAAAAGTAATTAAATAAAAGTATTATTAATTGATTGAGGATATATTGATCAAATATTATATTTCTTAATTTTGAATAAAAACTTCACTTATTAAGAAAGGGGGAGTAATTAATTGGAGTAGATAATGTTTTAAATTTTGTAGATGAACTTTCTTTTGAATCGAATGAAAAACACACAAATTGGGGAACGAAGAAAAGAGAGAACGGGGGCGGGTAGGGGTAACACTAAAACCCTACTTTTTCTATTGATAATTGAAATAGAAAAAAAAAAAAGGTTCTTATATATACCTCTAGGCCAAAAAACTTGGGTTCTGGACTGCGCCCCAAAACCAGTGGTGGCCCGGCCAAGAAAGGGAGGACCGGGCCCGTGCGGGCAGCGGCCACACGCCGAGGTGCCAGGCGGAGGGCTGTAAAGTAGATCTGAGCGATGTTAAGGCTTACTATTCACGGCACAAGGTTTGTGGTATGCATTCAAAGTCTCCAAAGGTAATTGTTGCTGGGATTGAGTAAAGGTTTTGCAAGCAGTGCAGCAGGTCAGTGTGTGTGGTGTGTTTCTTTTTTTTTTTCCTTCCTTTTTTATTTTATTTTTCTGTATTTCTTTTTCTCTAAAATCAACATTTGGACTCATCTTGATTGAGGAACATACTTTCAGTTGAAAATAGAAAAAAAAAAAAAATGCATGTGAATTGTAGTGATTACTTAATTGTTGATGTAGATTTGGGTTATAGCTTCCTTTGTTGGGTTCTATTATAGGCTTGTAGCTTATGTGATTTTTTTATTTGTTGATTTTGTTGGGTTAAGGATTGTCTTATAGTGCAAATTTACTTGCAGTGTGATTGAGTTTTGTTGTTATGTGGTGTTTCAATTTTATTTTATTCTTCCTTCTGTAGGCTTTAGTTAATTAAATCATTCTTGTTTTTTGATGGTGATGTTTGTGGATTTAAAAAAAAAAAAAAAAAAAAACCTTTTTGAGGCAACAAAACTACTTCGTTTATTATTCTAGCCACTTTAGGAGATGATTTTTTTTGGTACATATTAATCATCACTTATTCGATAAAATTTTATAAGAATCCGGATATACACATTTTCATGTAGAAAGTAGTGTTATGTGCTTTGAGGRACCCTGAAATGCTTACAGAGGATACAACTCCCTGTGAAGGATATAACTATTGTTTTATCTTAGYATACACGTGCACAAGACGTAATTTAGCTTGGAAAATCCTCTGATCTTTTCTGACCAGTTTTAATTTGGTTATGTTTTCTCAAGAATCTTAACATTCAAGATTTTGTTAACTGAATTTGAATTAAACAATAATTTTCTTAATGGCTCTGATCCAAGTAAAATGCTTTCTTGAAAGGAGCTGTAAATCTCATTTTTATTTTGTTCTAAATACTATTCTGTTAAAAAATTCTAATTCATAAATTCTCATTTTTATTTTATTCTAAATTAGAAATTTATTTATTTATTCAGCAAAACTAAATATGGATGTCATCAGGAAGAAATGCAACTGCCCAAGCTGAGCTAGTCGGGCATTGACACATGTAAAACAACTGGTCACCGCTGCCCATGAGGCCTAGCGGAGCTCATTTTAGACAGAACTGGATGAGAGCTAAGCCACTTGGCTGCGACATCAATCGACACATTCAGATGAGTCGAACCACACACAAGGCCTACCTGACTCCAGGGCTGTCGAGCCGCGCTGCCCGCTACGTCCAACCCACCCGCTCAAGGTGTTGATCAGCTCCTCGGGTTAGGTGCTTGGTTGATCCGACCTGCAAATGAGAGTCGAGCCATCCCGCCCTTATCACTCGCAAGGGCTGCCGAATCTTCCTACGCCGATCTTCTTGTTGCCTCTGCTTCCAGTTTTGTCAAGGTACATTCCTTTTTAATTTACTTTCCTACGCCGATCCATAGTTTTGCCTACGCCGATCCATAGTTTTGCTTATACAATGCACAAATTAAAAAGGAATGTACCTTGACAAAACTGGAAATTAGTCCGTAAAGGGTCATGCACCATAAAATCAAAACAAACTTAAACACCATAAAATCAAAACAAACTTAAACACCAAATCAAAACACACTTAAACATTTATAGGAATACTGTTTAAGAATAAAAGCAAGAGTCTGAAATGTCATGGAAAGACCAGAAATCACAGAAATCACAGTATACTGCTACTGAGACACCAGTTGAGACACCAGTTTTGCTGTTGCTGCTATTGAGGCATGTTGCTGCTATTGAGGCACCCGGTTTTGCATTTCTAGCCTTAAGGCTTGCACTTGGTCCAGAAATCACAGTGTTGACTATATTCAACAGAGGCACCAGGTTTTGCATCTCTATCTTAAGGGCTTGCACTTGGTCGAACAATGCATTAACTTCTTGGGACGCATCATGTGGTATCAGCGCTGGAGGATTTTCACTGGGATTACCAATACAAAATCAAATTAATTTTTTTAAAGCAAAATGAAAGAGCAAAAATGAAAATTAAAAAAAAATCAGAAATAAAACAACAAAACTCACGTTTTGCAGGAGATGCCGTTTGAACGGTCTCAGGTCTCAAATGTCTGTCGAGAATTTGAACTCCAAAGCTATGGGATATCTAAAGAAAAATTTTCAAACTTTCCAAACTCTCTTGGAGAGCAAATAGGTAGATGTTGATGCAGTGTTTGTTGCAAGAAAGATTGGATTGGTGGATCTGCAAACGTACCAGAAGTCGGAAGCGCTCAGATCCACCAATCCAATCTTTCTGGCAACATCAACATCTACGGTGGAAATTTTTCTTCAGATATTCCATAACTCTAGAGTTCAAAGTCTCGACAGACATTCGAGACCACTCAAACGGCATATCCAGCAAAATGATGTTAGCCATGACCACGACACAAGAGAACGTGAAAAAGTCCCCATTTTTCACCACGGAATCTCACGCACCTTCGACTGTATAATTCTTCGGATTTCATTCCTAAAAATAAAAACCAGTTAAAATAATTAATATTTTAAAAAATTCGACAATTGATTCGATACCTCCTCAAAATATTTAAAACATTATTATAATTAATTAATTCTTTAATTAAATTAAAGGAATTTAAAATAATTAAATTAATTTGTCTATTCTTAATTTTGACTTCACGCATTCCACACCTGTATTGCTATTCGTTATTTTGTTTGTACCATTATATTTTTGATTTAAAGGGGTCAGTTCTGGGCTCGCCTCTGCATCCATAGTTTTGCCTATACAATGCACAAATTAAATATCCATAGTTTTGCCTATACAATGCACAAATTAAATGAGCTAGGCCGGCCAAAAATTCAAAACTATGGATGCATTCAAAACTATGGATGCAGAGACAAGCATAGACCAGAAGAAGAAAGCAACTGACTTTGAATAAAAATATGATGGTACAGACAAAATAACGAAAGAAACAAAATAACGAAAGAAGAGTACGTGTAATTTAGCAATACGTGCCTAATGTTTAAAAATAGGTAAATTAATTTAATTATTTTAAATTCCTTTAATTTAATTAACGAATTAATAAGGTTTTAAATGTTTTCAGGTTTAGACGCGGATGGCAATGAGTTTGTTTTAATTCAAACGACCCAAACCCAACCCCGGCTCAAACACAAACTACCCATCAACGCCCCATCCAAACCCAAGCCCAAATCCAATCCCCGGCTCAAACTTCAGCTCAAACACAAACTACCCCTGAAAGCCCCATCCAAACCCAAGGCCAGATCTCTCAAACTCCTCAAAGCCCCATCCAAACCCAAGCCCGGATCCCTCAAACTCCTCAAAGCCCCATCCAAACCCACACCGCTCAAGCCTCTGAAAGCCCCATCCAAACCCGGACCCCTCAAACTCCTCAAAGCTCGCCCCATCCAAACCCAGACCGCTCAAGCCTCTGAAAGCCCCATCCAACCCATCCAAACCCAGACCGCTCAAGCCCCTATCTAGACCCAGACTCAAAGCCCCATAACCCAAACCCTGACCCAGACCCCTCAAAGTCAAAGCTCTACCCCCATCCCGTCAGACTCCTCACCACCGTTGTCTCAAAAGCGGAATAAACGCAAACAGAGACGGATGCGCAAAGGAGGTGGTGATGATGACGAAGGCGCCAATCCAGCCACTGTTCAGAGGAGGTACCGAATTAATTGTCGAATTTTTTAAAATATTAATTATTTTAACTGGTTTTTATTTTTAGGAATGAAATCCGAAGAATTATAGACTGAGGCTGCTAAGAGATCCGTGGTGAAAAATGGGGACTTGTTCACGTTCTCGTGTCGTGGCCATGGCTAACATCATTTTGCAGGATATGCCGTTTGAGCGGTCTCGAATGTTTGTCAAGACTTTGAACTCTACTCCAGAGCTATGGGATATCTAAAGAAAAATTTCCAAACTCTCTTGGAGATCAAATAGATAGATGTTGATGCAGTGTTTGTTGCAAGAAAGATTGGATCGGTGGATCTGAGAGCTTCCGACTTCTGGTCACACGATTTGCAGATCCACCAATCCAATCTTTCTTGCAACAAACACTGCATCAACATCTACGTATTTGCTCTTCAACAGAGTTTGGAAATTTTTCTTTAGATATCCCATAGCTCTGGAGTTCAAAGTCTCGATAGACATTCGAGACAATTCAAACAGCATGCAAAGCGTGAGTTTTGTTGTTTTATTTCTGATTTTTTTTTTTTTAATTTTCGTTTTTGCTCTTTCATTTTGCCTTAAAAAAATTAATTTGATTTTGTATTCGTAATCCCAGTGAAAATCCTCCAGCGCTGATACCACATGATGCCCTTAAGACTAGAGATGCAAAACCTGGTGCCTCACTAGCAGCAACAGCTGTTGAATATAGTTTATACTGTGATTTCTGGACCTCTGGACCAAGTGCAAGCCTTAAGGCTAGAGATGCAAAACCTGGTGCCTCAATAGCAGCAACAGCAAAACCTGGTGCCTCAGTAGCAGCAACAGCAGTTGAATATATATACTGTGATTTCTCGTCTTTCCATGACATTTCAGACTCTTGCTTTTATTCTTAAACAGTATTCCTATAAATGTTTAAGTGTGTTTTGATTTGGTGTTTAAGTTTGTTTTGATTTTATGGTGTTTAAGTTTGTTTTGATTTTATGGTGCATGACCCTTTACGGGTTAATTAAAATATATATATGAAAATATCTCTTACTTGAGGGAGTATTTGTATTTTAAATATGAATGTGTGTTTCAATTTTAAATTTTTTGCAAAGTATATTTATATTTGGATGTTTTTATCTTAGTTCTATGTTCTAGGTTTAATTCTATATCATTCTCTACTATACAATAGTAAGAAAGAATACAAAGTATGGAGATAAACTAGCAAAATATTCTCACATATAATTACACTTTTTTTAAAAGCCTAGTTACATTAGTGTTGATACTAAAATATGTTGAGAAATTGAGTTAATCATAAAGTTCTTTTGGTAAGGCTTTTACAAAATATCATAGAACTGAGATATAGACAATAAAGGCAATAGTCCATTATAATATTTTATGAAAATCATGTATGTTAATCAATGGCACACAAACTAGACAAAAGAAACCATAGATCAAGAAACTATGAAATAAAGCTATCAAAAATCTTAAGCTACTACATGGAATTTACTTTGATGATCAGATCAAGAAGCATGTAAAAAAAAAGAAAAAGAAAGGAAACTACCTTTTTCCCTTTGTTTAATGGAGGTGTTTGTGATATTATCGATTGGGGATAGTTTATTAATGTTGCTTGCTCATATTTTCTTAGTTCAATCAGGGGATATAATATACTGATTAGATGTGGTAAATAAAAGAGTGATCATGAGACTAAGTTATCAAGAATTTAATGGGAAATAAAAGAAAGAGTAAATATGAAAACTAAAATAAATTTTATTTTCTAAATTTTCAAAGTAGATAGTAAATCTTAGAGCTTAGTACTCAAGTGTAGCTACAGAAAATCAGTAATTTGGTGGTGTTAGTTGTTGGTGGATGGAGGTTGAATGTAGTGCGGGTGGTGTTTGTGCAAAAAAACCCATACCAAAAAACATATACTTCTTTACAAGCAAATCAACATACATGATTCAAAAATCACTGCTGCTTGCTTGGTATTTTCCAGACAAATATTTCATTTTGAAAATTTCATGAAATAAGGAAAGAAAAGAAAAAAGGGCTTAAACTCAAACAAGAAAGGCACATAATAGAGCTCCATCCATAATTAATTTCTCTTTGAGTTTTTTTATATTTGAAGAAAATTGAACTTAGCCTTACATAACAATCATATGACAAAGCAAGCACCAAATCAACGGCACATGGTGAATCATTTTTGTAAAAATTGAACGATTTACTTCCATCAAATCAAACCCATTTTTTGTTCACACTTCTGAGCAATATGAAAACTCAGCTGATTCATCAATTCACACTTTTTCTTGCAATTAGGTTTAAATTGGTGCTATCGGAATCGGTTAAAATTAACGTTTTTGTGAAAGCAAAATTGAATAATCAAATGACCGAGAGTAAGCACAGAGACAAATTTGCGAGTATTTTTTTACAGGAAAACAAACAAACAAAAAAAAAACTGTGAAAGAAAGGGTTACCTCTGAGTTTCCTTCTTCTTCATTTCTCTTCATAGTCGGAACGGTGTTCAGCTGGGAATTTGTCAATTCGTCCATCGGCGTGAGCCACCGCTGTGGCGACGGGACGGCTGGCGGACCGGTGGTGGCTTAAGGTCCATCTTTTTTGTGAGTGTGAGACTGAGTGTGTAAACAAGGTTTCCTGATATCTGAATTCAAATTGGAAGGAAAAAAAATAAAAAAATTGTGTTAGGTCATTATAAATAAAATAAAAAAAAAGTTTTTGAAAACGAAAACAAATACGAGTAATATTGTTATGAAATTGGAATTGGTAAAGCTTAATTTGGAATCGGAAGGAGGAGAGGAGGAAGTTGGGGAGAAGGGAAACCCTAAATTGAAACAAACGGGTAAAAATGAGATCTTTGCTACCAATTGCTAAAATGAAAGGAAGAAAGAAGAAAACGGGCGAGGATCGGTTACGGGTCAAGACGCGGGTCAGAAAAGTCAAACCAAACTGTTGGGCTTAATTGATTGATGGGCCGCTGAGTCAATTGATTAGTGGGCTGGTTTGTGCTAAGGCTTTAATTCCTTTGAGAGGGCAGCCCAAAGTTAATTAGATATTTTATGGGTACTTTAGTAATTTAAATCAAGTGGTCCAAATGCTATTTGTAAACTAATGAAACAGTGCGGAAGAATTAAGCAATTACATAACAACTTGCCTTTCAATTCTCTTCTCTCTCTCTCTACTGTTCATCTATTCCTTCCCAAATTATCTTCATATTTTCCAGGTTACAAACATCAATTACATCAATCTAATTAAATATACTACAAAATTGAGGCATAATCCGATCAACCCATAACAATCGGCACCAGAGCAGACGGTCCTCGGCATGGCAGAAGTTACTCGTTTCAAAGATCTCCAGGAGGCTCAAAAAAGGCTTGATCAAGTGCTGCAAAATGAATCATAGAAAAGAGAGGCCTCAGAACTTAAGTTACAAGAGCAGATTACAGATATTAATTCAAAGACACAAGCCCAGATCTCAAACATCAAATCAGCTATACAAGAACAGACACAAAATCTTACCAGCAAATTGGAGCACCTTACTGCAACCCTAGCCACTCTTCAGCTGCAGATCTTGAATCCAGACAGGGGGAAGAACCAAGAAGCAGGAGGGTCTATTTTGGGAAGACCTTTTACAACCCCTATTACACAAACTCGGAATCAGACAGATACATCCAGGATTAAACAACAAATTGAGTATACAGGTAATCACACCACAAGTCCACTACCCAAGATAGAATTTCCACATTTTGATGGAACGCAACCCATGTCATGGATGCTGAAATGTAATGGATACTTTAAGTTGGTGCCCTTCATGAATGATATACAGAAAGTGACACTGGCTGCCATGCATTTTGAGGGAAAAGCAGCCCAGTGGTACATAATTTTTAGACATTATTTCATCAAGGTTTGAACAACTCAAGGAAACTAAAATCATTGCTAAATTCAATAAACTCAAACACACAGGTTCTTACATGGAGTATGTGGAAAATTTTGAGGAACTCAAAGCATGTATGTTGATGATTAATCTAGGGTATTCAGATGAGTATTTTATAGTTAGTTTTATCAGTGAGTTATCTGAAGATGTGCAGGCTTTCATTACCATGTTTGAACCTACCACACTACATCAGGCAATAGATTTGGGCAGGAACCAGCTGATTACTTTGGATGCTATTACAAAAAAATTGAAAGGGAACACCAGATATACTAGTCTACCACAATCCAAGAATACAGACTCTTCCACATTTGGGAAAACAGCTAATACCTTCAACCAGAGTCCCCCTACCAAATTGCTGACCTCAAGTGAGATGGCCTCAAGAAGGGAGAGAGGACTATGCTACAACTGTGATGAGAGATTCATACCAGGCCACAGATGTAAGAGCAGGATTAGTTATATGATTATGACTGAAGAAGAAGAACTATCTTACTTGAAGGCTGGAGAGGGGGATCACACTGATTTTCTAGAGAGCATGGATGAAGTACAGATGTCTGTGAATGCCATTACAGGGGAGGATGGAGTTACCACTATGAGGGTATGTGGACAACAGAAGGAGCAGAGGCTACACATTTTAATTGATTCAGGAAGCACCCTTAGTTTCATTCAGGAAAGAACTGCCAAACAGCTAGGTTGTCATCGCAGTTCAGTTAAACCCCTACTTATGAAGGTTGCTAATGGTCAGAAAATGGTGAGCAATCAGTATGTGAAGGATTTTTGTTGGGAAATGCAAGGACACCAGTTCACCTATTCCCTGAGGTTGTTGCAAAATGAGGGGTGTGATCTCATTCTAGGGGGGATTGGCTCAAGTCTTGTACTCCTATTGAATTGGACTATGCTAAGATGACTTTTACAGTGACTCTCAAAGGGAAAAGGGTGAGGATCTAGGCTATTACATCTACATCAGACTGCAAGTTCATTTCTGGGCATTCTTTATACAAGTTGATACATGAGGAACAATGTACTCAAGTGGAGGAAGTATACTGGGTAACCATAGCAAAGACAGAACACTGGGAGACCACTAAGGATATGGACATAATACTAATCAAGTATAATGATGTTTTTGAGGAACCCAAGGGGCTACCACCAAGGAGGGGAATTGAGCATCAGATTGTGTTGAAACCAGGGAGTACCCCAAAACACCAATATCCCTATAGAACTACTCATGATCACAAGGAGGCTATTGAGAAGTTGATCAAGGAAATGTTAGAGGCAGGGATCATTCAGGACAGCAAGAGCCCTTTTGCATCACCAGTAATATTAGTGAAGAAAAAAGATTCCACATGGAGACTGTGTGTTGATTACAGATATTTAAATGGGCTCACAGTCAAACATGATTATCCTATACCTGTGATTGATGAACTTTTGGATGAACTGTTTGGGGCAAGGTACTTTTCAAAAATAGATTTAAGGAGTGGCTATTTCCAAATTTTGATGAAACCTGAGCACAGGTTCCTAACTGCCTTTAGTACACACAATGGTCACTATGAGTTTCTAGTCATGCCATTTGGGCTTTGTAGTGCCCCAGCTACCTTCCAATCACTCATGAATAAGGTTTTCAGGGAGCAACTGAGAAAGAGTGTGTTGGTGTTTTTTGATGACATTTTGGTTTACAGTAAGAGTTGGGAGGAACATTTGAAACAACTAGAAGAAGTATTAATTTTGCTGAGACAGAACAAGTTGTATGCTAAGGCTAGCAAGTGCAGTTTTGGGAAAACAGAAGTGGAATACCTAGGGCATATCATTTCTCAAGAGGGGGTATCCACTGACCCTCAGAAAATATCCAGCATGGTTCATTGGCCTGTTCCTAAAACACTGAAACAACTCAGAGGGTTCCTAGGGTTAACAGGGTACTATAGGAAATTTGTCAAAGGATATGGAGTAATGAGTAAGCTATTAACTGAACTCTTAAAGAAGGACCAGTTCAAATGGAACCAGGATGCATTGTTAGCTTTTGAAAGTTTAAAACAGGCCATGACCACAACACCAGTTCTAGCTTTACCTGATTTCTCAAAAAAGTTCATATTGGAGACTGATGCAAGTGGGAAGGGAATAGGGGCAGTATTAATGCAAGAAGGGAAGCCACTGGCTTTCTTGAGCAAGGTCTTATGCCCAAAGAATCAGGCACTTTCTGTTTATGAGAGAGAATTCCTTGCAGTTCTCATGGCTGTGGACAGGTGGAAACATTATCTACATGGGGGTAGGTTTATCATTAAGACTGACCAACAAGCCCTCAAATACTTGTTAGATCAGAAGATGATGACACCCACACAACAAAAGTGGATGACCAAACTACTGGGGTTGGATTATGAGATACACTATAAAAAGGGGGTGGAGAACAAAGCAGCTGATGCCCTGTCCAGGAGAGGACCAGATGAGGGGAATTGCAGCACAATAACTACACTTGTCCCAGATTGGATGAAAGAGGTGATTCAGAGTTACATTGGTGATGAATTTTTTCAGAAGATAAAAGAGGCTAAGACTTTAGACCCTACTACTCTTCCTGATTTTAGCATGTTAGGGGATCTGATCAGACACAAGGGGAGGTTATGTGTAAGCAATGAACCCAACCTTAAGAAGGTGATTTTGACTGTTATGCACAACTCAGCTTATGGGGGTCATTCAGGGATACTAGGCAATTACATGAGGACTAAAAGGATATTTTATTGGCCAAAAATGAAGGAGGAAATTGCAGCATGGGTTAAAGAGTGTGATGTTTGCCAAAGAAGCAAATCAGATCATGGAGGATACCCTGGGTTACTACAGCCTCTCCCTATTCCTGAAAAAGCATGGAGCCACATCTCCATGGATTTTATTGAGGGTTTACCAAAATCACAGGGAAAGGATGTCATTTTAGTGGTGGTGGACAGGCTAACTAAGTATGCACACTTTGTTGCACTCTCCCACCTTTTTTCTGCTTTAACAGTGGCTACTCTATTTCTAGACACTATCTATAAGCTGCATGGGTTACCAACACACTGTAACGCCCAAGTTTTTATTTCCTTATAATATTAAGCCCAATATTTTTTTTTTAAATTCTATTGTTTCAAGTCCAATAAGCCTTTTATTCAAATCCAATTACATTATTTTCATTTCATTTTATTTTTACCAAAGCCAAATTTAAACATTATTACTTTTATTTTTATTTTTACCAAAGCCCAAATTCAATAACAACATTTTGTTTTACAAAAGCCTAATCCAAGCCCAATGGCAAGCCCAAATTTAAACTATTATTTTTATTATATTATTTCACCAAAGCCCAATCCAAACCCAATGACTTGGCCCGATTTCAACAAAAACTACAACCCTAACTTTCTAAAAATATATCCATCTTGGTTTTTAAAGAAAACCCAAACCAACATAATTTCTGCTTGTACGGCCGCAAGGTAAATCTCCCTTCTGTTATTCCATTTTTTTTCAAGAACAAAGCCTCGTAATCAAAGTTTTCGGCAGCCACCGTAATCGGATCGACTGCCGATTCTAACCAAGCAATTTAATCCCAAAC
>BMAC01000481.1:260262-275127 GCA_014905375.1 Phtheirospermum japonicum
TCGAGCTAAAACAATGACAGTTGTGTTGTAGCCATTCATTTATGATTTGTATGATTTTCTTATTAACATTGCCGAACGTGTTCCATGTTTGCTTATGTTAAATGCGATTGTATGAATTATTTATGTCTCAATGCAACATTCCATAGTAGCTTTCAAGCTAAAACAATGACAGTGTGTTGTAGCCATTCATTTATGATTTATATGATTTCTTCTTAACATTGCCGAACGTGTTCTACGTTTGACTATGTTAAATGCGATTGTATGAATTATCTATGTCTCAATGCAACATTCCATAGTAGCTTTCGAGCTAAAACAATGACAGTGTGTTGTAGCCATTCATTTATGATTTATATGATTTCTTCTTAACATTGCCGAACGTGTTCTATGTTTGACTATGTTAAATGCGATTGTATGAATTATCTATGTCTCAATGCAACATTCCATAGTAGCTTTCGAGCTAAAACAATGACAGTGTGTTGTAGCCATTCATTTATGATTTATATGATTTCTTCTTAACATTGGAGAACGTGTTCTATGTTTGACTATGTTAAATGCGATTGTATGAATTATCTATGTCTCAATGCAACATTCCATAGTAGCTTTCGAGCTAAAACAATGACAGTGTGTTGTAGCCATTCATTTATGATTTATATGATTTCTTATTAACATTGCCGAACGTGTTCCATGTTTGTCTATGTTAAATGCGATTGTATGAATTATTTATGTCTCAATGCAACATTCCATAGTAGCTTTCGGGCTAAAACAACAGTAGCTTTCGAGCTAAACAACAGTAGCTTTCGGGCTAAAACAACAGTAGCTTTCGAGCTAAATCTATGGTTGGCCAACATCTATGAACGACTGACAGTGTGTTGTAGCTATTCATTTATGGTTTGTATGATTTGTGTTTAATATTGACAAACAAATCCCCACGGATCGAGTTGAAAGCTCACACCCATTTTTATCAAACATTTCAGGTTGAGGAGTTGGATGTGGTACGATGCGGTGGATGCGAAGATGCTATTTTCAATGCTATTTCATTTTCCTTTTTATGAATTGGTATCTTAATTTTATGTCAAATTACAAATAAATATTGAGACTTGTGTTTCTATTTAAAACTCCTTGAATAGTCGAGTACTACTATTTTGATTCATTAAGTGAATCTCCTATTTTCAAATAAATATTTAAGTTTTATTCACGCTTCCGCTCAATTTATGTTGTGATTGTAATTTATTGAAAACTCATGCCCTTGTTTTTGAAAGTTTTGTTTATGAAAAATCAAATTTTACATTTTTCAAAAATGGGGCGTGACACACACATTGTTTCAGACAGGGATAAGATTTTTACTAGTGCTTTTTGGAAGGAGTTAATTAAGTTAATGGGGGTACAGTTGAACATGTCAACAGCATATCACCCCCAATCTGATGGGCAAACTCAAAGGGTAAACCAGTGTTTGGAAAACTATCTTAGGTGTATGGTGCATCACAATCCAAGAAAGTGGGTAAGATGGATAAGTCAGGCTGAATTTTGGTACAACACAAACTATCACACAGGGTTAAAGACCACACCTTTTGAAGCACTCTATGGGTACATTCCACCAATAGGATCTATTGGTCAGTATGCATGCAGCGAAAATGAGGATGCCAAACACTTAATTATGCAGAGGGAAGCAGCAAGGCAAATAATCAAGGAAAGTTTATCCCTAGCACAACAAAGGATGCAGATGTTTGCAAATAAGCACAGGCAAGAGCGAAGCTTTGAAATTGGGGATAGGGTATTTTTGAAATTACAACCATTCAGGCAAAATTCGGTGGCAATCAAGAAAAACCTAAAATTGTCAGCAAAATACTACGGTCCATTTACAGTCACAGAAAAGATAGGGAACGTTGCTTACCGCTTAGATCTCCCCGAAGGATCGCACATTCACCCGGTGTTCCACGTTTCGCTCCTTAAACCAAAGCTAGGGCCCGACACCTCCGTTGATCCGGATCTACCCGCAACCACACCTGAAGGAGGATTTTTAATCGAACCATCCGCCGTGTTAGATGCGCGAACAATCGAGAGGAATGGGCTCGCCGTTGAACAAATTCTAGTCCAATGGTTGTATGCTACGCCGCAGGAGGCTACCTGGGAAGATCGAAAATTTATACAGAAAAAATTTCCAAAATTTGATCCTTGGGGTCAAGATCAGTTGATGCGGGGGGAATTGTTATGAAATTGGAATTGGTGAAGCTTAATTTGGGATCGGAAGGAGGAGAGGAGAAAGTTGGGGAGAAGGGAAACCCTAAATAGACACAAACGAGTAAAAATGAGATCTTTGCAACCAATTGCAAAAATGAAAGGAAGAAAGAAGAGAACGGGCGCGGATCGGGTACGGGTCAAGGACGCGGGTCAGAACAGGCAAACCAAACTGTTGGGCTTAATTGATTGACGGGCCGCTGAGTCAATTGATTAGTGGGCTGGTTTGTGCTAATGCTTTAATTCCTTTGAGAGGGCAGCCCAAAATTAATTAGATATTTTATGGGTACTTTAGTAATTTAAATCAAGTGGTCCAAATGCTATTTGTAAGCTAATGAAACAGTGCGGAAGAATTAAGCAATTACATAATAACTTGCCTTTCAATTCTCTTCTCTCTCTCTCTACTGTTCATCTATTTCTTCCCAAATTATCTTCATATTTTCCAGGTTACAAACATCAATTACATCAATTTAATTAAATATACTACATAATTGAGGCATAATCCGGTCAACCCATAACAATAGTAATAGCATCTTAACAATTAATACAATATATTAAATTGAAATTTAATAAACTATTGGTCAATCACTATTAAGGTAGAACATACATTGTATCTTGAATTTGAACTACCTTAACATCAATGTATTATACAAAATTAATAAAAATCTAAATATAAAAAATATTTGTGATAAATACAGAATTTTAAATTTAAAATAATAAATTTAAATGATGTATTCTTAACCCGTACATTATACATGTCTAATCTATTTATTAATTATAATAATTATTAAATAATTTTATATTTTATGTTTAGATTGAACTTGTTAATAATTTTATTTACATACTTAGAAAAATTCAAAAGATGTCACATTTCAACGTGTTTAATCTATATATTATTATTATTAACTCACTTTATATTTTAATGTTCAAATTAACTTCATCAATAATTATTAGTTACATACTTTGAAAATTTAAAATATGTCATACTCTCAAGACTTGTCGCATTGTGTTATTATTTAATAAAATTAATTAATGATTATTATATAATTTTATATTTCTATATTTAGATTAAATTCATTACTAATAGTTAATTACAAACTCAGATTATTATGAATAAATTGTGATTTATATAGAATATTTAAAATTCCGAACATAAATTATTTTAACCTTTAATATAAACACAACTTATTAATTATTTCCATGATTATGTTTATTTTATAATTAATATTGTTTCATGTGTAGTTTATCTTTTAATTAAGATAACTAATTTAGATTTTTTTTCTACTAACTATATATGACTTATTTATATATTTTTATATTAAAAAAATAAAAAATATATTAAATTATGTAAAATATAATAAAAGAAAATTGAAAGATTGATGAATATAAATGAAGGGATGTGAGGGACATTGTACCTTCATGGCGTCATAATCGTTTCCATATATATATATATATATACACTTTTATATTAAAGTCCATTAAAAATAGACTTTTCAATAAGTTCATTTATGTATTTTAAAATATTTGATAATAACACATTTGGATGCCCATTNTATATATATATATATATACACACAAAATTTATTGGAAACAATTAAGAAATTCAAAATGTGAATTATTAATATCAAAAAGAAAAAAATGTTGTTCATTTTAAATTTTGAAAAACTTATTATAAACTACATTAGTTGTCTTATTCATAGTGATACCATTTTCGTCGCAACAAATAATTTTCAATCATTTATGACTCTTAACTCGATAAATTACAACATAAAGATGATCATGACTAAAGGTCTTGACAAGTATAAGTCAATGTTGAAAATAGTTTGCCCCTGATTCCTATTATAGTCATTCCGAAATAAATAATAAGTGGAAATTGTCTTCTCTAAAATTTAAATGGCAACCTGCTATGCGAATGACTTAATGTCATGCGTGGAATGTAAGTCTTAGCCCCAATATTGTTGAATGATATAAATTTCGCGATCTCCAAGTCTTAATCCTACAAATGAAATTTACTAAATTTGTATCATAAATTTAATTTGTTTAAATTGTACCTTGAGGGTTTAAGTGGAATTAATCCTGATTTGCAACCCTAACACTAAAAGCATGAAAATTTCCATAGCTATCAAAATTAATTATAAAAAACTGTAAAAATATATATTTGGAATATTTATTGAAATATAAAGTAAAACTGTCGCAAAAATAAATTTTAAATAGTAATAAAAACGTTCTTACTGAAAACATCTCAAAATTTTTATATTATTTAATAATCAGTTTGATTATTATGAGTTAGTTAAAGAGAGATAGAGTTCAAATTTTTATTTTTTTTTAATGAATTGTGTTCTCACAACATAAACATTTTGGCAATTGTCTAAAGAATTCATAATAATTAAATTTTATTGTTATGAATTATAAAGAATATCAGAAACTCCATATTTTATTCAAATAATTATAATACCTTATATTCTCCTCTCATCACACCAACACACACACACACACACACACACACACACATATATATATATATATATATATATATATATATATATATATATATATATTTTCAATCAATCATACTAACTTGATTTTATGTATATTATATTCACTTAATTTGATGTTAAGTTAAGTATGAGAATAAAATTTGATTGAACTAATTTAAAGATTGAGTTAGTCTGATTAGAATTTGAATATAAATAAGAAATTTCCCAATTAAGATGAACTAATAGTAATTTTATAACCAAAAAGAAATTAATGGAGATTAGCAAATAAATAAAATTCACGATTAAAATTTTCTTGTCCTAATTTAAGGATTGATACTAGAGTATTTTTAAATTCAATTGTTAATTAATGGAGTATTAAAATATGAGAAAAAAACTTTTTGCCACCCAAACTATTTCGATTTTCACAATTTATCATACGAACTTTTTTTGGGACAAATCACCATCTGAACTATGCGTTTTTTGCAACTTACCCCTAAAATAAGAATTTTGGTGGTTTTGGATACCAAATCCGGTTTGTTAATGATTTTTTGGGTAATTTCACTCCTTATTTCCCCCCTTTCTCCGCCCTAATCTACCATTTTACAATGATAACGGCACGACGGACCTCCTCTCCATGGCAAAGAAGATCAGTAACGAAATTTCGCGACTTAAAGAACGATCGTGTGAACATCGAAATAGTTTGGGGGCAAAAAAAATTCCTCCCTAAAAATATTGACTCGGTTATAAAATCAAGGAATACATTTGTTGAGCAAATTAGAGTACATTTGTAAGGTATTAATTGTGTTGTCGAATTATAAATTACCTTGTTAATCACATATTTCTTATATTAATATAAAAATTAAACACTCTTTGTTCTAACATAAAGAATAATGATAGAAAATAATTGAATTGACCGAAGATTTATGAATAGAATGAAAATAATTTTAATTGTAGTCAATCTTGTCACAGTTCAAAGAAAGTGTTTGTATAAAATGGACATGATTTTAATTGAATTCTTTTTTCACACAATATTTTTCTTTAAATTGTAACTTGTAGTTTTAATAGAGTCTAATGTATGGGGTATCGATTGTGTGTCCGATTTAAAAATTATATTGATATTAGGTTATACTTCCTTATATAGTAATATGAGTTTTAAATACTTTAATGAAATCTTATAGAATGATCGTAGAAAATTACCTTTGCAAATGAATATTTGAGCTTCAACTGAAAATAATTAATTAAAGAATTGAACTGGTTTTATATTGCACATATTAGTTTTAAACTGAATTCTTATTCAGTTAGCACACAATTTAACCTTAATTTCACTTCAAAAATGATTTTTGAAGTATTGTGCCTGTAGCTTGAGATTAATAGAGATACATAGGTTTGAAAAATTTCTATTTAAGAATATTCCAACAATATTGCAAGTGACTATGTTAATTTCGTGCGTGAGTTAAAAGCCTCTTGTCAGAAATGCAATAAATGTTTTAATACATTTTTCATAGGTAGAAAGGTAATAATTATGTAAATAAAACTTATCATGTGGACTACAATCAATTTTGAATTTTAGAATAATTGAAGGAATATGGTTATAAGTGTCATATTTGGTATGCAATCAACATTTTAATTTAAGCGTTAGAATAAACAATGACTGCAAGATTTCTGCAAACAATGTATTTGGACTACATTAAAGAAAAGATTATGTTAATGGACAACTATCAAAGAACAATAAATAAATCTGGAATAAATTCCATACAAAAACTGTGCAAATGAACTAATAACTGTCAAACAATTATAATTGGAATATGGTTATCAAGGGAATTAACTACAATCTGTGGCAATTAGCTTAAAAAATGAAATATATAAGAACCCAGAAAAAGAAATATTTTTGAAAACTTAATGTTCATGTTAGTTTTGAAATTTTATGTTAATGTTCATGAAAAAGAAATGACTGAACACACATGCGATTCCAACCACAATAATTTTCATAATATCTTCTGAATATTTTCAACACCTGATCTAAAGATCCAATCATAAAATATTGAGATCTAATATATCATCTATATTAGTATTACATACATGCATTGCACGAAAAAATAATTATAATGCTTAATTTGTAAAATATTTAATATTATTTTTATGTAAATAGTATAATAAAAAAGTGGCTATACTAATTTAAACAAAAGCAGAATAAGATAAAGAGTAAAATATTAAATGTAAGAAATTGAAGAATTAAACATTATACAAAACATGCCTCAAAAACTATTATTAATCGGATTCTTATAATTTACAAATTATGAAAACTTCCTTACACACAACATTCGTAGTTTTTTTCCTACGTTCATCTTCATCATCGCAATCAAGATTTTTAAACCTTTTCGGTTGGTGATCCTTGAAATTGCAACATACAGTTGACCATGACTGAAAACAAGTTTTTTCAAGAAAAGTCCAACGTGGGATATAGATTGACCTTGACTTTTATTAATTGTCATTGCATACTACAGAATAACCGAAAATTGCCTTCGTTGAAACTTAAACGGCAACCTGAGATCCGATGGTGTTACGGTCATTCGTGGGATGAGTACCAATTCACCAGCGTTACTTTCTTGGAGAATCGTTGCCTCCAAAACATGATCACCCAATTTCGTAACTACCAATCTAGTTCCATTGCACAAACCAAGTGAATGATCAATATTTCTCAACATGACCTGGTAGATGAAAACTCAAGCGTAGGACGGAAGGATTCTTATACTGAATTTCATACCCAAATATTCTCCAAGTCGCTTCACATGGAGAAATGTAACGAAAATCGCAATACATGTCGATCTCATCAATTTCTGGTTTCTGCCCATCATTGTTACCACTCTGGTAAAATATTATCGTGACCCTATCATTTCCCTTGTTCACGTATTGATCTAAACTGGTTACACCATTCGACGTTCATGTGTGCTCCATACTTTAGCAACAAATAACGATTGTGTGGCACAACCCACTTATTATCCAGAGGAATACCATTTTTTGTTACCGTCCGACCAGTATTTCTACGTCTGTACACCGGATAACCATCATTGTCAATAGTAGTAGATTCAACGAACCTCTTTGGATAATGTTTTGAGCATTTATCATCCACCATGCAAGGAGAAGATTTTTTTTAAATGCCAACATGGACCATGAATCATCAACTCTGCAACTGCTGCATAATACGTTGGATCTTCCTCTTCATCCGGAATCTCGGCTGAAATAATTTGATCGATATTGCTAGCATTAAGGTATTTATCATCTTTTGATAGAAAAAGAAGAATGTGGACATGAGGAAGTACTCGCTTCTGGAACTCAACGGTGTAAATAACTACATAAGATGAAAAGTGAACAAATGAAAAACACACAAATAAATAATAAATCGATGATGTATAGAGGTTATTTTCAATAAAAATAAATTTACTAAACGTATATAATTTGATATGCTCACCGGAAACTATATTTCCAAATACTAGATTGTCATGTAAATCTCTAATTAAGCCGTCCAACTTCATCTTGAATATTCATGAAACTACATCATGATGATCTTCTGGTTTAAGATTCCTGCTCTCGACAAACCGTACAATCTCTGGCCATTTTGGATTGCACGTGAATGTTATGAACAAATGCGGATATCCAGCCCATCGACAAATTGCCATAGCATATTGGTAATTCTGAATCATATAGCGTGCACCACCTGTAAATGTCGCTGGAAGAAAAACTCTGTTACCCACGCTGCAACCATTGGTTTCACCGCGTACTACTGCATCAGCAATTTCATTATACATCTCACTCCGCAAGTCTTCTTGATGTGTTCTAACATACCATAATCTGGCAAATTCAATCGTGGTATATCCATCAACTATGAACTGTTGTGTAAGCCTTTTGCAAGAGAGGATAGTAGGTGACACGGTCAGCCTTTCATGCAATCGATGCGAGAAGAACTCCCTCTGGCTCACATAATTTCTCCCATTTCCTATCGGTTTCCGATGATCAGCAAAAGGTATATCTTGCCTATAATTATCTTCACCGTAAGGAAATAATAATGGATACTGCAGAGTAAGGTAAGACGGATAACACTCATTGATACGTCTCAATTTGTCAGATTTCTTTTCTAAAATAATATCCCTTTCACCCATATGCTTTTCAAAATCACCAACAACTAAGATGGCAAGTTCATCCACTTCGGGTAGATTGTGCGTTCTTGCATCGGTGCCTCTTCTACCAATAAGGCGTAATTTCATTTCTACCAAACCATCTTCGGGAAACTTGTCCTTGAAGTTTCTAAATGATTAACCAAATTATTTGACCTATCTAACATGGATTTGAGTTCAACAACAATTTCGGTATGTAGAGAATTGTTTTCATTGCCTTTTGTGCAAAAATGTAAATTATGAAACACAAAAACTATAAATAAATAATTTATTAACTTGAATAACCAATGATAATTTTTGAAATAAAAAATCTACCTAACCGAATTGATTCGGTTTTGAACTTCGTTTGCAGTATCGTATATATAAAGTTGTGCAAACTTCGGTGTAGATCCTTCCTCTGGCAGCAAACTCCCAATTAGATGATAGTTTTGACCGTGCATACGGAATATCGGTGGCAAATTTCCCGTGTTCATACTGGAATCAGTTTTTCCACCCATCGAAGTAAAAGAGAACATGTTGTTGTATGATCGAATATTTTCTAAATAATGTCTACTTTTATCACTAAAACCGAATATTAGATCATACAAAACTTGTGGTGGCTTCTTCAAAGGAGGCAACACGATCTTATCCTTGTCACAACAGGTAGAGTACTCCGGTTTCGTATTTTCGACACCTGGCTTCAATCTCTCTCCATACCAAAAATATGCTGAACAATGTACACATATAAAAGTAGGATCACTAATGTCCCAATAAACTGTTGGATAATAAATTTAGAGAAATGAAGGTGTCATTGGATTAATAAATTTTATAATTATACGTGTGTGTGTAACTAAAATCTTTGAATTAAATAAAGTATCTATTGTATTGTCAGAAATAAAAGAATTTGAAGGAATTACCATCATCAAGAATCTTAGGTTTCTTGGTGTACCATTTACGTGAAGGCTTACTAAGTGATGCAGTGGCTTTCTTCTGAACTGTTTCACTTATTATTTCACTGCTAATTGGAGTGGATGATGTGGATCCTTTTTAATATCACAAATATATTTACAAACAAAAAGAAATATTAGTTAAATCAATTAATCGTCCATTCAAAATATAATATTTTAGTAAAATATGAATCTTTCGAAATTTACTCTTTTCAAAAATAGATTTCAAAAATGGCCTTCCCACTATTTGTTTGGGAGTATTTTCTGTTACAATATTCAAAATATTATTACATAAAAATAATATTATCTATTATTGCATAAGTAATATCTAATGCAAAGAATATGTTAAATAAAAACTGAATAATAAATATTAATAATCATCTATCAATATTTATCTTTATTGTATTACAATTTTATTTCATAAGATAAGGTTTACCTTAAAAATATTGGTCAATTTCTTTTTGAAGCACAATTACATTAAATAAATAAAAATATATATGTATCATTATTCGAAATTTGTGTAATATGTCAAAGAGAATGGATATTAATTTTATATATTATATTTATCAATTATTACCAAAAAAACTGTCATTTAAATAAGAAATCAACTTCAAAAGATGCACTTATGTCCATTTGTATTTGTAGAATTAACTGTATTAATTGTGAAACTTATGTAGTAAACTTATATTTTTTTTATAAAATACTATTACATCTAATTAGTGGTTTTGGTGGTATATAATAGTTCCAAATTTCTATATTGAGTTGTGTGTATTTGACTATTTAATAAAATGAGAAACATTGCTCTCTACAATAGGATAATTTATTACAACAGGTATATTTAATTTATTAAATAAGCTTACTATTATATGATGAAACAACTATATAACTTAAATAAAAATTGAACTCAACATTAATGTTGTAAATAGTAATACCGTTGTTAGTAACAGTTGGATTTTTAGGCGGTCTTCCCCTTTTTCGTTTGGAATTTGCCTGATTTTGCTCCAGGTTTTGTACAATAACTGAAAAAAAGAAGAAAATTGCACCTTAAATTAAAAAATAAAGATCATGAAAATCATGATATTTATATAGAGATCATGAAACTATACAAACCAATTCATGAAAGTATAAAACAATATGGATGTTACCGTCATGACTTATGTTTGACAATTGTCTTTTACAACCAATAATTGTAGACTTGGTGATCTTCATCATCTCTTTAGGTTGAATAAAAATGAATTAATACAATCATTAAGAATTAAAAATGTTTTAATTAAACCTCTAATAATAATATACTATATCAAGAAATCATTCAAATAATGAGATTATTTGTCAATTTGATTGTATGAATAATGTATCTTGTTTGTAAAATACGTAAATTAAATAGTAATTTGTTTATTAAAACTTATTTGAACGTTGTAAGACTTAAGGTATAATTGGATGAATAATTGAACACTATATAATTATACTTGTAAATTGATATAGTATATCAATGGCAACAAAAAACAACATCATCATTATCAACAACAACAACTACTACAACAAAAACAACAATAACAATAATAATAATGGTGATAATAATAATCCTACCAATCACAAGTTTGTAGATTAAGATTGAGTGTGTCATTTCATAAAACTTTTAAAATTAGTTATAATTGCACAAAAATTATAATAATATATCAAAATTCAATTATAATAACAAAACAATAAATTACCATTAGAAATATCAGCCATTAGATTTCTCTTAAAAGGATATGAAACTTGAGGCACTACCGATGATTGTAAATCATTTGTATCATTGTCCCGATTTGTGTAACGATCTATGGAAGTCGCCTCAGATAAACTGGTATTTTCTGCAAAATAAAAGTTTGGAATGTTTTAAAAATTGAATAACTTTATAAATCCGATATAAAGTAAATATTGTTAGATAAGATCACATGTTTAATAAATAACAATTAACACACATGTTAATAATAATTTCCAAGAAATAAATAATTAAATAATAGTGAATTCATCAAAAGAAACTAATTTGAATACGTAGATAAAACAAAAAATTATTTATTTTATTCTCAAAGATAATTTTTCCAAAAAAGACTTGAATTTATAACGTGATAGAAAATATGATTATTTAATATTAAAATTCCAGATTAAAACTCTTGCTATATTTATTATTTACTTAATAACTTTTGGTATTAATATTTCCTACATTTAGCAATATTAATTGATATAATTAAACCGAAATATTATAATTTATGAAAATATAAATTGAAGTAATATTATAATTACTTTTGGAACATATTAAGTTGTACACAATTTTTTTTTACAATTTATTTAAATAAATAAATAACGAAATAATTATGCATTTTAGAGAAACTTCATCAAAGTAAAAATGAATTACATATTAAATTTAAAAAAATTATATTTTTTTTCTATTATCAAATATAATTTAATATAAAAATATTTTGATATTCAAATAGAGATCGTTGAACTATACAATCAAAATCATGAAAGTATAAAAAACATGAGTACTATCGTCACGACTTATGATAGATAATTGTCTTTTGCCGCCAATAATTGTTGACTTGGTAATCTTCTTCATTGCTTTACGATGAAGGAAAAATAAGAACGAAAAGTGTTTTAGTGTATAAGATTAATTTGAATAGTTTGAGTGTATACTTATCCTTTTTTTTTTTTTTTTTACTCATTGTCCACGAATCTATATATAGAGAGAAAAAGAGTGTAATTATAATGACAGAATATACTCATAGAGGTAAAGACATAAATTTCGTAAAAAATAAAATTATTATAATAAACTCTCCAACAAAGGAAAAGAATAATTAATTATTTTTAATTAATAATCAATAAAAATATAGTGTAATAAGATAACGGGATAAGTATATTTGAATGAGTACAGACAGATATATGTATAATACCAATTATTAATACTCACTTAATATTTATACGGAAGGCTGATTTGTTATAATACATAAAAGGAAAACATTATTTATATTTATATGGAAGGCTGATATATGTATGAGTACAGGCTGATTTTTCTTTATCCCATTATTTCCTCAAATCAAAATCATGAAATTATAAATATTTATATTTATATGGAAGGCCGATTTTTAATTGATACTAACAGACCATATTGAAAATGATTTATACTTAAATAATTAATACTCTTTAATTGAATGACTTCCTTAATTTTAGGAACCAATTAGGTTGTGAAATTAGTAAAGCGGATTTGTTATAATTAGGAAAACTATCTTAACTAATCTAATTGTACAGTAATTACGTGGAGAGTTGACTTAATCAGTGATTAAGTAATCAAATAAGGTATAGTAATTATATAATTACCAAAAATCAATTCCTTAATTGTATGAATCAATTAAGAGATAATCAGTGTGATAATCTATACTACAAAAATAATCCCTTAAAATAAATATTATGTAATATTATAATCACGGTAGGAATTATAATAAACTATCTAAGAAAGGAAAAGAATAAATAATTAATTTTAATTGATAATCAATAAAAATAATCCTACCTAAAAAACAAATTGCTTACAAATAATTTTAATTGAAATGAAACGACTTCCTTAATTTTAGGAATCAATTATGATGGGAATTTAGGAAATACAATTTTTTATAATTATGAAAATGATTCTAACTAATCTAATTGTATAATAATTACGGGAGATTCCAAAAATTAATCTCATAATTGTATATATTTAAAGATAAGTATAAAATCTTGCGTTGATTGATTTTATGATTGTTCCAAAAATATATTGGAATAGGCTGAAATCCACACAAATAATATACAAATATTAGTAATAATATAATCTGATCATATGTAATAATGATATTAAAACATAGTATTGTAAAAATTAAACTCACCAAGTATGTATTGTCAAAATGAATTTGGAGAATCGTGAATTCAAATGTCGGAAAGGATGGGTATTCATAATCCAAATCAATCTCATCATAATATGATATATTAAAAAAAAAAAATTCTCAATACCAATATTGGAGAAAATATAAAAATCAAAAATCAAGCCTCCACGGTATGTAAGAACAATTCGATCAAGAACTTCAATGTCATTATGTTGGATAAATAGTTTGAAACCGGCGGTAAAACAAACGATGCCACCGAGTTCTGACATCTAAACTCCAATTCAACTGATGGAAAATTAATCAACCCTGTTTGGTAAACAGCGGATTGAGTCAAAATTAGAGAATTTGACTCAATTGAGAGGATTGACCAGTCAAATCCTCTAATTGATATGTTTGGTAAACAGAGGTTACAATTAGATTTTTGGATCCAAAAAGCTAATTTTGAAAAAGCTCCATATAGGAGCTTTTTGATAATAGCGGTTTTAAAAATAGATTGACATGACAATTTTGTCCTCAAATCACAAAAAAAAAAAAAGAATTATTAATTCACATGCAAAATTATTTACAATTAAATAATAGTAATAATTATCCAAATTAAATTTAATATATTAAAATTCTACGAGTCAAGAAATTTTTATAAATAATAATTTTTAAATAATGATTATTTTTTTCTGTAAAAGTTACTTTAATTATTCAATTATTATATATTTATGTTATTAATAAAGAAATACTCAACAATAAATTGTGTGAATACCTCTTTTTAGTCATTTTACCCGATCAAACAGCTATCAACTCTCAAATATTTACCAAACACTTTTATACAAACTGCTAATACAATCAGCTAGTCAAATCAGCTAATGCAATCAGCTATCAGCTATCAGCTATCCGCTAATTGCCAAACAGGGGCCAAAGTCTACCTCTGAAAAATGCAGATTTGTTTTTTTATAAGCCATGTGATTCACAATTGGTTTATCCAAAAAATGCAAATCTATTTTTTTTCGGTCGTATGTATCAAGCTCCACCATTGTAAAAGTGGTTTCACGGGAGGCAGATCATTGTAAAAGAGCTCCACCATTGTTGTGCTCACCAGTCGAGCAGTCAGATCTGGGAAAAAAAAAAACCCAGATAAAGCAATTAACACGGTCAGATCTGGCAAAAAAAAATT
>BMAC01000481.1:276030-307963 GCA_014905375.1 Phtheirospermum japonicum
GGAAAAACAATAAATATCAATTACGAAAATATTATATATATATAAAAATATATTAATCTAAAATAAATCTAAATATTTAGTTTATAAATATAAGAAATTATATTTAAATTACAAATATTTATTTATAAATATAACAAATGAAAAAACAAAAGAGTGATAATATTATAAATTAAATATGAATTCATGGTTACAAAAAAAAAACAAAAAAAAAAACACAAGAAATATAAAATAATATAAACAAAATTGAAAAAAAATATGAATAAAAAAAATACAATAATTTATAATTTGATTTCAAAAAAATTATATATATATATATATATAATCGGTAACAAGAACTTGTATTTTCTTCCATAATTTTATTTTTTGACCAAATCAGGCTATACGAGGACAAACCTAATAGAGTCATATCTTTTAATTTTCTATACGTGACTCGGCTAAAACCCGAATGACCCAAACTTTGACCCAAAATGTGTCACAAAATTGACAATGACACTTTATTTTATTTTATTTTTTTTGTTTTCCTAAAAGAATTAGAAATTATATTATGAAAATAAGTGAAAGGTAAATAACTTTATACAATTATTGGATTAAAATCTGAAACCAAAATTATACTTGGGCAGAACAAAAAGAAAAAAGATTATATAACGCATTATATAAAGAATGCAATACATAGCTTTAAAAATATTAACTAAACAATTATTTATGAACATCTGTATATTAATACTTTTTGACTAATTACTATGTCTTTATGTATTTAACGTTAGAAATTCACATATAAATGATTTATTACTCTTGGTTTTATAATTACTTTTGTATAACTTTTATACACACACACACACACACACACACACACACACATATATATGTAAATTTGAATTTATCTCTCGGGTTCATCAACTGACTCGATGACTTTATGTTTAACTCGATTACTCGGTGGCTATCCCGAGTCAATTACAGGGTTGATTTCAAAAATATCAACTATAATAAAATAGAATAAAAAGGCCCTTAATTAAATTTATAATACGATGCCTCATTTATTTGGTATTTTATTGTTTATTTTTGTAGTATTTTATATATTTATATTGCAAAGAGAGCGTCAATCTCTATGCAAGAACTTAACTAAAGTTTATAAAAGTTTTAACAATGAATTTTCAAACGAAATTGAAAATCAATAAATTTTAAAAGATTAATAAAACGTGGGGTCTAGGGCCTTAGAATCGTCTCACGATCAATTAGCATTTCATCGAACACTTAGTCTAGGAGTTAGGATTGTCAATCCAAACATGTAAATAAAACACCCGACGATCCCAATCAATGGTTCTAAATGATTCCAGGCACTAGATCCATAAATCCTAACTAGCAATCATCAATAATCCAATAATTTACCATAACGCAAAATGAACATCCGACAAATACTAAGAGATTGAATAAAGCAACATTAACAATGGAGAAAGTAACAATTACTATTATCAAATAAGTTCTAAGTATCAAACACCGAAGATTACGAGAATTGCAATTAAACTAATCACCACCAATAACATATCAAACACCTCAACAACATATAATCAGAGCACGAACTAGAATAATTGAAAATGAAAATTAGAAACTTATTAATTATCGAAGGGAGATGACATCATTCAAACAAGAGCTTTAAACTAATGGGAATGAAACCTTCGTCTACAAATCCGGGCAGCGATTAACCATCTATAATCTACTAGATACTAAAAGGCTAAAGTCTTAATTGGAAAAAGGGAAAATAGAATGAAAAACGGTTCAAGAACACTCTTGGGTTGTCATCCCCAAGAGGTTCGAGAAGTGGTTCTCGTCCCAATCTTTCACAAACCGGACGAGGGATAATGGATGATATCTCAGCCTCTCTTCCTGGTCTTTTGTAACCTTCAAAAATCCCTTTCGTAAGTGACAATCTTTTCAAATTTCAATTTTGTAACGCTTGCATCTGGCCGGATGGTCTGAAGAATCCGACCGGATGGAGTCTTCTGTCAAGCAATGCGATCGGATGTCATGTCCAATCGATCGGATGTGCTGACATTGGGTAATCTAGTGTGGATAACATGCCCAGTGTCAGAGGTAATACATCAAATCGGGGCCCAATTTCTTTGAAACTCCACTCGCGGGCCCACACTCGTCCATCTTAAGACCGAAACACTTCAAAATCCTTGAAATAAACATAAAACATGGTAAAATAAGCCGTAGATACATAAATACGAAAATATGCTCAATCTATCCAACTTATACCAAAACTAATAACAAATCTAACTAAAACACTAACCAAATATATACAAAAACCATGAAAAATACGTGCGAATCATGTACTGGTGCTGGGGGTACTTAAAATTACAAATAACTCTACAATTTATGTTATACAAAAGCTCGCAATGCTGTTGAGAGGTCTTTTGATATAATGAAGAAGAGATGGGTCGTGTTAAGGAGTCCAGCATTTTACACCGTTGCCATCCAATATTGAATGATTATGGAGTATTGTTTACTACATAATTTTATTTGTCCCACTATGGAAGTACACTCGGTGGATAATTTTGTTGTTCGTACGAAACCAGTACTAGAGACGCCAACGTGAGTCCGGAAGATTACATAGGACAAGTTTAACAGTATGAACAACTGCATAGATACATTTGCGATGGTCATGCACAAGGAGTGGAGAGGTGTAACTTAAATTAGAGTGCTTATTCAAATCTTGATGTAATATAATGCGACGACAATAACATAATTATGTTTATCAACTTCATTTCTGAACTTGTAGAACCAGTGTTGCTTGAATGTGTATGAATTATTTCTGATAACCATTTTGAATGAATTATGTCATGCACCCTCTGGTTGTTACATTTATGTGGTCTACAAATATATTTAATTATTATACTTTTGTGGGTTTTCTTTTCCAATTTATTGGTGTTGATTGCCTTTCAGGTACCATTTTGGAATTTAACTGTACAATATATCATTTGTTTTAATGCCTAAGTCTTGAGTACTATTTTTGGCCGTGATTAATTGTTCATATGAATGTTCCAAGTTCTAATAATCTGAATATGAAATGATAAAACTGTGTAGGTATATGGAATCATCATCAAGCTTTGCAAAATCATCATCGGGTCGTGCTAGTTGATCAAAAATTTCTTAGCACTCTAAGAAATCTTCTCCGCAATAGTACGGAGTCGATTGTAGAGCGGTAAGTTTTTCCTAGTCGTGTCTCTCAAGGATAGATATTATCGGCAGTTGGTGGTTTTAGTTATTCTCTTGTTAAGCTAAATTACACTAATCTAAACTAAGAAAGCATTATGTCATTAGTTTGATTTGAGTTTTGAATTTAAAAGAAGACTTTAATGAAAATAATGAAAATGAGGGTTTAGGGTGTTCGGTTCGTCTCCACGATCAATCGATTTTTTTCGAGCACTTGATCCACAATTCGAGGTTGTCAATCCCAAATTATCAACCAAGTGTTGGGGTCGTCAATCCCAATTCTCGACAAGCTCCGATTAATGGTTCTAAACGAATCTAAACCCTAAACCCATAATTTCTAAACTAATTGCATCAGGTGCAAGTTGAAGCTTGCTTGAAAGTAATTAGCCTAATTAACAACATAAAATGAATGAAAATTTACTAAACTAAGAAGGCTTGTAAATAAAAAGGAAAATTGGAGGGAAAAACAAAAGCTTTGGAATTGAAAGAGTCAAATAGCATTAAATGTAAAGAAGTCAAAATTATCAAAGAAGAAATTCCCATATGTCTTTTGAAAATCTAAGGTTTGCTTGGACAAATGAGGTAAAAAGCTTGAAGATGCTACAATGGAGTTTGACAAGAACAACAAAAGAACTACAAGTTAGAAAATTAAAAGGAGAAATTGAAATGCAAAGAACAAAAACACAATCTAAATCTAATATCCAACACAACAACAAGAACAATTATTCAAGAACAAAGCATAATAATAAAGGGAAAAAACACTACCAAATTGCATTGAACTTAAAGCTTCAAGTTTGTTACAAGATCCAAAAGATAGAAATCAAACCAAGAGCCACAAGTAGAGGAGATTGTCACCCTCTCCAACACTTGCTAACTAAAACTAACCTAACTAAACTGACTAATAAACTAACTAAACTACATAAGTTAAGAATTAAACTAGGGTTTTACATTGCAAGAGAAAGGAAATACTTGGAGGAGATGGAACTAGGTCCAAAACCACCGAGGAGAGTTTTTTTTTTTTGTGAATAATGGGTGYGAATAATATATGGGTAGATGAGGGGCAAAATGGTCTTTTTTTCCACCAAAATCACACATCCTCAGCATTTCAGTCAATCGACTGGAAGTGCAGTCGATCGACTGACTTGTTCAGACGCCTCAAACTTTTCGTCGAGCAGTCGATCGACTGAAATCCAGTCGATCGACTAACAAAAACACGAAATCAGCCATCTATATCTTCATATGAAATCTAGCCCTTCCTCTTGGCTTTCATTTGGCGTTTGATTTGTGTCATCTGAAATTTTCCTCCGAGAGTTATGGGTTCTGCAACAAAACCTGCCACAAGCGAGGCCACGGCGAATCGTCTCCACTTAAAGCTGATTTTTACCATTCTTAAACTCGGAATTTGGGATTGTTGTAAACATAATAGTTCTAGACATTTCTCTAAGATTTCCAATGATATAAGGTGGAGGCAAATGGCACAAGTGGTTTTGGATTTATACTTGTATTACGATAACTTACATCTACCGAGCGAATGCATGAGGTGACAACGAAAATGGCCACATTTCTCGTCATTTCGGTCGATCCTCGCACCAAAGATATGTCGTGGATTGTCAATGAGTGTCTCGGGTTTGAATCATCTTCCGACCTCGTTGTGGGCCCACTTTGACCAAAGTTGACTTTCAAAACAAAAACTAATAAAAAAAATTAAGAAAATATAAAAACAAAGAAAACACTACAAAACCTAAAACTAACAAAATAGGCCAAAACGACTCCTAATACCCATAAATGCAAGCAAAACACATGCAAACGCAACACAAAAAGGTAACAAAAATGCGTACAAAAAAGTACAAATCACTAGTCAAAGATCGTTGACCATTCAGGAGGGGAATGCCCTTGTGAAAAGCTTGAAAGACCTTGTTCTGCGAGGATGGAAAGTGGATAATGGTTTCAAATCGGGATACGCACTGGCTCTAGAGAAGAATATGGCACAATATTTCCCAGGAATGGACATCAAAGCAGAGCCCCATATAACTTCAAAGATACACGTTAAGTATTTCGGATCAGTTAACCTGATACAAGGTCATTTAGGATTTGGGTTGAATGATTCATCTAAAACAATCAACGTGGATTGTGAAGACATATGGTGCGAACACATCAAGGTTTGCGAACTATTGCATAATATTCATGGACATCCAACTTTTTACATTCTATTTCTAAATTTGAAGTTATTGATGGTTTGAAATATTGTAGTGATCCCAATGCAAAAACAATGAGGTACAAGACGTGCCCTTTTCTAAGAATTGGATTGACATATTTGGTAATGATAGGGCTACAAGTGAGAATGCCCAAGGATATTGCTGATGCAGTTAATGATTTAATGAGGGAGCAAGAACCATAAGTGGGAATAACTACATCATCACTGAAAAAAAAAAAAAGCAGATTTTCGAGGGATTTTTCCCTCGGTTGAGGCAAAATCCTTCGATTTTGGGCAAAATCGAGGGAACAAATCCCTCGGAAAAACCCTCGTTGGTAAATTTTTTCGAGGGAAAAATTCCCACGGAAATTTTAAAACGATGGAATTTCGAGGGAAACATTCTCTCGAAAAAATTTCCGTGCAACCCTCGGAAAAACCGAGGGAACGCTCCCCTCAGTATACCGAGGGTACGTACCCTCGGTTTTTCCGAGGGAATGTTTCCCTCGGAAAACCGAGGGAATAAACTCCCTCGAAAAATCGAGGACTGTGTTTTCCCTCGGAATACCGAGAGTAAAATATTCCCTCGATTTTTTGATATTCTCGAGGGATTTCCGAGGGACTTTTCCCTCGGTTTTTATTTATTTTTTTAATATTTTTTTGTTCATTTTTCCGAGGGATTACCAAGGGATTGTCCCCTCGGTTTTAATTTTTTTGAATAATTTTTAATTTTCAATTTTAATTTTAATTCCTGTTCAATTATTAAAAATCTCAAAAATTTGAAAAAAATATCATTAATGAAAAGACAAATAAATAAACCAATTATTATAAAATATTTGAAAATTTAAGAATTATTACATGCGTTTGTCACAGTAACAAAGTTTATATAAAAATCAAAATATCCTATGGATGGGGAGGGGGGTACTGCTGGAAACGAGCATACAGTTCATCCATCTGAACATCCATCCGCGCCTGAAATGTTTCTTGCTGCTGGCGCTGCTCCTCTCGCTCTTCCGCACGTCGTCGCTCAGACTCGGCGTACTGCTGCTGCATCGCCTTGAGCTCCACCCTCTGAGCCTGGACCTGTGCCTCGAGCTCTCTGACGTGGGTCCTATCAGCCTGGGAGGAGGTGGAAGAAGAGCGGCCCTTGAATAAACCCTTCGTAGCAGCCACCACCTTCCCATACGCGTCGGTGTCGTAATGTCGTCCCTTGCTCGACGCGACGACGCCGAGGAAAACCCAGTCCTGATCAACCTCACTACTCCCCTCTTGGGAAGACGCACGTTCCTTTTCCTGGGTCAGATGTCGCTCGTACTCCTGCTAAAATACAACTCGATATTAAAATTTTACGTTAAAATTAAAGAATAAGTTAAAAATAAGAAAGAGACTCACATTAATATTACTAGATCTCGTATCGATCCACGCGCCGTCTTTCTTTTGGTGCGTACGTACAAAAAGATCATAACACTTAGCCGGCTCACCCGTCTCCTGCATTATTTTCAACCCCCCCACCCCCGTGTGCTTCGGCATCCCAGTACCCGGCCCAACAGGCTCGCTCCTCCTGTTCCGGCTGCACTGCTCGGATTTGGCCTTATTCTCGGGCTTATCCCACTCGACCTTCCAGGCCCTAGTTGAGATGCATGATATATAAGATGGTATAAATTATGTGTTATAAATAAAAAAATTCTAATTTAATAAGAAAACATATAAAAGAATTGTTTACTATAGACCTCTGCGGGGAGGTAGTCCGGCCTATTACCACCATGAGAGGCAATATACTGCTTATACTCGTTAAGCTGTCTCCCGTAGACGTCCCTGATCATCGGAAAAAATACATCCCGTATTTGTCCATCACTATACTCCTCCGGGTCCCAATAACAAAGCTCCTGCAAAATAAAATAATAATTACAATTCAACTGATACATATGATTGTGTTTTTACGGTAAATATTAACAAATTTTGATATAAAATAATAATTACCTTAAACATCTCCCATCAGAACTCCTTAATCTCCTTAGGGACCGCCTTATAGCACCCTCGAGAATTTTTAAATTTAAAAAATTTTGAAAAAAATAGAAAAAAAAAGAAAAATATAATAAAAAATAGGATTTATTTTCGGGACGTCGAGGCGCACCCCTCCCCGCTTCGGTCGTATTTTCTTGGGGTTTTTACTATTTTTTCGAGTTTTTTTCCATTTTTCCTCTAAAATCAAAAAAAAAAAAAAAGAAAACGCGTGCTATACGATCGACGCCCGACCCCCGTGGTTTCACGGCGCCGAGGCGCACCCCTCCCCGCCCCGGTCGTGAAATGATGGGATTCGTTTCTATTTTTTTACTAATTTTTCTATTTTTCGAGTTTTTTTTTTCATTTTTTATTTAAAATCGGAAAAAAAAATAGAAAATGCGTCCTAAACGATCGACGCCCGACCCCCGTGGTTCCACGACGCCGATACGCACCCATCGCCCCTCGGAAAAATCATGACGCTTTGTCGCTTCGCGTTTCCAACCGAATGAGTTCATGGGTCGATCGTATCTTGTTGTTGGTCGAATCCCACGACACGTGTGGATATGCACGTGCTCGTTGGTATTTTTCGATCGAAGTCGGGGGTCAAAACCACCCCATGTGCCTAAGATGATAGGATCGATTTCGTTTTTACGATTTTTCTATTTTTTTCGATTTTTTTTATTTTTTTAAAAAATTGAAATTTTCGAGGGATATTGAAATCCATCGGTTTAAGACCGAGGGATTACGTTCCCTCGGTTTCAAACCGAGGGATTTCAATATCCCTCGATTTTTTGAATTTTTAAAATAATATTTAAAAAAAATCGAGGGTTTTGTTTTTCCCTCGGTTTTAAACCAAGGGAAGGCTTAGTCCCTCGGTTTGAAACCGAGGGAAAAACTCAGTTTTTTGTAATTTTTTAAAAAATAAAAATAATAAAATTGTGAGGGATATTTATTTCCCTCGATTTTTCCAAGGGCTTTATTCCCTCGAAATTCCTTCGGTAATTATGGCGGCAAATAGTGGCGCCGGAATTTCGAGGGAATTTTTTCCCTCGGAAAAAAATCGAGGGATTTTATAGTCCCTCGGTTTTTCCCTCGAAAAATACCGAGGGAGACAATTCACTCGATTTTTCCCTCGTAAAACTGCTGTTTTTTTTGTAGTGCATGTTACGATCCTGACCAAGAAAACGCAAGATTTGGTACTAATCATAACTCTGCTACTCAGGGTGAAAGTAGCTCAGTGTCAAGGAAGAGGAAGCCAAAGAAATGTAAGGCAATGGACGCTCTAGAAGAGCGTTTTCTTGATTTGATAGAGGTGTTACGTGCCAAAACCGAGGGACACCTTGGGGGTTTGACACAACAGATTGGTTTTCAATAAGATGCGAAACAACAACGAAAAGTCGCGTTCGATGTGCTCAACCAACTGCCCTTCCTGTCTATTGAGAACAAGTTGGCCGTCTCCAAGCTCTTTTGCAAGAACAAAGAGAATCTAGATCTTTTTTTCAGCATAGCCGATGAGTATAAGGCTCTAATGGTGAAGATGATAATTGAGAGACGCCTTTAATGCTTCCTTAACTTTGGTCTGTATTAAGTGTTACTTAAGGGACATTTTGAAAACTGAAGTTTGTAGAATTTCTTGTGCCATATTCGCATTAACTTATAACGTATGTTCTGTATTTTAATTATGGGACAATAACTTTGGGTATGCTTTTTATGTACTATTGTGTAAATTTACATACAACTAATGCTGAACAAGATATTGGTGGCACATTTTATTTTTATTGTTGTCCCAACTTTTTGGCAGATGATGCTCGGATATGTACGGATCATTTTTGTTATGTATAGTTAAGTTCTTATATAAAAGTCCCACACCTTAACCTGATATTTGAAATTGTGGTTAAGTATTTATTGTTATTGTAATAAATATGTCTTATGTACCTCATCAGGTGGGGTAGTGTATTCGATTTTACTTCTGCTATAAATCAATTGGACACGTTAATTGAAGACTAATGACTGCTTAGAAATGGGTAAGTGTCCTTAGCTTTAACCCACCAACCCAACAATTATAATTAAGCCATCCCTCTTTAAATATAATTTACTACTATTACAAAAATTAATATAAAATAAAAGACTGTTGAAAATGAGAAAACATAAAATGGGTAAGTGTCCTTAGCTTTAACCCACCAACCCAACAATTATAATTAAGCCATCCCTCTTTAAATATAATTTACTACTATTACAAAAATTAATATAAAATAAAAGACTGTTGAAAATGAGAAAACATAAAGGGAAGAAGAAACGACAATAACTCCAATTCCAGGTACCATTTTTGTTCTTTTTATTTCCATATTATTTGCATTAATAAAGCCAACGTCTTATGTTTTTTTCACTACCAGGATTAATCAGATTATGTCCTTTTTGGTGGTGATATAAGTCATACTCATTATCCTTCTTTTTTTATGATAAGCATTTAGGTTTGTCAAAATGGTGCTAGCCCTAAACCAACGTCCGCGTGCAATGTGGCATGGTCCGATGTGGTGTGATGACGAGGAAGAGGTGCTATGACCTCTTTATAGACATTTGCTCCCAGAAATATCGCCTCCAAGATGGGGACGTCTTCAAGGGCATTTGGTCTGAACTCGCTGCTAGTTTGTCAGAAGCAATCGGGAAAGAGTACACAACTGATGTGGTAAGGGCAAAGACCCATCTGTTGTGAACACACTTTAATGCGTTTTTGATTTTTAGCCAACTCTTCGACCAAAGGTTGGGTAGAATTTTAGTGCAACCAAGCTACCATACTCAACAAACGGGCATTCTCCAAAACACACAAACTTCATGCATTCGTTTATATAAAAGTTTGCATGTATCATATATTCCCTTCCTATAGCTTCTTTTATTTCGAAAAATGGATACACCTTCAAAATTCTTTATTTAAATTCCTTTCGATAGCTTCTTTTATATCCAAAAATGGATACACCTTCAAAGTTCTTTACTTAAAGTTCTTATTCAGACCCTACCACAGTTGCAATCAATCCAAAATAACACAAGACTATGCTAAATATACAGTGCTATCCTAATACATAGGATAAAACCATCCTATCCCATCTCATTTTTCAAACACAGCCTAAAGATAAGGATAAATACGAAAAACTAATTGGTCGGTTGATGGATCAACAATGTTGGGTGACAGAGACAACAAAACAACGGTGATCGGAAGACGGAAGTGATGAGGAACACTTTTAACCGTTTGGCAGGTTCCCTAAAATTAAATTTAAAATTATCTTTTAAAAAACCCAAAAAAGCTAACTAATTGTGTAATGTATAAAATTTTAACATGTGTGTTTTTATTCTAATCCAGACCTACCCTTGTTTAATTTAACCAAAACAATCAAGAACTCTGATCAACTAAAATAGTGTAAATTTGTATGAAACCCTATAATCTTGGCATAAATCAATCAAACTATTATATTGAAAATAAGAAATGAACTCAACATATTGATATTAGTGTATTAAGTTAATATTTATTTATCCATACGGTCGGTACAAATCTAAAGTAAAGCATACTTGGCAATAAATACTAATCTGAAGAGGGAGAAAAATATCACATTCACGAGGGAAAAAAAAAAAAATAATAGATCATGAAATTATACCTTATATTGAGCATGTGACAATAATGCACTAGTTGTTCTCTAGCAAAGAGAGAGAGAGCAAATACACCATAAACAAGCTAGCATTGCACGAGTTATGCTAGTGGAGGAACACATTTGATATGAACATTATAAAAAAAAAACAAAAAAACTGTATCATCAGATTTATTTACCTTCTTGGATAACAACCCGAGAAGAATTAAGCAGTATTTCCAATCTCACTATTAGACATCCTTGACTCTATGTATGAACGAGCTGCGTCCAACATTATCTTGTACACTTTCTTATTCTGCAACATTTGACCAATTATGATTAAACATTCATTCTTCAATTAACAAGGAAAAATGTATTGCCAATGAAAAGAAATACGCACGTCATCTGTAGCAGCTACTTTTATCCTAGATTGCAGCAGGCACCATTTCTTGAAATATGCACCTGAGAGAGAGAGATTGCTTATATGTCCACAAATCGCAGCATTGGAATAAATGATCTAATTTAAAACGTGTAAAAGATTTTTGAATTGAAAGTAACAAAGAAATAGCAAAAACCTACCAAATCCAATATCCACAGTGCAAGAAGAATCTGGGTTTGTCTGCACTGACCATCGACAGTGTCCCTGATTCATATAACACACTCAGAATTTATAATTATATAAATAAAAAGATAAAAAGTAGAAAATGAAAATTCCAAAAATGATGGATTTTGTGTAGTTAGATGGGGATTGCTGTAGTCAACTCTTAAGTCATAATCATAACCATCCAATATACACATTCTGATGTATACTGACTGTGAATATATTGTACACCATCTAAATCCCCCATTTACTATCACTACTAAGTTTATAAGCGTCATGTAACTCTGATTTTGGGATAATCAAATTTTAAAGAAAGGTTTAGCTTTCTTTCATACGAGCATACAGTTTCTGTTATTTGTATAGTTTTACTATCTTGCGAAAATAATAGTGATTTAAAAAAAAAAACTAATTAATACCATTAAATTTGCATTTCTTTTGCAGACATTGGAAAAGTTATCTCATTTTATTACTTTCGACATGCAACATTGTTTTGAAAATAATAGAAAATCTGCATGAGTTGTCCAAACAGAGCTAAAAGGAATCTGCATACCTCAAAATATGATGCAAATGGGACACCCTCTGTCTGTTGTATAGTCTCAAACACCTAAAAGAAATTTCCAAAAAACATAATATAAAAATATCAAAATTTTAACGCCACCTGACATAAATTTCAAAAGAGTTGCACCGTTAAAAAGCATCACCAGCGTTTTCTTATCTGCTGACAGAACAACATGTTGCCTCTCTGTTACTGGTATGTCTGGAGGGCACAACGGAAAGTGACACAAGGTTCTACATGTAACTTCTCTGATTTGACCATTGTATTCATCAGAGGCACACCACTGACCCACCTGAGATTGCAAAAGTGGACACATGAGATCATTAGCAGAGACTTTGTTGTTTTAAATTAACGGAACCATAAAACTGTGAGGCACATTCTTGTCAAATAAGTCTAACCGTTAGGCAGGCCCCCTAAAACTAAAACTTAAAAATTTATGAAAAAACACGAAAAACAGAAAATCCTACCCAAAAAAAAAAAAAAACCAACTAAAAACCTAAAAAAAGAACCCTAAAAAATGAAAACCCTAAAAAAACTAAAAAATATCCTAAAAAACATCCTAAAAAACTGGAAAACATAAGAAAAACTAAATTAAATTTTAAAAAAAAAAACTAAAAAAAAGAAACTTAAAAACTAGAAAACTAAAATTTAGGTCCTGCCTAACAGAACGTACTTCGTTAGGTGGGTGCACACAGGTTTTTGTCAAAAATAGTAACTTGGTGTCTTTTTTCCCCACATAATATATCGGACATACAACACAAATAGAGTTCAAACTCAGTGTAACAAAGTAGCAGAATTAGTTGCTTACTATAAGATTAGAATCCTTTCGAGCAGTATGGTATTCGCAAGTGAAAGTTGAACTATCATCTACAATGAGTTTGAAAAATTGCTCTGCCGTGCATGGAAAAACATCCTGCAAAAGTAATTAATAAAGAAGAAAGTATTAAATTTGTTCCTGGAATTTCACCAAAGACACAAGTATAGGAGACTACATACATTGTATATTCTAGTGAGCACTTCCTCTTTGATAAATGGCTGAAACTTATCAGGCTTGGCAACACTTTTTATAGAAATCTGGGATTGGCTTTCACTGCCTTTAACAACACTTTCCTCAGAAACCTTGGAATGGCTTTGTCTGCCTTTAACAGAGCTGCTACGAGCATGTGATGCTAACTGCTTCTCCCTCACGAAATCAGGCAATGCTTGATGTTCCTTGTCCTTCATGAAATCAAGCAATTTCGACCGTTCCCTCTCCTTTTCGAAATATACAGATAAATTTGTCAAGGTGCTCCTCAGACAATTAAAGCACTATGAAATACTTCATTATGCAACAAAAAACGACTCCACTTTTAATAGCAACACTAAAAGAACAACAAAAATAAATAAATAAAAACAAAGAAAGAAAGATAATATATGGCAAGCGTCAACTATCCAACTTAATGAATCGATTTCATGATCACATTGATTTCTTACCAGTCAACGGCCATTAGGAACCGGAACCCATGGTTCAACCAAGAAGCGGACTTTGGTCAACTGTTCGAATTACCGTTGAACACAGTTTCAGTTTCGAACCATGTAGAATCGCCCCGTGGGAGGGCTATTCCGGTTCCTGTGAGCAGAAACCGTGGAATCGTCGGTTCTAAGGTCTTCTTTTTTTTTATTAACAGCCACGAGGATCTTACTGTTGGAGATCAACGACTAGATCCTGGCTGAACGGTCATTTGACCAATTTTTTGTTCATTTTTCTTTGTTTTTAATGATTTTCTATATATACCCCCACAATTCATTTTTGCTCACAAAATCTTTCAATCTCACTCAATTTCTCTCTATTCTACAATCTAAAGCTTCCAAGAGCTTAATTGTCTCTTTTTATATTTCAATTTCCAATTAACCACGTAGTTTATTTCACTTATATTTCAATTTTAATTTTTCTATCTACAAATTATATAATATTCTGGCAAGTTCATCGATAACTGTGGAAAGAGAACCGTCGCTGTTCTTCCCAAAGATGAGTCTCCAACAATGACTTCATTTGACTCAAGTGAAATCTGAGTGAGAGCTAGAGCAATTATTTAAAACTCAAGAAAGTGTGAGCCAACCAACTTCTAGTAGAATGGCAAGAGCTCCTCGTTACGACATTATTATATAAGATTTCAACAAAGTGGATAATTAAAACTCAGATGGGAAACTTGAGTGATAGTGAGACGCCATTCCCAAAAGATAATAAGAGTTACAAGGTAAGCCAACTACATGGAATTTATATCCTCTACACCACGCAACTTAATAGTATTATTAAGCCGAAAGGCTTTTTCCTTCCTTTTTTGCTTTCTGTTAAATGATGTATTACAACTTTATAAGTTAAGCAATAATAATATTGTGTTAGAAATCAGCAGTTTTAATTTTGGTATAACATTTTAAGCAAATATACGGTTCGATGGAACAGGAACGGGCGGTTCTGGAAACCAAACCTTAATTAGCAAGGTCCAGCTATGGTTAAGGTTCAGCATTTCGCTGAACCAAAACCTGCGGTTCTAGAACCGTGGTTAGAGGCCCATGAAGGCCCTTTTTGTTCAGCATCATAACAACAATATTAGTCCCCAATGAACAGATTTTAGGCATGCAATTCTGCCAATGGCATGGCTTCCTTACAGAATATAACTTTATATTGAAAAGAATCTGAGCTTCTGAATCATCCAATCTACATTTTTTTTTTGATCAATTATCACTCAATCTCACATAAAATATGTGTAAGACATTTTTTTATTCATCCTCTTCTCATTATTATTTTCTTGTCTTACATTTTTTTAGGGTATAAGATTAAAGCATTTAGTGGTATGCGGTAACCAATCAAGCCATACAAGTCCAAAAGTATACAATGTACAAAACAATTAATCGATGGCTTGTCAATTAATTGAGTCGAACAATTATATACAATGGAATTAAATCTCTCTAAGATAGCCAATTTAGGACACGGAGATTAACAAAAGTTAAGGACCAAACCTTCTTGTCAGCTTCTATCATGCCATTATACTTCTTCGCAGCATGCTGTAGAGCTCTCAATGCATGATTCCTATTCCAGAAGGATGCAAATTTGTATCTGACTCTACCTGACATAGAAAAAGGTAATCTAGATCTAACTCTAAGATAAAAAAAATGTGATTAAAGAAGAACCATAAAAAGCTAGATTACTGTGATATATTTGCACAACCAACGGATGTTTCACTAGATTTAAGTGTTGAATTTCAAGGGAGGCATTAATTTGTTGTCCCTTTTGCCATGGCACATCAGGTAAAAGTTTATTCTACTGGTGCCTATATAGAGGTGGCTAAAAGTAGCAAGAAATTTAGAAGACCAAAGACGGAAAAACTACTAACCATCAGCATTTCCCAGTGGAGGCACACCATGGCCCCCAGCACCAGCTCTAAGAATTATTGTAATTGCGGGATTGATCAATGCATGTTGGCTCCTATTTATCTGTGTTAGCAAAGCAACTAAATGGCTATTTCATTTCATACTTACAGCAAGGAAACCCGAGTGTAAAAGTAGTAGTGGGGCAAGAAAACTTGGAAGAATTTTGTACCTCATCTATGTCTCCAAAAGGTATAATCACCTGCCAAAATGCAAACATAAGAAAAGAGCAAAAAACCAACTAGTGTACGACTTTTTGTAGTCACAACTATTTGAATATTAGCAGTTAACTTGGCAGTTAGATAGTAACTTAATCATGCTTAGTCTGTTAAATTGAAGTTAGTTGAGAATTACAGCTCAGCTACCCACCTTGTATAAATGGAGTCTACAAGATTAATTCAGCTTAAATCAGAATCTCAACAACAAACCAAAAGGGCACTAGTCAAAGTCATAAATGTTCATAGATTTCCCTTTCTCAATTATCATATGTGACTTGCTTTAAGATGGCATTCCAATGTCAATCTGAAGCAACATGCAAATGTAGCAATAAGCAAACGCCTTTAGTGGAAAAGATGAACATTACTACCACTTGGAGAAACAATGCAAAGATGGTATTAGGCACTATACAAATGACTAATTCTGTAGAGAATCTAAGCCTAATCACCACAATTCGAGAAATAAATCCCAAGATATTAGAATATTCTGATTCTAGGCTTTAGGAAAATTTACTGATTATGGTTTCCTATTTTAGTAGAGGAAATCATGTCTATATTTGTACAATATCATTTCATTTCTTAGTGGAGAAAATCATTTTTATATATATTGACAAAGCCTTTCAATTTCCCTAGCATGACTTGCTAGAAAAGTATCTTCAATATAAATTAGACTTTGACAAGTTGGGAGGAAAAAAACAAAACCAAAAACTGTGCAGAACGCTCTCGACAGTAATGAGGTATACACCTCGTTCAAAGCTACTAGAACAAGTGCCATAGAAAGTCTCTAATCTTAAAAGACCATCAGAAGAATTAAGTTTTTGGCAAGAAGTTCCAAAGAGATGTGTCATGGGGAGACCTGATCTAAGCTAAATCACTCAAGAATGAAAGATGGGAAAGTCACCTTCATTTTCTTTGAGAAAACATTTGAGTGGAAGCAGATGTGGCGCGCTGATATGTAAATTCGACCATGATACAAGAATGACCTCTCAATTGCACATGAATAGTTATGTTCAATAACCTGAAGAACACCACTTTTATCAGCAACTAAAAACAAAATCTAGACAGAAAAAACAAAAGCACTGAAAATAGATTCTGACGACAAAGCATCTTCAGAATATAACTATGAAACAATACCTCATCTGGGAGAAAATTAAATATTGTTTGCAGTGGACCATGTTTCTGACGAAGAATCATAGGTCCTTGTTTATCCGAAGCCCTTCTTCGAGAGTTAGCACCAGCATAGCCACTCAAATCCCTAAATGGTAGTACATTCATGAGTTCAGGTACCTTACTATACGAAGATTATGTATGGTCAATGTTCAGATTAGCAGTCACTTCACAGCAATGAATAAACTGATCTATTTCTCAGTCTGACAGACAAAAACATTTTATCAACCATTACGCAAATTATATGACTACGAAGAATTTATTATTTTGTGGAAAATGAATCAACACAAACAAAATATGCATACATGCAGTAAAAATACATTTTTCCAACTAAACTACTGGCTCTATATATCTAATCTTAGCTTCAATACCTTACCTAAAAAGGTCAAGAAGACTGGCCATAGTCATGAATATCAAAAAAGTTTTTAAGTCCATGATATAGTATATGCAACATGCAGGTCTAATATATATGATTGGATACTAATGAAATTTTGAATTTAGAAGTTCAAAAATGCACAAAGGATCTAATGATACAAAAAATCTTCTAAGGATACACGCAATGGTTTAGCGTTTCTAGACAGAGAAATATTATTGTAATTTTCAATCAACCACAAGCATTAAGAAGATTAAAAATGATTTTCAGAGTGCTAAGATAAAGAGAAGCCAACATCAGAATAAAGTCACCCCACATCAACACAAGTTTCAGCATCACAAAAAACCCAGCCCACATCTCAAGTCTTGTCAACCACTCAATCCCTTATATTTCATTTACATGGTCATTCCAGTTGTGAAAGGAACAAACAAATATTATTGTGTTTTCACTTTTCAGGCTAGAGGGGGAAAAGAAAATATATCAGCATAGCAATCTAGTGAACACATAACAATGCCAACAAAAGAGAATATTATTCTGTAGTGGCATAGAGTTGAAGAGCCGCTCGAATAACTACCTTGATATGTTAATTCTGTCAAATGATAACCTCTTAGAAGCTGACATCTGTAACATCACTCCTATTCTCATCTCTTCAACACCTTGCACTCTTTGTCTCCAATTTATCTTTGTACTTTTGGCCAATGGGTTCTTTTCATCAGACTCCCTACATATTGTATTCTTTACTGATTAAGAACTCAAACGAACAAATAAAATACTAAAACAAATCCATGTATTAAACAAATTTATTAATGAGTAATTCTAATTTTACATCTTTAAAAAGGTTAAGCATGCGAATTGAGTTTGCCTGAAAAAGGAGGGGCAGAGAGAAAATGAAGGAAATATGATAGGCAAGCATGACAAAAATATACCTGGAAGAAACCAACTGGACTTTGAGGGTTTCAATATGGAGACAGACCTAATGACCAAACAAATATGAGTTTATCAACCTCTGCAGAAGAAAGGGGAATACATGCACAAAATACATTTTATAAATCTCAGTAGTAGACATCCAATACAATTTATCACCTGCCCGGATGCATTGTCTAACTTATACCATATTGAGCCAGTTTGACCTTCATCTTCGACAGAAAGAGTCAGTGACCCAAGAACTGCACTTCTCCGGATTATATCCCAATTATAGATTGTCACAATAATCTGCCATAGAATTCTTAAACGAATTAGTTCAAGACAAAGTAACACAAACAAAAACAGCTACTAGGAAGTACAAAATAACATGCAAGTGTATTGCCGAAACATAAAAAAAGGTAACATTTGGCAATATTTCATCAGCAATCAAGCCACCAAACATTATTCAACATTCATGGTGGTTTCAAATGTAACATACATGCACAGAGAAATTTAAGAATGTTACCAACCTTCATGATTTTAGAGACAATTCATTATGCTATAAATCAAGAAGGAATGGATAGATAGAAAATATGCTACATATGGTAAAAAGCATAGAAGTGTTTGTTTGTGTACTGAACAAGGAAAAATGGAACCTAGGAAATCTTCTCTCCAATCTAGACAGAACTAACCTTATATGAATATGTATGGGAAAATAAAAATTTGGTGGAACATAAAACATTCATGCTATATAGCAACTTCAGTCAAATTAGGGACTCATGTGCTACTTGGTTCTCTAGAAAATTCCACAAAGACAAACTAGTATTTATTTACGGAAGACAAAACTAAATCAAAAGGATAATAATTTTGGTTAGTTTTTATCATAAAACTGGATATTATTACACCCACTTATATGAGTCAAATTTTATTATGAAAGAGCTTTGACAATACTTCATTATGTTGCATTAAGAGTTCATGTAAGTAACTACCTCAACAGGAAGCTCATCAACAGAAAAATTGAACCCTTCCCTCCACATGGGATTTCTTGTGCCAGGTACCATAGAACTACAAGAAACCAAATTAAATATCAATTTTCTATTCAAATATTGCATAAATGACATAAAAGAAAACGGAACCAATACATGGAACATAAAAGTAAGTTAATGTATACTGCACTCCCTGGTCTCAACTTGAGGTTATACTGCATAAAAGCTAAATGCAGCCAAAAATGTGGAAATGTCTCACCATTTCATGAAATTCAAAAGAAAGTACAAAGACAAAAAATTATAACACCTTTAACGGAGCTATCAGTGTGTAAAGGACAAGAATGCAAAAAGAGTTAGTGATCAAAACACTAAATAGCTTAAAGACATTGTACAAAAAATGTAGGTTGAGTCTATTCCTTAAATATCTGGAAATTGAATTAGCTCCTTGATTGTACTTTAGAGGATCCAAATGAGATGCAATCACCTGAAATGCTTTTTCGCACCACAAGCAATAATTGCATAAGGATCTGATGTGCCATTTAAGTTTGCCGCAATGAGATTCTTTGCTGCTAAGAGCTCCACCTGAAACCAGGACTTAACTATCATCAGGACACTGAGTTCAAAGAAAGTTGATGTCAAAATTTGCAGTTAATTCTATAAACAGTTCAACCCCTCCGGATGACTAGCAAATCAAAAGTATGCTTTCTGTAAAGAAAACTACCTTAATTAAATATTCAAAATTTCTTTGACGATCTCTTTTGAATTGGACCGTCTACAAAACAAGTGCAAAAGTGCATGTTAAGGTAGTTGGGGGGATTAGATAGTGAATAAATTAATGTAATAGGAAATAGAATGACAAAAGTAAATCTCTAGCAATAGCTAAATGATGGTGTGCAACATCGTTCAACCATAGACCCCCAGGTCGACTGTCAAAACTTCACATCAAATGTCAGCATATGTACAAGTCTTACAAGGTCTTCACACCATACGTGAATGAGCACTCATATAGAAGTCAAACTATGCCTTCAATATTCTTCTTATAATTCTGATTTAATACTATTTAAAATCACATAATTAAAAATCAATCAACTACATTCCTTTATAAGGAAAAAAATCAACTACATATATAATCCGTAAAATTTTGAACAATCAAGTAATTATATTCTTTTCTTGTTGGTTTATATTCATAACAAAAATCATAATTCCAAACAATATCTAATCTTATCAGGAGCCACTAAGGTTGTCACAAATTCATGGCAAGTAGAAATTCTTTAATGCAGATTACGAGTTCATTTAATCATATTCTATGTAGGAAAGGGTTACAATCAACAAAATGAATGATGTACCTCCATAATAAGCTATACGCTCATGACTCATTTTGAGACTTGCATTTGTTTTTTTGTTTTTGTTTTTCCTTTTTTCCACTGTTGTAATGATTAAAAGGATATCAAATATGTTGCATACGAATGGATATTTTAATTACAATAAAATGTTACCACATCCTAAATAAAAAATAGCAAAACTTGATGATGAATAATTTATTTAATTTACAATTTAAGAAACTGTTCATTAGTAATTGATTTTACTAATTCTATCTAGATGAGCACTGTTTATTTTTTTACATCTAAATATGGAGTGACTAAATAAACCCCATTCCTCATCACAAAACACAAATTATATTACAATATCAAGAAATCCTGCAAGGTTGCAGAAAAACATGTGCCCTCAAGTAGTTGTTTCCATATGTCATGTCAACCAACAAAAACTACAATTTAATTTACACTATCAATTTGTTTAACAATTCAAATAAGTGGGAAAAATTCTGCAATGAAAATTTCATGACCAGAAATGGAAAGACAACTCCAATAGTATCTGTGGAAAATAAATAGCAAAAGATTACGAGGATAAAATTTGTAAGGTAAATAAAAAAGAGTACATCAAGCAGTAGGTTTAATCCAAACGGAGGCAATGACAACATGGTGATTACACATACAAAACATTCACGCTATAATACTTTGAGAGAGAAAACATGAAAAGAAAAACCTAACAGTAATAAGGGACATCATCAATAAAAATTGTGTCAATGAAAATACACTGGATAAATTGATGTCAACACTACAGATGAGCAAAAAAATAAAAAATCAACATAGATTCCATCCATTCTGTAAAATACAAAAAATGACCTTATCCTATCACCAATCGTGTATTAAACTAGAGATATAAACTGCTACGATGATTCAGAGCGAAGTTTCTTATGCATATGAAACACACCAATCCAAATTCTCAAAAATAACTTGGCAAACCCACCAAAAGAAGAAGAGGATTCAATATTGCAAATAATTAGATTTCAGGTGCTAAATTGACCATTTATACAACTTAAATAAGAAACCATGTCTTGTTGACTCTTAATTCAAAACATCTGAAAAAAGAGGGGCAAGTTTGATCCATCAATGCCAAATCAAAAATATGGGAATGACCTTGTACTTATCATCTATCATATAGAAAGAAGGCAGATTTCTATGAGGATCCAAAGGATGGGTTATTAAGCATATAAAAGTCACACATTTTCTTCTCAGAATTGCATTACTTAACCCAGTCAGAATAGCAATACTTACTACAGTTCAACATTTGACAAAAAAAGAGAAAATACAAATAAATAAGAAATCGGTTACAAAATGAGCAATTCCAAAGCGTATTAACTGAATTGATCTCTAGCATATCATCAATAACATACTATACTCAGTCACCGATTAGCCTTTTGATTTGAGATGTCACTAACAAATTATTTCCAATCATCTACCACCATAATTGTGACATCACGCATGCATTAAAAGCCAGAACACAAAAATCGAGAAAAAATGAATCGAAGTCGGAAGTAAAGTTTCGGAAAAGACCTCCTGGTTAGAGCTATCCACCGACATCCTGTCATGTCCGCCGCCATCGCCGTCGAGTGTGAAGAACCAGTACGCCGCCGCCACGAATGCCGCTGCCGCCAACGAGACCTGAACCTCCTCCCAAGACGGCAATAAAACCTCAATCAAGGTCTCCAGCACTAACATTTCCCCCAAAATTACTCGAATTGCACGAAATTTACTAGAGGTAAATTGCAGGGGAAGGTTCAGGGAGGCGAAAACGTGGCGAAGTACAACGAAAATTAGCAAGCCGTAACGCACTCAGTGTGTTTGCTTTTGCGTGCATGATATATAGAGATAGGCTCTCCATATATATATATATGTATATATGTATTATAATGTGTCTAGAGAGAGAGTGAGTCGAAAGGTGGAGGAGAAAGGAAGCAGGAAACACAGAATATTGAGACGAGTATGCTAAAAAGGTCGAGGAAGCGTGAATGAATAATGATCACTTCACATTAAATACTTATTTCATCAATATGAAATGACGGAAATGGGTCTACCACTGCGAAGGGCGCGGCGGGGGGTCAAGTGCGAGAAACGGACAAAATGGGCAAAGATATTTTAATTTTGCTTATTTTTTACATGGAAAAAGGGCGGGACCATGGCGGAAAGTTAGGGTGTGTTTGCGTGGCAACAATGATGATATCCATGAGCATGGCAATTAAAAAGCAAGTTCATACAAATAGGGATCAAGATTTCATGTCAATATATAATAGTACACAAATCGATACATAATAGTAAAAAATTAATATATCATAATATAAAAATTAATATATCATATTACGGGTCAGAGATTTATGAAAATCAATACTTTCGTGTACAAAAATCAATATATCATAGTACAATCAGGTCAGATGACCTAACGGGTCATGACCTGTCAATTTGGACTAACACAAATGTTTGCCTACAAATAGATATTCTTGTTATGTGTTGATTGGATTTGAAATTTTAAATAAGAGATTAAAAGGATTGGAATGTTTTGGTTGTGAGTGACGGGATGTCAAAAAAAATCATTTTTATTCGACTTTGAGAAAAAAGTTTACTCCAAGTTTATGATTATCTAATAAACAATATATATATATATATATATATATATATATATATATATATATATATATATATATATATATATATAAACTCTACGGTGCCTTTAAGGTCACTATGCCCCCCACCCCTACATTTATAACCATAGATCTCATAATTTAAAAAACTTAAAATTAATCTAATGGTTGTAAATGCACCCCACTAAGTGGGGAATGGCGGCACCATAGAAATCTCATACATACATACATGCATGCATATATATATATATATATATATATATTCTCCTTCCTCAACCACCATACTTTTCGATAAGAAGTCATTACTTTATTGATCAATATTTATTTAAATTGTATAAAATAATGGCAAACTTATCTTTTTTAGAATCATGTGAAATAATCTGAGTCAGTTTTTTTGGTACTCATTCGGTTCAAAAAAAAAAGTTTATGGTTATTTTATATTGTATACAAAAAATATTGGTTAATATAATTAAAATATTGTCTGATTCATGGATAACTTTATGATTTATTAACTGATTAAGCATTGTCTACTCGGGTTCTCTAAAAGTTAATTCACTATAAAGAAAACCGACAAACGCCGACGGGTAAGAAACCGACGATATGCCTACAACCTTGTCTATGTCTATGGGCAATCGATAAGCGTTGACCATTGTTGAATACCCATCGGCATTGTCTAAACGCCATTATTTATTGACGAAGATGTCAACGCCCGTCGGCAAAGTCATATATGCTAAGGGGTCGCCGACGACCTAATTCGCTGATGGCCTTTGGCTGTCGGGATGAAAAAATAATATGTCGATGGCCTTAACCCTAATTTTTATACCCCCATCTGTTGCTGCACAATTGAGATAAAAAAAAATCGACGGGACATGAGAGAAGCAGCGAGTTCCGACCACCACCACCACGCAGTGCCTGCCACCAGCGAGCTCCACCAGCCGCCACCGTCGAGCTCCAGAATAGGATGCCACCATCATCACCGCTCTTCCCCTAGCCGCCACCGCTCCACCAACCACCATCCCCCATACAGTTTTTTAAATGTTTAATTGTTTAGATATATAATTATGTGTTTATTTCGAAAAGTATGATTATTGTTTGGCTTAATTAATAATTGATTCAAAAATTAAGGTTCAATTTTAATTGTTTAGGATTTTGAATTAGGGCTTAGATATTTGGGGTTTCAATATTAATTTAGGTGTAAATTAGAAATTTTTGCAAAAAATATGATTTTTTTTTATGATTTAATTAGCAATTATTTCAAAATTAGGGTTGAATTATAATTATATAGATAATTATAGTTGATTTGAAAATTAGGATTAGTTTGGGGTTTAATTAGGGAGTATTTTGAAATTTTTGGGTTGAGTTGTAATTATTTGGATAATTGGAATTGATTTCAATTAGGGTTAGTTTGGGGTTTATATAGCAATTATTTCAGAATTTAGGTTTGAGTTATAATTATTTAGATAATTAAAGTTGATATCGAAAATAGGGTTAGTTTGGTGTTGAATTAGGGAATATTTTAAATTTTAAGGTTTGAATCGTAATTATATATATAATTGGGGTTGATTACAAAAATTAGGGTTAGTTTGAGGTTATTTAATAATTATTTCAAAATTTAGGATTTAATCATAGTTATTTGGATAATTGAAATTGATTTCAGAAATTAGGGTTAGCTTGGGGTTTAATTAGGGAATATTTCAAAAAATTAGGGTTGAGTTATAATTATCTAGATAATTGAGGTTGATTTCAATAATTGGGGTTAGTTTTGGGTTTATTTAGAAATCAATTCAAAAATTAGGATTGAGTTATAATTATTTAGATAATTGAAGTTGATTTCAAAAATTAGGGTAGTTTAGAGTTTAATTAGGGAATATTTCAAAAAAAATAGGGTTGAATTGCAATTATTTAGACACTTTGTGTTCAAAATAAACAGATACTAGGGTTTTGTATATGTATATGAATGGTTTGTGAATAATATATACATATTGTGATTGGTTGGTGTATATGTTGGTGATGACGTGGTGTACGGTGCCGACCGAGAGGTTTTGCCCGTTTAATAACAGATTTTTTTTTTAAATGTGATGGTGGTTTTAAAAAGTTTTGAAATGTGCGTGGTTGGGGTTTTGAAATATCGTGGTGATCGACAAATGAATGTGTTTAATCAATATATATGTTATAATTTGAGAATAATATATACGTGTTGTGATTGGTTGGTCTAGACGTTAGTGATAACATGGTGTAAAGCGTCGTCTGGGAGGTTCCGTCCCTCTTTAATAACGGATTTTAATTTTTTTTTCAATGTGATGGTGGTTTTACTATGTAGTACCCGTTAAAAATACTAATTAAAGTTTAGGTAACTCAAATGAAAACTAGTAATTAAAAATCTCAAACAAAATAAATTTTAAAATTAAAATAATAAATAAACGAAACCTGCCATAAAATTAGGCATATACCCACAATTTCGGAGTGATATTTTTTCCGTCTCGCAATTGGCTTGTCCCGTCTCGCATTTTGTTTTTTACAAAATCAATTCCTAAGCAATCCGGTCCTGTATTTTTTCTTACAAAATCGTATAATCACCGTTTGAGAGTGGTATTTTGTTGTACATAGATATTTCCTTTGAGAGTGTATTTTGTTGCACCACTTCCGATTAGATTTTTTTAAAAAAACTCACCCCGGGATGTTGGTGGTACATTTTTCTAATTTCTCCTACACATATTATTTATTCAATTTATATTAAAATACTCGTTGCGAGATTTTTTTTTCCGGTATTAGTTAATTAATACTATTAGTGTTATTATAATAAACATAAACAATAGCTCAATAATGAAATATAAATTCATGGAACATAGATTTACAAAGAACTCGATAAGTGCCCACTCATTGAGAGAAATCCAAAGGGCATTAGCCATTCGCTGCCAAAATATGTTTAAAGATAATGTGGAACCATTGTAAAAGACATTTAAAACCAATACGGTAGGTTAATATACAAACCTGTCAAAATAAATTATTTCGAGACAGTTTGAGACATCATTTACAATCTTAACATGCTTGAAGGGCAATAATGCGCATAACATGATTTTATAGTATGATCAAATAAAGGCAGCAAACCAATTGTCATAGGGAGAAGCCTGATGATAGTGTCTGGAAATATTTTCTTCATTGCCTTCTAAAAGTAAAGAAAATGACAGTTATATTTAATATTGTTATACCTTTGAATAGGTAAACATAATAAGTGTATAAGTATAACATTAGAGGCTTATTTCCACTTGTTTCTCTTGATTAGAGATTCACGTGAAAAGGTTGGGTCTAAAATAAAAATTAATAATTTATAATATTATTCACAGATGCATAGGTTATATTTTGTTGATCTGTGCCTAGTTGAGTTTTATTACATAATACAGAATGTCTAACTGCCTAACAAAAACAAATGCATTTATAAAATATTATAGCCCACATTGGCTCCACAGATGTTAGACACAATTGTTTTTCCGAAACTAATTCATCTCTAGGAACTAATTTGTAACTTGTATTAGTATTGGAGTCATAATAACTTAACCTCCTCACTCAAAATTGTGAGAGTATGAGGCTAATTTTGTATCTCACACTCTTGAAGCTCCTTTTTAGTGGTAGCACGACCACTGTCTGATTTGCCGCCCATAAAGCGGTAGCAGCATTACTGCTGCCACCACTGAGCCGTAGGCACCTTCTTATCGAGATGAACCTGTGAAACAAATGTCACCATAAAATCATGTTTTTTTCACACTGAGTCGAGATTCATAATTATAGAATTTACCCATAAGCAGTTGTCGATTCCTATCTTTTTCTTGAAAAGATTAAGATCATTAATTATTACAAAGAAGGTTCAACATTGTCAATTTCCCTTAAAAATTTATTAAAGACAATTAATGCATACAATGCCACATAAAACAATCTTCTACACTATGAACATCAGCAAAAATATAAATGTAACTGTCAAGGATGAAATAATCTACAATGCTAATGTTCAACCGAGCCAGGTCCATATCTCGATACCAAATAATAATCATAATACAAAAAACCCAACTGGAACAAAAAAAAAATAATAGTAGTGATCAAAGATCTCGTCACCAACTTCTTCTTTTTTTCGTCGCCACTCTCTTCCGATGGGACATCAAAGGTCTCAGTACCAAATACTAATCAACAAAAAGGAATTCAAAAATTATAATAAACTTTAAAAATAACATAAAAAGATGAAAAACTACCCGGAATAAATGAGAGCTTTAAGAATTCAAACCCTTATAATATTTATGTTTCCCTGTATTATTGGGGTAAAAAAAGAGTGAGGAAAATAGAATATATAAAGAAAAAAAAAGAATCTCACAATTATTTCGCATATTCAGTAATCAAACCGAGATAATCACCAGACGCTGGATCACCGACTTCGTTATGCCTAGCCTCCTCTCTACAGCTTGACATTTTTATTGCCTCCGCAGGAACAATTTATGTCTAGGTAAGTTGCCTAAATAGTACAAAAAAGAAAAATGAATATAAGCAAGCATAAATTAATTCTATCACATCGCTAAAACAAGATATCACATAAATTGAACTATGTATTATTTATCCTGTAAAAAAAAGTTATATTCAAAGTCAGAGATACCAAATATATTAGCACCTATTATTGAAATTGAAAAGATGAATCTGACATTTAAAAGTAATTTATTTAATCTCCTCGGGAAAAAAAATGGTAATATTGTAAACCATAATTTAATTCCCACACAAAATAAAAATTATAGAACACGATACTATCTGTTTGTTAATAGATAGTACAAACCTTAATTGAAATCACAAAGTGGCCACCAGCTTTCAAGAATAATCAAAATGAGCCATTACAAGAAAAAAAAATTTTTTTGGCCACCCGTTTACCAAAATCACTTAAGATATAAAGTTCATGCTATCATAATTTGATAATTTTTATGAAACATTACAAAATCGTTTGACATAACATTGATAGCATCAATAGCAATCAAAATATACATGGTTATGATTCGAAATATTTTAACTCTCATCTTTCTTGTCGAAGTCCTACTATCCATATTTTATTAGGCGACTTGTAAAAACAAAGAGAATTAAGTTTAGAGAATTAGATAACTCAATATTATAAATGGGTTGTCAAATGATGATAAAATACATCAAAGAATCAACACATTTTATTCTTAAGTAAATATGAGTAATTTCACATTCCGGTAAAATGAAAATAGGAATGAACATCCAGGTAAAATGAAAATAGGTATGAATACATTAAGAGACCACAATTATTTAGAAATGAACAAATCATCACTAAGGAATAAGAGAAGAACACTTTCTGAAGATTATTTTTGGATCTATCATAGCATGTAACTCTTGAACACACATTTTATTGGCTTCTTATACAATTTTTTTTCTCAGCCTTAATATAATTTGATCTATCAAAACTTTATTTGTTAGATATAATTGTAGGACGAGCCAGTTTGATACTAAGATATCCAAGCGTAAAAAAATTTCCCTCATACTTAAATGGACATCTTTTCAGGGTGTGCCATATCGCTAACACAATAATCCAAAAATGGAAAAACTATAATTATTTGTAATAATAAAATATAATTTTTTTTGTAATTAGACTAAACCTCTGAGTTAATTTATGTAATTAATCATTCTCACAATATGTTGTCTGGATAGCTTAAGGATGTGAAAAAAAAATATTTTTCTTGATTTTACTTTATTAATGTTGATTATAATAATTCTCTTATACATATTCAGAGCTACTTCACTACAACACCTAAACATTGGTGGTACATTTATCACATATGCATCCATGTTTTCCATTGCACACAGTTGTCCTCATCTCATGATATTATCTTCTAAGAAAATAAATAAAAAACATTAAGGTATATTTAACTCTTAAGGTGTAGTCTAATTACAAAAAAGTATATAATTTTCTTTAAAAATGACAAATATCCCTTTCACTTATGTAATGCTTAAAGGGGTATTTTCCAACATTGGAAGATAAATGGATGCTTTTTTTGTAATTAGACAAAACCTAAGATTAAAGTTTGCTATGTGACACGATATTGTCATGTCTTCCTACATAATACTATTCAAAGTTCCCAACCTTATGAGATTATGACATCAACTCTAAGGCTACAACCTTTTGCAAATTCAACTGCTCGCAGATAGCCAAAGTCTTGACGATTTTATATATTCAGTTTTTAATCATTCAAATGTCATAATAAAACTTAAAAAAAATAAATTAAGAATAAAAAGAAAATAAGAAGATAAGAACTAACCTCTGAAATGGTGCTTCAATGTTGTCTCGTTAAATGAAGATTTTAGGTATTTGTTATCTTTATGTATTATGAAAACATGTGTAAGTCTATGATCAGTTGGTCTTTCCAGCAAAACAAGTTTTGTGGTCTTCTTCTGCTATTGCTGTTGCTTTCTGATTTTATGTGTAGTTTTTACCAAGGTGGACAGAGCTAAAGAAAACCTCTGATTTTTTTTACCAAAGTGCAAATAAAGAAACCCTAAAATTGGAAGGTTTTACACAAAGATATCGAAGGTTGATGACACTTCTTCTTATTCCTCTTTTTCTTTGATCTTCTGATTTTTATTCCTTATTATTTTGTCACTCTTTTTTTTAATGTTTTCAGTATGATTTATTTATGTGTGTGTTTTATATTTTTTGGAATGATTTAACTATATTTCCTGAGTACATTTTGATTTTGATTTTTGCCTCTCATTTGTTTGCATGGTGGTGTGGTTGTTTGCTCATTTGTTCAGGTTAGTTCTTATCTTCTTGTTCTTTTTTTTAAGTTTTATTTAATAAAAAATCTAAACATAAAATGATTTTTGTCTGTATCAATTTTTGTGTGATTTTTTAGTTTGTGGAATGATTTAAATCTCTTTTTGTGTGTATTCCATTTTTGATTATTGCCTTACTCTTTTTTTTTTTTAATTATTGCAAGCTGGTGTAGTTTTTCTCTCATTTGGTTCTTTGTTCCATGTAGCTCCTCTCTTCTTATTTTCTTTTTTTTAATATTTTTTCTTTGAAAATCAAAATATAAAAATGAATATTTTTTTTGTGTGTTTTTAAATTTGTGGAATGATTTTTATTTTTTAGTGCATTTTGATTTCAAGTTTCGCCTTTCTCATTATTTTTTTTGTGCAGGTTGTTGGTGTTGTTTAGAGCTGGCAATGGGCTGGGTCGGGCTGGCCCGGCCCAGGCCCGTCGGGCCAAACTGTTGAATGGGCTGGGCTGGGCCGGGCCTAATTTTGTCGGGCCTGCATTTTGGAGGCCCAAGCCCGGCCTGTCACGGGCCACCGGGCCAGCGGGCCAAATCGGCCCAAATTTAAATATTAAAAAAATACTTGTTATTGATCAAACTCCATTTTAAGAAAAAAGTAACTATCATATGTATTTCTAAAGACAAATCTTTGAAATACAAATAGAAAAGCTTGAAGATCATTTTGATAAATATCACTGCACCTGCAAAGTACTCACATAGCCATAATGTCCGAAATACAAATAGAAATTCATAATGTCTTAATAAAGTCATCATCAAATAAAATTCACGATCAAAGTACCAACAAAATAAAATAAAAATCCATAATCGAAATAAAATAGAATTTCATAATGTRGTATCATCCCTTATCAATCATCTTCAAGAACAACATTAGAATCTTCTTTAGACAATCGTACTTCCTCCAATTTTAGTACATCTATAAGATCTACAAGAAATCAAAAAAAAAAATAAGTATAAGTAACTCATCATTCATTATTGCAAGTAAAGTGAAATAATAATAAATATTTCAATGAAAAACAAGAAATATCATATAAATAAAATTAAATGAAAATTATTTTACAAATACCTGAAGGTCCAATATCTTTGAATCCATGCAACCAACTACGGGTACAAATGAGAGCTTGCACGTTCTCAGGGAGTAAGCAACTTCTATATTTATTCAAGATACGAGCACCAATACTAAATGAGGATTCAGAGGCCACCGTTGTGATTGGAATGCTTAAAATGTCACAAGCCATAATTGCAAGTTGAGGGAATCGATGCTTATTAATCCTCCAATATTCAAGCACATTTACGTCATTTCCAACCATGCATGCTTCTTCTAAGTAAATATCAAGTTGAGATTTTCCCTCGCTTGAAGTCATTTGCCCTCTTCATTTCTTCATGATACTCCTAAAATTAAACAAGAATAAGAAATAGAAAAAAAAAAAGAAACAATGGCAACTTATATCACTATAAGTTACAAGTAATATCAGGATAAAAATATTAAATAAAATAAAGACATAATTTGACTTTGCATCTTGTTGGTAAATAGAAACAAAAGAACTGATGCTTTGATAAAGACATACATAAAATTAAGTTTCCTAAAAAGGACAGAAGAGAAAAACAAACAAAAGACATCTAAATATTAAATATATTAGACAAACTTACCTCAAGAATTGATGCCTTTAATGATGTGCTTGATCCACTTGAAATTGGAAGTTGTGAGCTCGATAGACTTTGACCCTCTCTTGAAATAGGAGGAGACGAACTTGATGCAATCTCATTATGCTCATATTCACCAAAAAGCTTGTACAAAGCCTCTTTTACCATATCCACCTTCTCTTCGTAACCATTAGGGTAAAGTCTCTTATAGCAAAAGTTCAAAAATTGCAACTTTGCTGTTGGGTCAAAAACACTTCCAAG
>BMAC01000481.1:309004-346840 GCA_014905375.1 Phtheirospermum japonicum
GCATCTCGATAAGCCTTATTATCAAATTTCAACTTTTTTAATTGTGTGATTTGTCCTTCTAACAACGAACCAACATCATGAAACTGAGGAGTTTTGTAACACTTAAGAACATGGCGCCTCAAATGACTAGTTCCCGACTTAGATGTGCATGTATATGATTTTACTACAACGCAAACATTTGGTTTTCTTTACCCCGTCTACCAGAACAGGTTTTTGATAATATGGCCACACATTAGACTTACCTTTCTGAACATCTTCTTCCGCCAATGTTTTATCATCCATACTCTTTCTCTTGGACGTATTAACCGAAGCATCACCAGTACTACTCTTAGTTTGTGGAGGAGGAGTACATTCCAACAGTTCAAAGTCATCATCCCGTGACTCCAGATTTTTATCACTGTCCATATCTGCAACAATTCACATAATCAAGTTATCAATATTTACCCAAACAAGACTTAACAAATAAAAAGGCAGCATTAATGCAAATTAATTTCAAATCCTTATTATTTAAACTAAATATGTAATATTAGTATTTCAATTTGAATGTGTTATATAAATATTACTAATAAAATAGGTATTTTAAAAATTGGTATACTTGATATTTATATTATAAACAAGAAAGTAATATTTTCCAATTTATTCAATATACAGGTGTGTTGATCAAGAAATTCAATTGCCAACATAATAATATACAAAAAAAAAGAACAATGAAAGAAATGTATAAATTTACTTTAATTATAATAGCTCAAAGATATTCACCTTTTTTACTCTCATTTAAATCTGCATCTGCTATTTGTATTTTACAAATGAGAAAATACAGAACCTCATCACAACTTACATATTAGATAACCTCAAAAGGGTATTGTGTTTTAATGTTGAAAGTAAAAGAGACAATCTTGGGAGCTTGTTAGGCAAAGCACTTCTGGACGTTAATGTTTTTGCTCATGTTTAACTAGTTAATAAGTATTATTATGATTAAGCCTTTTTATCAGTCATAATGAAAATAATTGATAGTAAGGCATAAAAGATGTGCAGAGTGATTGAGAGAGATACACCCACATTTAGAGATGTTCATAAGGGCAGGCCCTGCCTTAATTAAGGTCTAGGGCTAAAAAGCTCTAGAGTTGGTTTTATAATTTTTTTTTTATTTTAAAGTTAATTACTTTAGTACGTAACTGTTCCAACAACACAGTAATAATAATAATTAATATACTTGACACCATATGTTGTGAATTATTTTTCCTTTGGAAAGATAGTGTCAGTAATGTGCTTAAAACTAAATTGATCCCTCCCACCCCAACACAAAACAAGAACAAAATGAAGAATAGAACCAGAAAATTAAAATGTTATAGTTTTAATTTAACTTTTCTGTTTCTTAAAAAATATACCAAGAAAGTGAATACTGCATTATAGTTTAGGCAATGGCCAATGGGTTTTGATTCCTGCAAATTACTAAATTCAATTTCTCATTTGGTCTTGCGATTAAAATTGGCAAACTCAAAAAAATAAAATAAGAAAAATTACCTGCTTGGCGCCACGTACCACTTTATCAGCAACGACGAGACAAGCCGCGTTTAAGAAAGAGTTATGAGGTGGCTTATGGGTCTTATTCGTGGAGGCGACGGCGACAAGAATTTTGTTTGTGAATCGTGGTGGTGGACCTGGTGTTGTGGTGGGGGTGTGGCCGTGAAGAGAAAAAAATGAAATTAGGGTTTGGAACCGTTTGGCCAAGTTTTATGAAAGAGCTAATTTTATTAATTGTATTAAAAACTTGTCGGGCCTAGACAGCCCAAAATGGTCGGGCCATTTCAGCCCTGGCCCGCCGGGCCAATCGGGCCAACTGGGCTGGGCTAGTTCGGCCCGATTTTTTTGGGCCTTTTAAATTAAGGCCCAGGCCCACCTAAAATCGGGCTGGGCTGGGCCGGCCCATGGGCCGGGCCAATTTTTGCCGGCTCTAGTGTTGTTTGCTCATTTGTTCCAGGTAGCTCATTTTTTTTAAAATTCTAAATTTATTTTTTCAAGTTTGTTTATGACATTTGAATGATTAGAGTTATCTTATTCATCAAATACCTAAATTGTCCCTCACTAGTTACTTGTTGACGAAGACACACTAACTATGTTTTTCCTTCAACTCTCCCCTTGTGCCAAGTCAAATATTAAAACGGTGCTTCAGTGTTGCCTCGTTAAAACTTTTCCAGGTAACAAAACCCAATGAGAAATATAAAATAGAGTCAAATAAAAAGAGTATAACACACCTACATTGAGACTTCCATTGAAATCCACACTCAGTTACTAATTATCCACATCGTCAAATATATTAGTCCTGATCATCTTCTGCAAGGAATTAAAATAATTAAAGCAAATTAATTAATAATGTGTGAGGTTTAATTAACTAAGTACGTAATACAAGTAGCTAATTATTAATTACCTTCATCACGTATAATCATCATCACCATTATAGCAGAAAGGCAATGTGTAACAATGCACTTCCTAACCAGCCTCTCCGCCTGCCGCTTCATCGGCAAGACCAACCCTGATGGTGGGCGGTAGGGGCAATAGCGATGGTAAAGTTATTATAAAAGTGCATATATATATATATATTGTAAAAGGAAAAGCATAAGGAGAAGACATAAAAGAGAAACGAAGGAGACGGTAGAAATTAGGGTTCTCTTATTCATCAAAGACTCCCTTTATATAGGGTATCAAAGTACATGTTTCCATAATACATAAAGATAACAAATACCTAAACTGTCCCTCATCAGTTACTTGTTGACGAAGGCACACTAATTGTGTTTTTCCTTCAACACTCCCCCTTGTGCCAAGTCAAATGGTGAAATGGTGTTTCATTGTTGCCTCGTTAAAACCTTGTCAAGTAACAAAACTCAATGGGGAAAATAAAACTAGGTCTAAGGAAAAAGAGTACAACACATCTATGTTGAGACTCCCCCTAGAGTGTACACCTCTCTCTGATATGTACATCTATCGAGAGAATTTTGAAAGTCTCCACTTCCTCAATTTACTTGATTCTTGAGAAAGTGCAGAGTTGTTGGTTGTAGAAGAGTTGTGGTGATATTACTCGTATTATCATATTTTCTTCTGTGATAGAGTTCAAGACACTATCATCAGATATATGAATGATCATAACATTTATCGTAGATATTCACGAACTACTACATGTATGATAATGATCTCTTTACATTGATCGAATGAGTAACCAACATCAACAATACTATTTGGTGTTTCACAGTAAGAAGTAAACTCAACATTTTCTATAGGGATTACAAGACCATCTGTAGTCCCAATTATATTTATGAATGGGAAAAATAAACTCGCATCAATGGTTTTTTTTAGGTATCAAAGTACATTTTGATTCCATTCTAGTGACATTACGCTTTCTTGAGTTAAATCAAGATAACAATTTTGAGAAATTAATATTTGGTCAAGTGTATTAGTAATGGTACAATAATGCGCATATTGTACATAGGTAGAGAATTTCAGCTCCCACCAGTTCTTCGTCATTCCATTGACGAAACTGATATTTCCTTATATCTTCACTTTGACCAATCATAGGAGTGTTAACATATTGCACTTATCCATATTTAATTGCCTGGTCATCTTTTGGATATATGCAAACTGTAGAATTTAGTATTCCACAAACTCGATTTTAGTTTAAAGCCTTAACATGACCGAGTTTTCCCATGATGCATTATCTCAAATTAAGAATTTCAATAACTAGCGATATCTCTTATTTCATTAAGAGTGTATGTTATGTTCCTTTCATCGACATATACAATTATAATCGCAAATTTGAAACTTATAAATACACAAGGGCATAGATTATCTTTTCCCAATCAATTAGTCACTTATACGGTTATACCACATCCATCTGGATTGTTTCAATCCATAAAGTGAGTGTTTTAAATTAATTGCAAATGCACTCCGTGGCTTAGAGTCACTTGCCTTGGCAATGAAAGGCCGGCAAGCACTTTCGTATATATATATATCTCTAAATCATGATCCCCATAGAGATATGATGTAACCACAGGTATAAGTTGTATTTTTCAGTTCTTAACATCTATTATGTGAGAGTACATATCTCCATAGTCAATTCCAGGGCGTATTGAGAAACTTTGTGCTTCAAGTATATATTTTCATCTCATGGCTTTATTTTTCTCATTGCTCTTTCTGACAAAACTTTGTTTATGTCCTACAGGCTTTACACTTGGTGAGGTTAGCACTACCAGACCAAACACCTATCTTGTTGTCAGTGAATTTAGTTCTACCTGGATTGATTCTTTACATTTAGGTCAATTTGCTCTATATTGATATTTCAATAGAGCGTGGTTCGATACTATCATCAATGTGTGTGGAAGATCTTTCCATCAACTCATATAAACTCACATTGTACATTGAGATTTCTTTATTCTCTGGAATCATATTAAACATCGGAGTGTCCTCCAGTAATGATTCTTGGACATAAGTATAATCAGAGATAATCTCATGAGAGTCATTATCTTCATTGATGATTAATTGAATTTGTGCCATACGTTCCCTCTTATTCCTTGGTCGAGTATTGATTGAACCAAGTGACCTCCCCCTGTTCCTTTTTGGGAGTCACGACCTCAACCACACCTCCACTAAGTATGGTTGCAATGTATTAATCTGTGACATTGTGCTCTTTATGGGGTCTTTAACCTTGCATACACATTTTCAACTGGTATATATATGATCTCGTCACTTTAGAAATTGAGTCTTCTGTACTTTGAAGATCAACTGCTCACTTTACTTTACTTTCACGTTATATTGTGAAATGCGGGGATCATAATGAGATATAGTATGAAACTATTTCTATCGTTCCATTAGAAAATACTTTTTCTTATCTCCCCCTAACGACGGAAAGATTGTCTCATTTGAGTGACAAATTCGCTAATTTAGCGATAAAGAGATCGTCTGTCAAAGGTTTCAAATAACGGATGATTGTTGGATATTCATATCCAATATAAATTCTTAATCATCTTTAGAAACCCATATAATGCATTGTGGGGGCGCAATAGGCACATATACTGCTTAATCAAATATGCGTAGATATGAATTATCAGGCTTATATCCAGTTACCAACTGGTACGCAAAATATCTAGTTAGCAAGGGTTCATAAACGAATAAGTAAGAGTTACGTTCAATATTGCTAACCCTGTGCAAAGACAAATGAGTGCGCATAAATATTGTCTTAGTCACCATCTATATTCCTTCTTGACGGTGTCTTCTTTGAGACCTTATTGTATATGCACATTAGGGTACAAGATGCATTACATCGATCTTGATTAAAATGCAATAGACATCAAGTTCTTTTGATGTAAACTCTCTAGCATTATGAGTTTGGGTGCTTTATAAGGGTGGTGAGTCCTCAATCATATTAAATGTGCTAGAAGTTTTGCAAAGGCAATATTTTTATGGACAATACATGCTGAAGTATCGACCAAAACTATAAAATACTTGAATGATCCGCATTTAGAATGCTCATGTCTGCATGTATCACCAATTATCAATTATAAGAATGAAATATTATACTTTGTGTCTTTAGCAAATGCAAGTCTCAATCATACAATTTTGCTAATGAACAAATTTAGAAAAAATGAGTGATGTATCTTTGAGGTATGAATGTATGTAGTGCTCCTAGTACTTTAGAATGCACTAGCTATAATTGAATAACATTAGTTCGACACAATATTGTGCATCAAATTTCTATCTCATTTTGTGTTCCACTCAAAATGAAAGATGTTCATGTTAATTTCTTATACTATGGACCATCATATCACGACGACCAAAGAAACCATGTCAGTCGTGTCAAAACTTGAATGAGCTAGTGTCCAAAAGTTCTTTGTTGGTTATAACTTATGATTCAATAATCAAAAAGTAGTAAAGTAAAATTACTAGATTGACTCTAAAACGTGCTTTCTTCAACATAAATTAAAAGTATAGTTCCATTCTCATAATGTACTTCTTAATGATAATCATCAACATGAATATCATCAAACTTAACAAGGTTCGTTCGCTCTTGGTCCATAATGAGCTTTTATAACTTTAATCAATGTGCCACCAGGCATCAAGACCTTGTCACATATAAATATCAATTAAGTGAATAATTGTCTATTTCTCGACAAATTCTCACATTCTACAGAGATATTTGAACAAATTACTTTTCATTCTAATATTATTTACTAGATATGTTACATTATATCTAACAGTTTACTCCTGAACCTTGTATGTAAATGTGTGGTAAATAAACTCAAGTAAATTCAATGCTTTAGAATGAAATACAAGATTTACCAATAAGCCAAAAATAATTAAGTCAGGCCACATCACATAAATCTAACTCAAAATAAATTTTAAGCCCAAATACAATAGTCTAATGTGAATGATTAATTATACTTTCATTAATCAAAATAGAGGATATCTATTGACTAAGAAAGGTTATTGGGGGAACCTCCATGACTTCTACCATGACCAATAAATATCACGAACTCTTACATATCTTACCTTGTGGTTCATTCTTCCCACATAGGTAGGGATCAACATGTCTCTTCCCCTTTACATTGAGGTTATTTTCACTAGTCAAATTGATCATGGTTAGCCTCAAGATATTTCTTTATCCAGAGGTCTAACATTGATATTATGAATAATAATGTCATGTCTCTTAACGACCCACTATCATAATTAATATTATACAAGTGCATCAGTATGTTTGCTCAAGTGAAAAAAAATAGAGTGAGATAGTATCTCTCAATTTATTATTGTCATTTAAAGTGACTTTCTTTTTCACATATGGTAAGACATGTTTTTAGTCGCAACATATCAAAGTCATTGACCCTTTTTAGCAAGCAACCCAATTTATTTTCACTAAATTCTTAAGCTCGGAAGTAGTATTTCATAAAATTCTCAAAATATTCATTTAGAGTACATCCCAAAGTTTATTGAGATTTTGAAACTACATATACTTCCAATATAAGATTTGGGGTCAATATGAATTCTCAAGTTCATAAGAAAATTGACTTTGACTAAGTTTGACGATTCTTTTGTCAATTGGGGGTTGATGGGTGATATTATTGTGGAATTGTAGTTACTCTAGTTTCCACGTCAAACGAATAATGGTAGTACTCAATGTCTTTTGAGTATATTAAATTGTATTTAGATTGAGTTAGTTTAATCAATTTCTTTAGATAATGAATTTGAAGTATGTCATAATCTTTCTTTGATATCATGTGAATATAGACTTATTACACAATTCTTTATCGTTCATGAACTTTCATTATTATGAAAATACTCAAATATACAATCAATGATACATACATTGAAAGTAGCTTATAAAAGCAACTTGAAGAGAATCACCAATATACATGAATCTATCAATTCATCGAAACTCATGATCAACATACATGAAATCTATCAATTCATCGAAATTCGTGATTAACTAAACATATTGACAAAATCATGATCAATCTCTCATTTAATCGTGTAAATAACTTTATTTACGATTTCTTTGAAATCATCTAAAAGTATAAGTAATAATATATTACTCTATGAAAATCATTAAAATATTGCGAAATTTCATGTTTGTCAATATTGTACATAATATCATGTGCATATAATCATATGTAAATATATATACATACACATAATTTTTATAATAATGCATTATAATACATATCATTCCATATATTCATATAAATAAATATTTATTAGTTGCATTTAATAAATAATAGGGTATTTGAGTTACCTTGGAGGAAAGTTATGATTCTTTATTAATTTTGCTTTTGCGGTTTTGGATTATACAAAAATTCAAATCCGATATCCACCATACATATTCAGCCTCTACATGATTTGAATAATATATCCAAAATTCAGATTCATCAAACGGTTAGATTGTGCGTAATTGAATTTTTGAAATAAACTGGGCAGACAGTTTCGAGAAACAGGATCAGCTCTGTTTAAAATTCATTAATTGATTCTTCATACATCATATTCAAATCTCCACCGTTCATATTGAACCTGTATATGTTTGGAATAACGTATCTAAAATTTGGCTTTATCTAACGATTCGATTGTGAGAAATATTATTTTGAAAAACTCTGCACAGAAAATTGTGAAAGCAGAATCTGCTTTGTTCGAAGATTTATATATATTTTCTCGTATCTCCGAATTCAATATCCAATGTTCAGAATGTAACTCAAAAGGTCTGTAAAGTTCTGTAAAATTTGACCTCGATCCAACGGTTTAAACTTGAGAAACTGATTTTTCAAACATACAACGCAGTTGGGTTTTCGACATACGAAAACTGTATAATTGTTGTTTTGGTTATGGAGGCTTATTCTCGATCATTAGGTTAGAGCTTCGTGCTGATAACGTGTAAAAGGAAAAGTATAAGGAGAAGACATAAAAGAGAAACGAATGAGATGGTAGAAATTATGGTTCTCTTATCAGAGTACATTTTTCCATAATACATAAAAATAACAAATACCTAAACTGTCCCTTATCAGTTACTTGTCGACGAAAGCACACTAATTGTGTTATATATATATATATATATATATATATATATATATATATATATATATATATATATATATATATATATATATATATATATATATATTCTTAGAAAAATAAGTTAGTTGGACAAAAAAAATCAGTAGGTCAAAGAAAAGAAAAAAACTAATCAAGTTTATATTATCTAAACATCTAGTATGAATGAAAAATTTGTTTCAAACTCAAAATCAAACTGAAAGTTAAACATATATCATAATATAGATATATTAAATAAACAAGTATACATTTAGTATTACATAACAAATATTTTTACATCAATACGTAGTTACATCATTCATTTAAATATACTAGATACATTATACACACGTACACACACATAAACTCCATATAACAACTAAAAACTCATGGACAAACATAATATCGTGATTGCCATATATAATGGCTTTATGGACACCATATATACGTATATTACATAATATGGTGAATCTGGACGGATACGCGGCTTCATGAATAGAGTTGAAACCATGAATCCGATTAAATATTAATATTTCAATTCTAGTTCAATCATAATTTTCTTTTCTATAAGTGCTTTTTTTTCTTCCTTTTATTTACATAAAACACATTGACTCACTCTATAATTAATGCATCCACAAGACCTTCAAATCCTATATCTAAACATTTGAAATCAAGGGTTTGGGGATGTTATATACATTACCAATCTCTCTCTATATATAAGCAGCAAGGGCTCTAATATGTTTTGATTAGACTAACTTTGATCGAACCTATTAGGTAAAATAAACTGCATTATCTACTAAGTATTTATAATGGACTATCTGACTCTGTATATAATTATATTGAGAGTGTTCATTAATAGATAAAAATGTATTATACACATTATTAATATATTATGGACCTATTCAGAATCTTGGGGTATTTAAAATTATGTATATGTGAATAGTAAGAATTATCGTTTCTTATAAGAAATTATGTCTGAAAAGTGAATAATAATATATTATTATATTGTACTTGATGTCAAATTATGTCTAGAATTTGAATGATTTTGTATTATAATATTGTATTTAGTAGTATTTAATTATTTAATTATAAAGAATTATTGATTGAGTAAATAATCTTTGAATTTTAGAATAAACGTGTATAAATTCAAAATACTAGATCGAGTATTCCAAATGATAGGGCAAAACAGGCCTATATGTCTGCCCACCATCATATATTATGAGGTTGTGTGGTTAATAGTTATGTTTTTTTAGCCTTCTCATCTATATCGGTTGTCATATCTTGTGCGGTTTAATTAAGTTGATTGTAAGATTTGAAGGCTATTTCATCTTATTAAAATATTATACCATATCAAAAGTCTAATCAAATTTAATGATTGTACGTTCCAATCAGCAAAGCACATACTCAATTACCCTTCAAATGGTAAGTGGTTACAATTGAGCTACATGCTCGTGATACCATACATAAAATTGTAAAATTAGTTTAATGTAAGAGATTTTATTTTAAAAACTTTACGAATCACGTGCAAAAAAGTATATTTTAATAATTTATAATTCACGAGCAAAAAATGTGCATTTTATAAAATTTATGAATCACCTTGAAAAAAATGAATTTTAAAAAATTAATCAAGTTTAGATCATCTATACTTCTAATATTGATGAATAATTATTTAAAAATTAAAATAAAACTATACTCAATACCCATTAGACCGTCTGAACTGCATATTTACGCAAGTAACTTGTATATTTGTTGTGTTTTGTGAGTTTTCTTAAGGTTGAATTCTGATTATTCTTAAAGGTATAAAATACTTTTGTCTCGTATATATACGACCTATTTTTTTTTCATTCTCCCATGCCCCCTCCCCCAAAACATATGAAACATAATAAATGTTGGATTAATAAAAAAAATACTACGATTGTATGTTAGAAATATTCTGGCTTATTGAACTTTTCTCATGTGGCTTTTGTAGCTCAAGTGTTATAATTAACATTTGATCTCATTTGAAAAAAAAAACACAATTGCTACTTCTTAGTACCACATATATACTGACAAAAAGTTTACTTATGTAACTTAAGAATGTTGATTTTCTTATTAAAGGTACAAAATTATCCAATGAGGGCTTGATGGCTGACGTGGCAGGATCCAATCTTTATTTATTGATTTTTATTTAATTTTAATGCAGAAAAAAATCCTGAACTACCCAAACTACCCCCAAATCCTTCACATCCCTCCCGATCTAGAAATTAAGGGTAGGTAAATAGTCTGTTTGAACAACATCTACATCTTCTGAATATATATTCATTTAATCTATTAATTTTCTTCTTCTTTTATCATTATCAGAAGAAATACATTGCTGGCGAAACCTACCACATAGGTTGTCACTTCATCTCAAATTTTTCAATACAATAAAAACAGAGAAAAAAAAAGGATTCATAAATTTGGGACTTTTCAATACAATAAAAACAGAGAAAAAAAAAAGAATTCATAAATTTGGGACTTTTCAATACAATAAAAACAGAGAAAAAAAAGGATTCATAAATTTGGGACTGTAGTACAGCACAGACAACAAACGTGACCCTAATCAAACTCTCTTTTCCATTCTAATTAAACATAAAGTTACAGTACTAGTGAAAGAACTTGTTCATCTAATTACGGGCTGCTTCYTTGTTGGTTCGGAGTTCACGCCTGAGTTTGGAGATCCAATTCTGCAACGTCAGCGTCGGTATGCCGATCTCCGAACATATATGSTCAACTTCTTCCCGCGAATAATGACGGAACATCTTCCACCCGTTGKTTACCATAACCTCTCTAATCATGTTGACCTGCACCGTCGTTATTCTTCTCCTCCGCTCGGCGTTAACACATGCGCGCACCAAGTAGATCGGGAGGGATGTGAAGGGTTTGGCGGTAGTTTGGGTAGTTCAGTTTTTTTTTTTTTTTTGCATTAAAATTAAATAAAAATTGATAAATAAAGATTGGATCCTGCCACGTCAGCCATCAAGCCCGGATTGGATAATTTTGTACCTTTTTTGATGATTTTGACAACTTCGTGTATGTGTTTTGATAGTGGACAATATCTTGATCCGAAATTAGAAAGTGGACAACATAATGGACCAAAAAAGCAATTTTCCCGATAAGTAACCTATGCCTCATGCTATGTACAAGATGATTGATGTCAACGCCCCATTCTCATGGGCCTTCAAACAGGTCCGTTGGGATTGGGCCCAGTATATAGTCGTCGCGGGCGCTGTGAAGGGTATGACGTCCGTTTTGCTGGTCGGGGCCGTGGGGCAGGCCCGTTACCTCACCCACATCGCCCAGAACCACATGATGCCGCTGTGGTTCGCCAAGGCTGACCCGAAAACTGGAACGCCCGTCAACGCCACCGTTGCCATGCTTTCCGCCACCGCGGTCATCGCGTTTTTCACTGATCTTGAGGTTTTTTCCAATTTATTGTTGATCTCGACGCTATAAACACTTAAAAAATATTCAAATATATAAGTTCTATAATACATATGCAAATACAAAAATAAATAAATAAATGGGTCATTAATTTTCTCTGTAAAAGTAGATCGCTCTATCTAAATATTTCTAGCTATGTACTCTCTTACATACACATTCCTCAAGAACACGTAAAAAATACACATACGCACACTCACTCATCATAATCATGGATCCATTCACGCCACCAAGGACAATATTGCGGGTGGTGCCAGGTGTCGATGGTGACAAGCAGGAGAGAACACAAAAAAAAACATACATACACACACTCGTCATCATCATGGGTCCATTCATGCCACCAAGGACAATATTTCGGGTGGTGCCAGGTGTCGACGGTGACAAGCACATCTTCGGCTAGTATGATGAGGTGAACGAGGAAGGCTGCCGGCTTCCCCTATCAACCATGAGGAAGCACATGGCGCTACCCAAAGAAAGGAGTAGTGAGAGCCAAAGGAGAGGAATATGGCTGTCCCTGACATTTTGGGGGCCCATGAAAAAATGAAAAAAAAAAGAGTCGTAATATATATACAAAACAATAGTACTTTATAACTTTAAGAAAAATCAAAGAACAACCCTCAGAAAACTCACAAAACACAACTAATCAAGTTAAATGCGTAAATATACAATTGTGACAATCTATTAAGTATTGAGTCCTATTTGTTTTTAATTTTGTAATAATTCTTTCATTAATGTTAGAAGTTTAGATATCTAAACTTGATTAGTTTTTCAAAGTTCATTTTTTCAAGGTGATTCATAAATTCTTTAAAACAGATTTTTGCACGTGAAATATAAAATTATTAAAACACACCTTTTTTGCACGTGATTTGTGAAAATTTTAAAATGAACATTTACAAAAGCTAACTTTATAATTTTATGTATAGTACCTCGAGCATGTAACTCAAGTGTTACCACTTACCATTTAAGAGAGTGTTCACCAAAGTTTAAACCATGTACATTACATTTATTTGATTCTTTCAATTGTGCAATTTATCTTTCATGATAATACACTTGAATTAATTTTATTTGAATTTTATTGTAAATAAGCTTAACTTTCTTAATTTTAAGATTATACTAATTTAGTTACACATATACCTTCTTTCTTTTCTTTCTTTCTAAAAAGGGCTCTCTTTCTCTTAACCCTTAGTATCTGGCATATCAGAGACAAGATCAATTGCTTGCCTCTTGGTTATTTTCATCCATGTCTTAAGATCTGCTGGTTCTTATGGTTGGTCTCGAGTCAGCTCATAAGATATAGAAGACATATGAAATTATATAGAAGACACTTCAAATAGCTACACCAGTCATTCCTTTGCCATACAGATGCATTGCAAACTGTAACTTTCAACCTTAAAGAAAGGTAATTTGTCTATTAGAGAATATCTAAACAATATCAAGCTATGTTATGATGCTTTAGACTCTACTGGTCATAGAGTTTCTGAAACTTATAAAGTTATGCACATCTTATCTGGTTTAGGCACTGAAGATGATTTTGTTGTAGTTCTTATTACTTCTAGACGAGACTGTTTAACTTTAAAGAGATCAGTAACTTATCATTGAGTTCTGATACTAGAATTGAAGCTGCAACTCTTATTGTAATTGATGATACCAATACCTTGATGGACAACATGGCTACTCAAGAAAACATAAAAGATCATTTCTCTACCAATCAAGGTCAGAATTCAAGGGGTAAAGGAAATTACTCCTCAAGTGAAGGTGGATGACAAAGTAGAGGAAGAGGCAAAAACTTTAATAACATAATTGCTTTTCAAATTTGCTATTATACTAATCACACTACTAACAAGTGTAACTATAGGCAAAATATGAATTTCACACCAAATTCGTCTTCACAAAGCAGTCAGAATAAAAGAAGATTGTTTGGAAATGGGAACAGGAACTACAATCTAATTTATATGGTTGCTTTACAGGCTCACGATAATGTTTCAGTCTTCTCTAATAACATTTGGTTTTCTAATTCTGGTGCCAAAATTATGTCACTTCTGACATGTGCAATCTCAATACAACTTCTGAATATAAAGGAGCAAGCAGGATTCACATGGGAAATGGAACATGTTTATCCATTACTCATGTTGGTCATTCCTTAGTGGTATCCCCTAATTATTCATCGGTTTTCAGCTTAAGAACTTATTGCTTGTTCCTACTATTACAAAAAAACTAATGAGTGTCTCATAATTTGCTAAAGACAACTTAGTACCTTTTGGGTTGTCAAGGATCAATCAATGGAGGAAACGCTACTCAGAGTGACTCCTGGAGATGAATTATTCCAGTTTAATCCCAGGAATGTTTAAGACTCAATAAAACCACCTGCTACTTTTTTAGTTGTACACTCTTAGCCAGTAACTCAAGTTAATGTAAGTTAATGTTTCTGTTGTTAATCAAAGCCTAGATGTTATTACCCGGAACCAGAGACTAGGACATTCTGATATATATATATATATATATATATATATATATATATATATATATATATATATATATATATATATATATATATATAATTGTTGTGATAGCACTTAAGCAATGTAATAAGTCCCTTGATTTCAATAAAGATCAATTATGATTGTGGGATGCATGTTGCAAGTCAAAAGCTCATAGACTACCTTTTCTTGACTCTAATACTGTTTGTTTACACTTCTGCTTTTAAGTTATTACATTGTAACCTATGGGTTCCTTCTCATGTAAATTCCTATTCACATCACATGTATTATATAAGTTTTGTTGACCAGTTTACCAGTTGAATATGGATTTACTTTATGAAAACCAAGGATGAAGCCTTAATTGCATTTACTTAGTTTACTGGTTGAAACTCAATTTAAATCAAAGGTCAAGAATCTTTAGAGTAACGGTGGAAAGGAGTTCCAATCTATCTCATCAGTACTAAGACAGAAAAGAATCATACACATATTTTAATGTCCATACACACCTCAGCAGAATGGTTTGGCAGAAAGAAGACACAGGCATATAGTTGAAGTGGCCCTAGCTCTTGTGGCTGAGTCTGGTATACATGTCTATTGTTGAGTTGATGTTTTCAAAATAGTTGTGATAAACAGGTTGCCAACCAAGACACTGCATGACAAATTACCTTTTCAATGTCTTTACTCAACACCACTTGATTCTTCCAATCTCAAGGTGGTTGGATGTATTTGTTATCCCTATATCAGGCCTCTTAATAAGCACAAATTGTAATTCAGATCATTAGGTTCAACATTCCTTGGCTACAAAGACTAAAAAGTGATATTACCCTCAAGAAAGATGATAATCACGAGACACATTCTTTTTTAAGAAAGTAAATTTACATTTCTTTCCAAACCTTCTCATACAATCACTTCTACAACAAGTGATTTTCCTATTACCACTGCACCTCCTATAGTAACATTGAAAAAAATCACACACCCAGGCTATAGATCACACACATGACACATCACAAGTTATTAAAACTTCCATCATCTCCACTTCTAAATTAAACACCATCAGATCACTTATTCCTATAACTAGCTCCACCAGTCTTGTCATAATTTCTCATATTGTTGATCTTCCTATTGAAACTCATAAACAAGCTCCTTTATCTCAACCTGAACACCCTATGGTTACTAAATCCTGGGCAAGGATCTATAAACCAAAAATGATTCTCAGTGCAGAACACACTGAACTTGAACCTCTTACAGATAAAGATGCAATGCAAGTTGATGAGTGGAAAAAGAATGGAAGCTGAGTGTGTCCAAGAAAACATGGAATCTGGTTTTTGTTCCATCCAATAAACCTATTGATGGATGCAACTGGTTTTACGAGGTGAAAAGAAAGTCAAATGGCAGTCTATATGCCTTCTTTAAAGGTGAATTGGAACAAGAAATCTATATGCAGCAACCTCAAAGATTCGAAATTCTAGATAGCATTAGATATGCATGTACACTATCTAAAATTATTTATGGTCTAAAGCAAGATCCTAGAGCTTAGCATACTAAATTCAAAACTGAACTCCTCAAACTGAAATCTCAGGTGTCTAAAGTTGATCCCTCACTCTTCTTGTATTTCAGGACAATTTATACATTTTAAAATATAAGTGTGATTAGAAAGTGTAGGAATAAGATTTATTTGGAGGGGTATAATGGAAAATTCACATTTGGTGTAAATAATAATATTGTAAAAAAATACTTAAAAAAAGGTACATTAAAAATAAGGTGTGACTAACAAAAGCACGGATGTCAATAGAAATGACCATTAATTAATTAATTAGACTCAAAACGTATTGAAAATAGACCAAAATTCAATTAAGCTCACAAATTAAGCCTAGAAGCCCAATATTCGAAATGCCTTTCTCTTTTATTCATATTTATTTGATTCAGTCATTCTTATCATTTTTTTTCTTTTACATATCATCTCCGCAAGACCTACTTATGAGCACCAAATTCAACGTAACATGATCAGAAATCCAACTGCTAGATATTCACAAATTTATACAGTAAGAAGCAAATTCTAGAGAAAAACCCAACGCCGCCTCCCAATTGACGATTGGAGTTCTAGATCACCAGAAAATGCTAGCGAACTTTAAAGTCAACGACCGTCTGTTTTGACCTCGGCTATCAGAACTTTAAAATTTTTATACTATTTGAAAGCCCATTTCTTTGATAATGTAATTCTAGACCAGATTTGTGATTCCGATGAGATGTGTGACTATGTGTGTTTTATTACGTGCGTTGTGTGTGTGAGTGTGTCGTGCGTGTGTGTTCGTGATGAGTTTATATGTACTGTAGCGTGTCTTGTGTGTTCGAGGTGATGGCTGGTGTCAGGTGGTGGTCGGAAAGGTTAGCAACTGTTGGGAATTGGTAACGAAGGTGTTTAGAAGTTGTGGGGTTGAAAATGAAATGAATTAGAAGTTAAAGGGTGTGAATTGAGAATAAATAGAGTTTTGAACTCAATTGAAGAGTTTTAAAACTTCAATTTGACCTCTCTAAGTTTCAATTTAGTCCCCCCAAATTAAGTCTTGTTTTATTCCATATCTGACACCAAATCAAATTCCTCAAGATCTCAGATTGACCCATGAACTTTTTTAAATTCTATTTTGACCCTAGTTACTTTATTAATTTTCTAAAAACGTACAACTTCTTTATTTTCAAACCGAAAGGGGTCAAACAACTTTTGAATGACATCAAATTTGAAATATAGCTTCCTTATGACAACACAAGTCTGAAATTACAGCTTTACTCTTTTAAATCTAATTTAGAGAAGCGAGACCCGAACATCCTTATAATTATATTTCACGTACAAGACTAGTATTCTCACTTCCAACCATCTTAGAATTTTAGATAGTACTTTATTATACATTATATTTATACGTTGTATATTTATATTATATTTTAGGAGACTACATTGGCTCTTATCCAAAAGTGTCGAGTCATGGCTTTGCAATATCAATTGAGGATCTCGTGAGGCTACATCGATGATGTGTTAATCCGCGAATGAACCTTCAAGAATGTTGGTAAGATGATTTTCTTGAATTTTTAAAAATAATAAAGAAAAGTATTTTCATTGCCTATGCATCAACATGCAAATGAATGTTCTTGTTTCCTCAGCATATGCAATTCACGTGAATATGATGTTAATTCACGGTTGAGTTAAATGAAGGGAAATGAATCTTATTATTTATCATTAAATCATTCTCCATATCTTTGAATTTGTTAAGAATTTTGTCAAGTGTTGTACTATTCATATTTTGTGGTATTTTGTGAAATATATTTAGTATGTTTTGAATATGTGATTGTTAGACTTGCATATGTTGGTCAATACACCGAGCAGGTCGCATGTGGTTAGTGCTCCACTATGTTTTATTCCCATCTCCTCGTCGGGATGGAGCTGTCGGCAGGAATGGGTTGGTATATTACGAAATATGATGATTTTCTGAGTTTCATCCCATCGTGAAAGGGATATCGAGTCATTCGGGAGGCATAATAAGGTGGTTTGAGGCTGACCTATATTGATGTGTCACCTTTCATAGTAAATGGAAAATGTAAAAAGGGTTTGGTGTCGGATCAACATTTGCCCTACGTTTATCATTTGTTGAGTGAACTTGATTTGGGAGCTAACTGCTACGTGTGAAGCCCCTCCAACAACAATCGAGTTATATGCTACACACGGAAGCCACCTTTCGGGCCAGGATGTTAGGCATTTGAATTTTATCGTGACATTCATTAACATACATGTAATAATTTTGAACACCAGCTTATAATCTATAAAGACTTAAAATTCTCTTTTATTAAACAAATATACGTATTTTGCTCAAATTTTCTAAAACTCAATTTTCAAAATTTTCAAAACCTAATTTTGTAACTTTTAAAATCCCCCGTTGAGCTCCTTTAGCTCAATCTACGTTTTTTATAAAATTTCAGATGTTTTGCATAACACGCAGGATGACTTCGTTCGATGCTCTCATTGGAGACGGCCTCTGATGGACAATGTGCTTTCTAACTCCACCTTCAGAACAAGGTGAATTTCAAATGGTGCGGCAATGATACAACCCAATTATTGGGCCTAATAGTAGAGTTTGGGCCCAATAGAATATTAGGCACACACGAATGTGCCTGCTTCTTTTAATCGGGTGAGCAGACAATAGAAAGCCATAAATTTCGGTGGTAAAACAACTTAATTTGTCCACTGGTTTAAGGTTTTCGGCTGTTGTGTGTATTTCTAATTGGTTTTATGTTGTAATGGATTTTGTAGGCAAAAAATTTGTTTGGCTCAGATCCAGTAGTTTTCTTCGATAGAGTTATTGGCTAATGATTAGGGAAATTGGTAGAGATGAAGGTATTATTGCAAATCAAATTATCTCTAGTTGTTGTGTGTGTTTTATTATTATTATTATTATTATTATTATTATTATTATTATCTCACTATAGCAGTGTCAAATCATGTTTGGTGGGTATTTTTTATTTATTATTATTTTTTCGTCAAAAATATGTCAATATATGTGTATTGTTATTCCGTCTCATATTGATAGTCTTGAGGTTAATTTCACACACATTAAGAAATTGAGAGTTTATATAGTGACATTAATTTACCTATTATTTTTCTATTATAACCTTCTTGAATTTATCAATGTCAATTAATAATTCAAGAAGTTAGTGTTTTAATTTATGTATTTGTTATTGAAATATCAAAAATTGCATTGTTATCATCGACATTCCATTTACGATGAGATAGATTTGTATTTCAAAATATATTAATTAAAGGTATATTGTTGTATTCGTGGAATCTCAAAACTGGTTTGAAGAAAATTAAAACAAACACACTGTTGGGTTTTGCATGTTATTGTTGGGAATATGAAGCCTAATTTCTTTTTGTTTTCCTTTGGTAGGTTGGAGCTGGAACGGCTATCAAAAGATTGTTGCATGAGCGTTATCAACGTCACAAGGTAATACGTGGTGTTGTATTGTTGATGCACTTTTGGGGACAACATATAAACAGTCATTTTAGATATATATATAAAAAAAAAGACGAGGGATCCGAACCCCGACACCGTGATTCGTAGCTACGTGTTGTAATCCTCTTAGCTTCAGGCTCCACCCCGTCTCCACTGGATCTGTTCTCGGGAGTACCCTCAAGAAAAGGAACCTTTCCTCTCCCCTGCCATTTCGGGTAAGAAGATGTGAAAGCACATTTATCTCTATGATAACAGTGCGTTCCGAGGTGCATTTGGTAAATGTATGGCCAATCTAAGGGTGAAAGTGGAATCAGCATACAATGTTCTTGAATCAAGAAGAAAATGCTTATTACCTTTATTGGCCTCTCCTTTCGACCCAAACTTATGTCAATTGAAGCAGTTGTTGTAGTCGAATCAAAGAAAAATCACCAAAGATTTGTAAAGAGGTTATGAGTTCTTAAGATTTTGTCCAAAGCACCTGTTAGTTTAAAGTGTAGAGGAACTTGAAAAGATTTGCCATTGTAATGCATCATAAGAATGCCTGCACAAGTATTGAAGGTACCAACAGTATAGGTATCGTACAATCCCTCGATTGACAGGTCGGAAAAATACCAGTGTTTGTCCATGTCATCGGACTGTAACTGGATAGACAATTAGTACAAGAACAACATACATAACCTACTTATTTTTCTCATAGAGAAGCTAATCTTAACAGAGACTCTAGAGTTTGAATGACAAATGGGATGTATGTGCTTTCGACATCTCTGCCACAGTTTATTTCAATATAGGCCTATGATTACCCATATTAAATATTTAAATTTCAATATAAAGCATCATACCACCTTCTATATTTGCACGGTGGCAATTTCACAATTTCGATTGCACGGCTGAAACTGATGTTCTGGCCCTCCTCAGTAAACCCTCTTGAGTCAATGAAACAACAAGCTGGCAGTAACAAATTTGTCATAATATTAATCCACAAGAATTCAATGATTATATATATATATATATATATATATATATATATATATATTCGAAAATCAAAAGAAAGAATATGATTATTTATCATTTTTTACCTCGCCTTTCCTGGTAAACATTTGTCCGCAAACGAACCCACGAGCACTATGAGAATTTGGACTATCAATCTGGGGAAAAAATGCTTTGAACATTAAAACTTAAAAAGGAAATTAATTAGTTTTACTGACTGAGCATTTGGAAAACGAGTTATAGCTACTAACCACAAACAGCAGCCAATCATCAGCCCTGAAAGGCCTGTGAAACCACATCCTGAGAGAGGAGACGAGATTATATAAGTACTCGGAAAGAAAAAGGGCAATGCCCAAATTAGAAAAGTTTAAACCTTAAAGTATTTGAGACAAATTATCTAAAAATGTGATGAACCCTGATTTCATTAAATATAAACATTATTGCTCACGCGTGATCTAGGCTGACAGAAGATGACTTCAATCCCTTTTCACGATGAGGATTCAAACTGACTTGGAGGAAAATTAGATCAGAAGCATATGCCGCAACACATCTGCACAAAAGCCAAGTGGCCACAGAGAGATATATATGTTGGTGAGAACTTTGGCAAAAAGAAGACAAGTATTAATAAATCAAAAATACCAGTCAAAGACAATACTAATTTGATACTTTTCAAACAAGATGCACTACAAGACGAAAAAAGAAAAAGGTGAGAAATAAAAAAAGAAAAAGAAAGAAACCTAGAAGACAAACGGGGTGTGTGTGTGTTAGGAACTAATATTTGGGTCTTCAACAGCAATCAAAGTTAAAAAATATAACTTATTGGAGACACACTCTTATCAAGCAGCCTAACCGTTGGGTAGGTCCCCTAGAATTAAATTTTAAAACATACCCAAAACAAATCCTAAAAAAAAAACACCAAAAAAAAAAAAAAAAGAACCCGAAAAAAATGGAGAAAAAATAAACCTAAAAATCCTTAAAAAAACGTAAAACCCCTAAAATAAATAAATAAATAAACCTAAAAAACTGGAAAATCCTAAGAAAAACTAAACTAAATAAAAAACTAAAACAGTTGGGTTTTACGAGGGTGGTGTACACAAGTTTATGTCAATAAACTAAAAATCCTAAAAAAAGCGTAAAACCCTTAACGGACTGTTCTCTGTTAGGAGGGTGGTGTACACAAGTTTTCTATTTATTGGTACCATTGTTGTTGGGTTTTACGAAAACAGTTGGAAACCCAAGAGATAAGACATAGCAGCACGTCTCATTTTTGCAGAGACAAAACAAGTTCCCAGTGCACATCAATAAACTGGGTCCTCTGCTTCATTAAATAAAAAATACCATGATACTGTAGAGAAACTAATCATAATGCATCCCAATTCCTATAACTCTATAGTATTGCAGATAGATACTTAAGTGAACCAAGAACAAATAATGTTTTCCATGGCAATGAAAGAAGATTGACTAACTCTAATATGTCAAAATGCAGCAGGACTAAAAGTGGAATTGTCATTAGTCATTTAAATCTCTAAGATAAGCAACTTTAGTTTCACCTTTTCAAAAAGAGACTCTCTTACCTATGCAAAGCCTGGTCATCAGAAAGTGTTCCGTTTGCTCTAAACCAGTATCTTAAACTGCAGATCATTTAAAAATACATAAAAAAAAGAAGGTTAAAATCTTATCAAGTCTTTCGAAATCATTATATCACAAATAAACTCAATGGACAACAAGGAGAAAACATGAAACCTTGGAGGAGACTTTGTCTGGTTGGTGGAGGTATTAGGTTCACAGTACCTAATCTCCACGGGCCAGGGAACATATTTAATACTAGCAACCCTGTTCCGATATGTCCTGAGATAAATAAGCTTATAATCAGCAAATTCAATATTGAACATCAAAATCTATTTTCTAGTATTTCACATTATTTAAATGAAATACATCAAGCGATGATCAACATAGGGCTACAAAAGAAATGAATCCATCAATATAATAACAATAAGAAGTGATAAGATAGAATCTCTATCCATGTTGAAGGTTTCTTTTATAAGGATTATTTTTTTTAAATATGTCCAGAGAATATCAAACCTTTTGAATTGACTAACTAGAAGGATTTATGATCACATACCACAACATTTAACAGGAGTATAAGCATATGATAGAAGTACAATTCATTTAAACCAATTTAAGTACTGAAGGTGAAGGATAAAAGTCTAACTTGGGAAGGCGAGGATCAATAAGACGTCTTTCCCTCAACTCTTCCATTGATAAAAGCTGAAAAGGGATGATTAACCTTAAATACCACAGATGAAACAGTCTAACTGTCAGATTTATTATAAAACGACATCTTCAAAACCTCATCTGGATCAGGCACGGAAGGCAATGTTGCCACCTGGTGTTCGAATCCTTCTTCCTCTTTCTGCAAAGAGTTAGTTTAGCGTTCAGGTATAGTTTCAAACATAACATTCCTATGGCAATTTCAGTCTTGGTAAAATCCAAGATTTCGCACCAAAATCATGCTTGTATTATTCTCAAAGCAAAGCCCACATATTATCTCAATTCATACATATAAAAGTTTATCTACCTATCAATTAAATAGATGTGTACCAACATACCATCCTGAAACATGTTGTTAACACCCTATTAACAGAAAAAAAAAATTATGAAAATTATTCTCAAGTTTTTATAGCTCATTTCATTTACGTAATATCAACAAACAGAAACTTCCATAAAAAATATTATACACAAGGTTAATATATTTTTATGGAATTTTTCTGAGCATTGATGCAACAATTTATTTACGCTGCATTCATGACATTGTTTCCATGTACCCAGACCAAGCGCTACAAATAATATAATACAAGTGAACAAAAAAAAAATCAATTAGCCTTAAATACATGTAGCCCATAAACACAATAGACCAAAAAGAGAATCAATTTAAAACTGACAGAATTACCTGAAAAGAAGCAGTCAACGTAAACACAACATTTCCTTTCTGTATAGCTTCTACCCTTCGGGTTGCAAAGCTTTTTCCATCACGTACACGATGCACTTGATATATAATTGGTACTGAAACAATTGTAATCCATCATTCAAATATAAATATGGATATTTTAGATAAATCAAATAAGTAGTTTATAATGAAAAATAACAAATGTAGGTGGTTCCAATAATTTATTTATCAATTTCCTAAAATCATGATCAAGTTTCACCAGTATTATATGTTTATAACTTAAAATGACGTGGAAGTTTGGTTGAATAGAATAGGATAATATAACACACATACGGCTTATTTCTAGTTTTGTAAAATGCATAAACAAGAAATTAACAAGTACTTAAGACAGATTTACTAAAGAAACTTACTGTCAAAATCACCAACAAGAAGAAAGTAAGCATGCAAACTGTGAACGATCTTTAGACAATCAACAGTTTTACACGCCGCTGCAAGTGCCTGTACTCATTAGCCATTGTGGACAATCATTATAAAAGCTCCCGATTATAGAAATGCTTCCAAGGGGATGGAAATAAAAATAAAATCCTATCGGTGGCGAGGTCAATATGGACAAGCAGGATGGATAAACATTCAAGCCCCCAATTGTAGAATATATCTTTAATGTTGTTTAATTCAACATTACTGAGCAAAACACTTCTCAAACATTCCCTGGCACCAAAATAAATTAGAAATGAAATAATTTTAAAGGAAGCTACGAATACCTGCCCAACAAACTGCCCTCCAAACACTTTTCCAAATTTCGGAGCTTCTGGTAAAGTAATGCCCTGGAAAAAATTCACCTACAATCGAAACACGAACTACTCTTTTATAAAATTTCCAAAGTCATAACAAAGTCAAATGCAGAAAACTCTCAATGCAATCGATAACACCTACAAAAACAACACTCCTCGCTACATTTCCTTAATCCTTATTACCGGGGGAGAAAAGGGGAAGGACTCTATTTATATGCCAAAGAAAGAGAATGTCAAATTTAGGAAAGTGAAGAAACATTCCCAAAGGTGCATTATCAACAAATGCTATTTACACGAGAATATAGGTGTAAAAAACATCGCATAATTAAAAAAAAAAAAAAAAAAGTACATACATCTACAGGATCTAGGTGTAAAATTCGCTCCACCAGTGAGCATTTCTCATGTGTCTCATCTGCACTCCAAATTGATTTGGGTTTTAACAGATTTGTGTGCTCATTAGGAAGGATTAAGCAAGTCAACTGCCACCACAGACAAATGAGTCAGTAGCTTACAAACTCACATCTTGATAATCAAAGTCGGATAATCAGTAATGTATATTTTCCAAGCACTCGAGAGAACACAAGCACCTTAGATAACGCAATTACATCCGCTGGTTGAGTAGAGGATGCTATACCTGCAGCACGCCTAAGCCTTTCAGTACGTTCTTATACAATATCCACAAAATGCATGCAATGAGTAGAATCAAACAAACTAAACTCATAAAACACATTAAAAAAAATGAATGTATATGATAGAAATTTTAAGAATAAGCATCTCACCATGACCAAAATAATCGTATTGCTTTAAATGGAATTCAGGGCGATTTTCACCATTAACGTCAAAGGACCCACAGACTTCAGCCTACAAGGGCATAAGGCTATAGTAACAAACCTAACCATCATCACGAGCATAAATCATTCGTTAATTGTCAATAAATGGAACACACACTTACTTACCTCACCCTCCCAGATGAAATAAACCCCATCCGCAACTTCTCCTTCATGAACTACAAAATCTCCTTGATCTTGATTATTGTATGCATTAAAAAAGATTGGATGAGTAAATGAAACAGTCTTTCAAAAATATCTCACACTTGCTTAGGGGAAATGCCACGAAAGTGTACAGTACAGATTGGATTTCATATTGCAATACGAGATATTCTTTTCAAATACTCTGCGTATATTCAAAAATTTCTCACAATTCAAAAAATGAGAGAGCGATGATAAAGGCTGGAAATAAAAAAGGGAAGAAAAAACTATCAAGCTATCGATTGAACCTAAAAAGAGCTTGTTCCAGGTTAATTTGAACTCAACCCAAGCGCACAGATCACCAATTTCAATTCAATTCGCTAAGCTCAAATAGTGTAAAATGCATAAATTATTATTATTCAGCTACTCGCCCAATTTCATTGATGTTTTTGGAATTAACTAGAGTTTGTTTCAGATAAAACCATCTAGCAAACAACCGGAGCTCAACAACAAAAAATAATAATAATAATTAAAAAAAAAAAATCAAGCTCGATAAGAATTTCCACTAAACCTGGGTATCAATCCGCTCACAACAATAAACATGAGTTTGATAGCATTGAAAAAAAAAATTAAAAAATTGCAGCAATAGTTACCGTAGCGTCTGACGGAGACGAGTTGAGCGATTTTCTTAAGAGACGAGCTTGGGAGCCTCTGGAGTAATGGCACACACCCCAGGAACTCCATCACTGCCAATTCAAATAGATAATTGAAAATTAAAAACATATTACACATGAAAAAAAAAACGAAAATGAAAATAAGCAACTGGAGTTTGAAAATAAAATTGAGCAATACCTGATTCGAAATTCATGGATACAATTCAGGCAAGTTAGAGCTTACTCTGCTGAAATTTAGTACACTGAATCGCGAGAATTTAATGGAAAATAATTTTTTTTTTATGGTCGTGATAGAACAGCTGGGAGTGAGATATGATCGTATTAATTATTAGTCATCGTCCTCACTTTAATGTGGACCGTTGGATATGGGATTTGATTTGACAAGAGTAAAAGCGATGGCAAAAATGGCCAGCTTAATTATGTTTTTTTGGGTTTATTTATTTATTTATTTATTAATTACTGAATTGAAGGAAAATTATGAATGGTAGATCTCCAAGTAACTGACAAAATAATTTGGCCTTTTTTTTTCCCTACTTTCTTTTCTTGAATTTTTTCAAATTCTTAGTAATAATTTCTGGAATCAAGATTTTCTAGCTTTTTTAGAAAAAAAATCTTCTGAGTCAATTTTTTCTACAATCACATTTTCAATGCATAAGATTGTTAACCAATTTAGTATTTACTAGGACATAAAACGCAAGGGTAATTTTGTCAACAAAATTTTGAAAACTTTCTCAGTGTATGTTTGGTACATAATAACCAAACATACAATAAATTAGTCAATAACTTATTTAGAAAGCTTATAAGCTTTTTGTATTCAAATAATTCTTATTTGGTTAGACGAGTTTATTTAAAAGGTCTTCATTATCTCAAATTCTACTATTACAAGCATTTCAAATAAGCTCATTAAATTTTTTGATTTTATTCCTCTTTTAAACCTTTTAATTTTTTGGAAAACCATACTATTATATTATTGGGTATTTCAGATTTATTTTTATTTTATCATATTATTAATTATTTCTTTAATGGATTTGTTTTAATATTGTGCAATTATTATTATTTATTTATAATTAATAAAATAACAATAATTATTATTAATATATAACTGAATTTACAATGCTAACATTAATAAATAAATAATAGCATCAATGATTAGATTTATAATACCAACATTCTTTTAAAAAATAAATAAATATTTTTATTTACTATTGTAATGTAATAAAAACAGCAATATATTAGATTTATAATGCTAACATTCTTTAAAAAAGAACATGAATATTATTAATATATTAAACATGTACTTTTATATAATTTAATAATTTACTTATCAATTAAATTCAGTTATCAATTAGATTTTCAGTCACTGTTTGTCAACATATCAATTCTAATTAATTATTTTCTTAAATTAAATTATTATTTTTCTTCCAAACGTGACTCCCCTTTTATAATTCTATAATTCATTGTTGTTATTGTATTAAGCAAACTGAATTTGAATCAGATTTAAACTATCAAATTATCATCCTACCAAATATCAATCGAAAGTAATTATCAAATTATTAAAATATTATTCGGAACAAATATAATATCCATACATAATTTGACTATTGAATCGTACGAAACTTGCACCATAACTCATGATGGACATTTTAAACCTTTTAAAGAAGAAAACAAAATTATTCAGTCTTCCATTTCTTGTCTCCTCACAACTTGTTTGCAATAGCAAGTAGCACACTAATGAGATCCTGAGCTTTTTGGCTTGCTGCCTTTAGCTTAGCCGGCTCACTATCTCCGAACTCATCGTCGCAAGTGCCCACATCAGTTGAAGCAGCCGAGGCCTTGGTCTGAAGATCAGAAATGCTCGCCTTGTCGGATTTTTTCAAATAACCGACGCATTCGTCTAGATTATCGATAGCATCAGTGCTCGTCTCAATACATGTATCCGCAATTGGGCCACCAATTGATTTAGATATGGTTATGACATTTTGAGTAGCGGCTTTGGCTATTGGGATTATGATTTGACCCAAACCTCGGAGATCGGCCTTAGGAGCACTTGGGTTCGATTTCAGAGTTTGGGTGCATAACGAGGGGTTTATTGTTTTGGAGCAAACATCAGATATCAAGTCCGCTTGGCAAATGCATACCAAAGACAATGAAAGAGTGGCCAAAAGAAAAAACGAAGTCATTGTTATGTTTATAGTAACTATGTATTTTCTCACTCTCTGTTGTGTTTTTGTGTACCTTTTGTGATTGGTTTATGGGTGTTTATATAACGGGTGAAATAGATCATTTATAGAAAGGTGATTTGATAATGGGAAAAAAAATTTAATTGGTGTAATTTTGGAAGATAAGATTTACCACAAAATCTGCTAGTGAATCGTCCTCTAAATGTTTCAAATTATTTTGCATTATGTATTCTTATATTATATTATTACAATTATATGTTTCAAATTATTTTGCATTATGTATTCTGATATTATATTATTACAATTATGCACGTGAGGTTGTTTATCTCAAGCAATTTTAGCATAATTTTCTTAATGTTCTTTGTGCGTGTGCACGTGTGTGTATTTGTATGTGATTTTTTTATTTTTTTTATGCTAAATTATCGAGAAATTTCAATTCCATCAGGGATTTTAACATATTTTCTATGCTAAAAGTTTGTATATGTTTTTATTTTTTATGCTAAGATTATTGAGAGATTTGAAATCTCTCATTATTTCTTTAGGTTATTGTGGTACTAAAAAATAGTAATGAAATATTGAGAAATACATTGATGAGCTAATTATAGAGGGACTCGTTCCTCGGTAAATCCATTGGTAATTTTCTCGGTAAAATCTGTTGGTAATCTCGTTAATAAAATTATTTTCTTAGTCTACTATATTGTCCACTTTTCAAAAAAAAAAAAAAAACTACAATAATGTTCAGTATCAAAGCACATACACTATGTGGACAAATTTATTAGAAAGAATCCAAAATTATCCTTTTTGGGCTCAAACAGTGACGTGGGCAAGATTATAATTTTTCTTATCATTTTTTTAAATATGAAATTAAAAAGAAAATTCATTTTTGCTCTCCTTCTCATTTTTCATTTTTTTTTTCTTTTCTCTTATTTTCTTTTGTTTTCCATGTTCCTTTTTTTATTTAACAAAAACATTTTTATTTAAAAAAATAAAATTAAACAATGAAATTACCAATCAATTAATATAGTTGTGATGCCATACAGTTTTTATACAATACATATTTATTTAATAACAATAATAATTTTTGTAATTTTTTATTTTATTTTTTATTGTCTAAATATATTAATTTAATTCAAAATTAAAAAAAATCAAATACATATATATAATTTTAATGCACATTTAAATAATAATATAAAAATATAATATAATAATTATTAATATAATTTATAATTTTAGGTGATAAATATAATAAATATAAACCAACAAAAATTATGTAAATGTATTATTATGGCCTAGCGTTTAGGCCACCACACCCTCACCTTTGATGACAATGGTTCGATGATTCCGCTTGTCAACATATTAAGGAAATTTTGGGTAATTAAAATTTCTATGGGCTGCAGGCGGTTTGGGTTAGGGTTATAATTCTTCCCTACAGACAACCCATCGATAAGTACCGAGGGATTAGAAACTCTTTATCGTTTAATTAAATATCGAGAACATTCTTATTTTTCAATTTTTAACTATTTTTAAAAATTAGAATCATGTTTATTTATGATTTTTCGTTGGAAATCATCATTTTCAAAAAAATAATTTAAATCAAAACATTTTCAAATATACCAATCAAATCGCCTTTTAAAATATGGGGACTCACCATAGCCATCAAAATTTATAAACTATTAGTTATTTTAAAATTATTTCTATCTAATAGGAATCCACCATCTACATCTTATTCATTAATTAATATATATAATATATATATTATAATATATAGTATATATAGTATATATATATGGGATAATTCACATATAGTACATTTAAATGATCTTTAATTCCCATATGATCACCTAAATTAGTTTCTTCCTATATAGGTTAAATATATCCCATATAATCACCAATTATAACTTAAAATATCTAGAATACCCCTACAACCAAAAAAGAAATCATAATACATAAACTAAAAATAAACAAATCATAATATATAATGTTATCTTTTCTCGAACCCTATCTCTCGTTAAAACCCAAATTGTGCCGCCTGTGGTCTTCCCCTCTGGCGGGAATGCCGCCGCCCCGCCTCCAGCGGTGCTCAGCAACGCCGCTTCCCCACCGCCCCCTTCCAACCCCGAGATCCTCAAACCCCGGTCTCCCTTTTCTCTCCTTCAACGTCAATTCTGCCGCTGCATCAACCTCCTTCACCGCCCCCCCAGTTCCCCTCCACCATTGGCGGCGGTGGAGGCTCCGCCGGCTTCGAGGACGAGCCTTCGCTCCTCAAGGAACTCGGCATTAATACCAAGCAAATCTACCCAAAAAACCCTCTCGATCATCAACCCTTTCCGAATCAATTATCACCTCCATGAGAACGCCGATCTCTCTGGACCTTTTCTCTTCCTCATGGCGTTCGGACTATTTCAGATCCTCGCCGGGAAACTACAAATTTGGAATTATCCTCGGATGGGTGACGATGGCGTCTATGTTTCTCTACGTTGTTTTCAATATGCTCGCGGGGCAAAACTGGGAACCTGGATATGTACAAGTGTCTCAGTTTGATTCTATTTTTACGTTGAAATTGAATGAACCCGATGAATCCAATGGGTCTGGCTCCGTATTGTGCCGGCTCTCTGCCATGGGGCACCGCCGCCGTTGCCGTCGGTCCGAACACCGACTTCTTCTTTCTGGACAGCCTTGAATGTGGACCACCCGCCTTAAAGAACTTCACGATACCTTAAACATAGCCAAAGCAATGTAAGGAGATTTTTCTAAAATAGCCAGAGCAATGGAAGGGAGAGTTTCTAAAAATTCGAAGCTGTAATCTCGATCGCGTAGTTATGACTTAGCGTGTTTTTTTTGTTTTTTTTTTGGCTGTGAAAAAAGTAGTAGTGCATGTTTAGGGATGTAAACGGAGTTGGTAGATATAAGCTAGCTGTGTAACTCTGATTTGGAATTTTATTAAGTTTGAAAATTTAATTTATTTTGGTTTGGCTTTTAGGCAAACGAATCAAAAAAAAAAAGTGTCTCAGTTTGATTGGGTACTGTAGGTTGCCCATTGTGAAGCAGTTTGCGCTTTCTTGCCGCAAGGTGGATGTAATTTGTGTACAATATGATTTAGTAGAGTTAGTATACAATGTAATAGAGGTAGTGTAAAATTTAATTTGGGTTAGTATAAAATATTGTGGAATTTAATTGGGTTAGTATGAAATTTGATAGAGTTAGTTTAAAATTTGACAGGTGTAGTTTGGATTTTTAATAGATCTAATATGAAATTCTAAAATCTTGTTGTCTAAATTGGATTTTTTTTTTTTTCAACTACATTTGAGGCTAGTATAGAATTTGACCATATTCATATGACATTACATGATATATAGTATGGAATTTAAAAATATAGTATGAAATTACACGATTTAGTATATAAATTGAACATATAGTATGGAATTATGTCCATAAAATATTAGTAGTATGAAATTCTAATTGTATATGAATGGTACGCAATTCAACAATGTAGTATGGACATATAGTATGGAATTATGTCCATAAAATATTAGTAGTATGAAATTCTAATTGTATATGAATGGTACGCAATTCAACAATGTAGTATGGAATATGATTAGTAGTATGAAATTAATATGACGTAGTATGAATTTTGGCTGAACAGTTGGTAGTATGAAATTAATATGACGTAGTATGGATTTTTGGTTGAACGGTGGCTAGTATGAAATTAATACGAAATAGTATAGATTTTGGTTGAATTAAAATTCAAAGAAGAAAATTGAAGAAAAAAAATAATGTTAATAAGGTTAAGTTAGTAATCTTATGTATTATTTTGGATTAAATGGTAAGTTAAAATAACAATGGACTATTTGGGATAATATATTTACCTATAGGAGCATATGGTCAATGCCCCAAATATATATATCCCTTATATATTAATGCAAAATCCTTATATTTTATGTGTCTTCTTCCTATGTATTGTTTGCTTCGTATTCTGGTGCTTTGGTGTCACCGAACCTAATATCTACTTAATATAATATTTTCCTTTTAAATATTTTTAGCTAATTTAATCTTTTTGTATTATTATTTTTTCCTAATTTAATTTTTATTATTATTATATGTTACCTAATTCAATATTTTCTTAATTTAGTATCTTACATTTATTCTACTAGTATAAAAAAAAGTCATATTTAATTAGAAAAAATTTATATAAGTTGAAATAATTTTTATTTAAAATAAATATTGAAATAATTTTATTTTTATAATTTCAAATATTTTATTTAAGAAAAATATGAGTTATATAAAATTATTACAAAAGGAGAATAAATATAGTAAATATAAACTTAAATTCGGACATCTAATCCTAATATAATGCATTGAGAATAACATTAAAAATCTATATGAAAATTTATTGTTATGCCAAAAAAAATAAAATAGAAACAACAACAACAACAACAACAACAAAAAGAAATTTATTACACCTAGAAAAATAAATATTAAATATATTATAAATCTCCTTATCTAATCCCAATATAATGCATTGATAAACACAATATATATCTACATAAACAAATCAATGTCTTGCGCAGAAAAAAGAAATAAGGAAACAAATAATAATAATAATAAATAATATTGCATACACTACAAGTTAGATATACGAAATTTTTTAATAGAATTATCTGTGCCTTATAGATTTTAATTTTTTTATATCGTATATTCACATGCGATATGTGGGTGTTGTATATTTTACATTTTTGCAAACTCAATCTTCTACGAGTATCCTTTCAAATTTAAGGTATTTTGCTATAATTTACAACTAATTTTGTACTCCTGGACAATAATACTTAAAAATTCTTTATTTTGAAAACTAGTCTTACTGTATTTAGAACAAATAATGCTCCGATATGTGTGTAAAAATTATTTATTGTGAAGAATAATCTTCTCGTAAATAGAAAAAATAATCTTACGATTTGCGTGTACCATTTTCAATATTATTCTTTTAATATATTTAGTGAGTTTTACTATTTTTCAAATCTCGTATAATATGCAGGTGTTAAACTAGTTAGTGTGTGCGTGTGTGTGCGCGCGCGCGCCACTAACAACTTTTAAATTATTGTATAACTAAAAACATATTTAAAAAACCATGAATCCAATCTTAATCTCAATTTTCACATCTCAATTAAACTTTTAAATTGTTGTATAACTAAAAATATATTTAAAAAATCATGAATCCAACATTAATCTCAATTTTCACATCTCAATTATCACATTTTCTACTAGGAATTATAATTGGAACAATTCCATACATCCCATGAGGATATCTGGGAAATATTGCTGAAACCGATACCGATCTTGCTAAAGCAACTCGTACTATCATCGACACTGCGGTGAAGATCGTTGATGATCCGTCGCAATCACATGATCGGCCAGCTAGATATTACCTATTTTATGCATGTTAAGAGGGAACTGAGTAAAGTGCTAACCGACACACTAAGATCATCCAATTATGGTAATTTATTCTTCTAGGGAAGTGAACTGTAACACACAGCATTTTGTTGTTATTATTATAATAATACCTATTTTTATGCGAGTAGGTCTTGGGTGAGACCGGTCTCATAGAATGAGACCACATTTTACCATTTTGTAAGGTGATCCATACCCAGGAAACAACCCAAACCCAGACCCAACAACCCAAAACTGGACCCAACCCCTTCAATCTTTCAAATTTGTCAAAAAAATAGTAAAAAAAATCAGAAAAATCTGAAAATTTGCAGGTTGATGCGCAACAATAAGACGAACAATCGTACAATCCAGAATTGCAAAACGATGAAAAACGAATATTCGGTGAATTTTTTCAATTTCCGAATTAGCCGAAAAAACAGTAAAAAAAATCAAAAAAATCTGAAAATTTGCAGGTTGATGCGCAACAATAAGACGAACAATCGTACAACCCGAAATTGAAATACGATGAACAACGAATATTTGGTGAATTTTTTAATTTTTCAAACTAGCCGGAAAAATAGTAAAAAAAAATCGAAAAAATCTGAAAATTTGCAGGATGATCCCAACAATAAGACGAACAATCGTACATCCCAAAATAGCAATACGATGAACAACGAATATTTGGTGAATTTTTTCAATTTTTCTGGAATATTTGGTAAATTTTTTCAATTTTCAAATTAGCCGAAAAAATAGTTAAAAAGGTCGAAAATATCTGAAAATTTGCAGGTTGATGCGCAACAATAAGACGAACAATCGTACAACCCAGAATTGAAATACGATGAACAACGAATATTTGGTGAATTTTTCAATTTTTCAAACTAGCCGAAAAAATAGAAAAGAAAATCGAAAAATTTGAAAATTTGCAGGTTGATGCCCAACAATAAGATGAACAATTTTACATCCCAGAATAGCAATACGATGAACAACGAATATTTGGTGAATGTTTTCAATTTTTCTGGAATATTTGGTAAATTTTTTCAATTTTCAAATTAGCCGAAAAAATAGTAAAAAAAATCAAAAAATCTGAAAATTTGCAGGTTGATTCGCAACAATAAGAAGAACAATCGTACAATCCAAAATTGAAATACGATGAACAACGAATATTTGGTGAATTTTTTAATTTTCAAATTAGACGGAAAAATAGTAAAAAAAATCGGAAAAATTTGAAAATTTGCAGGTTGATGACCAACAATAATACGAACAATCGTACATCCCTAAATAGCAATACGATGAACAACGAATATTTGGTAAATTTTTTTAATTTCTCTGGAATATTTGGTGAATTTTTTCAATTTTCAAACTAGTCGGAAAATAGTAAAAAAGATCGGAAAATTTTAAAAATTTGCAGGTTGATGCGCAAAAATAAAACGAATAATTGTGTAACCCCAGAATTTCAATGCGATGAACAACGGATATTTGGTAATTTTTTTTAACTTTTCTGGGATATTTGGTGAATTTTTTTAATTTTTTAAATGGCTGGAAAAATAGTAAAAAAAAAATCGGAAAAATTTTAAAGTTTGCAGGTTGATGCGCAATAATAAGACGAATAATCTTATAGCCCATAATTACAATACGATAAACAACGGATATTTAGTGAATTTTTTCAATTTTTCTTGAATATTTGGTGAATTTCTTCAAATTTTCAAATTGGCCGGAAAAATAGTAAAGAAAATCGAAAAAATGTGAAAACTTGCAGATTGATGCGAAATAATAAGAGGAAAAATTATACAGCCCAGAATTGCAATATGATGAACAACGAATGTTTTGTGAAATAATAAAAAACTTGTGATATTTTAACAATCTTTTGTGATACTTTAACAATGTTTTGTGATACTTTAAACAATGTTTTGTGATACTCAAATAACTTGAGTTAAAAATATTACTTAACTATGTTTTATTGTAAAAATGTGTTATAAAAAACTTGTGATACTTTAACAATCTTTTGTAATACTTTAACAATGTTTTGTGATACTTGAATAACTTGAGTTAAAAACATTACTTAACTATACTTTAATTAAAAATAGGTATAAACAACTTGTGGTATTTAATAATCTTTTGTGATACTTTAAAAATATTTTGTGATACTTTAACAATGTTCTGTGATACTCAAATAATTTGAGTTAAAAATGCTACTTAACTATGTTTTATTGTAAGAATATGTATAAAAAACTTGTAATACTGTAATAATATTTTGTGATACTTAAACAACTTGAGTTAAAAATATTACTTAATTATAATTTAATAAAAAATAGGTATAAAAAACTTGTGATATTTTAACAATCTTTTGCAATACTTTAACAATGTTTTGTGATACTTTAACAATGTTTTGTGATACTCAAATAACTATAGTTAAAAATGTTACTTAACTATGTTCTATTGTAAAAATATGTAAAAAAAACTTGTGATACTTTAACAATATTTTGTGATACTTGAACAACTTGAGTTAAAAATATTACTTAACTATACTTTAATTAAAAATAGGTATAAAAATTGTGGTGTTTTAATAATCTTTTGTGATACTTTAACAATATTTTGTGATACTTTAACAATGTTCTGTGATACTCAAATAATTTGAGTTAAAAATGTTACTTAACTATGTTTTATTGTAAGAATATGTATAAAAAACTTGTGATACTTTAACAATCTTTTGTAATACTTTGACAATGTTTTTGTGATAATTGAACAATTTGAGTTAAAAACATTACTTAACTATGCTTTAATTAAAAATAGGTATAAAAAACTAGTGATATTTTAACAATATTTTGTGATACTTTAGTAATCTTTTGTGATACTTTAGTAATCTTTTGTGATACTTTAACATATTTTGTGATACTCAAATAACTTGAGTTAAAAATGTTAATTAATTATGCTTTATTGTAAGAATATGTATAAAAAACTTGTGATACTTTAACAATCTTTTTTAATACTTTGACAATGTTTTGTGATACTTGAACAACCTGAGTTAAAAAACATTACTTAACTACACTTTAATTAAAAATAGGTATAAGAAACTTGTGATATTTTAACAATATTTTGTGATACTTTATCAATCTTTTGTAATACTTTAACAATATTTTGTGATACTCAAATAATTTAAGTTAAAATATTACTTAACTACGTTTATTGTAAGAATATGTATAAAAAACTTGTGATATTTTAACAATATTTTGTGATACTTTAACAATGTTTTGTGATACTCAAATAACTTGAGTTAAAAATGTTACTTAACTATGTTTTATTGTAAAAATGTGTATAAAAAACTTGTGATACTTTAACAATCTTTTGTAATACTTTAACAATGTTTTGTGATACTTGAACAACTTGAGTTAAAAACATTACTTAACTATACTTTAATTAAAAATAGGTATAAAAAACTTGTGGTATTTTTAACAATCTTTTTGTAATACTTTAACAATGTTTTGTGATACTTTTAAATAATTTTGTGATACTTTTTTATAATTTGTGATTCACTTACATACAATATAATATACAATATTTATACGTAATCAATCAACTAATTCTACTAAGTATAGATCAATAATGGTGAAAAAAAGGCATTCAAAAATACTCATTCAACTTAAATGAAAAAACTATCTTGAACACTATCACCAGGCATAAATGAAAAACTCACCAACAAACACAATCACGAACAATATCACCAACACTGTCACAATAATAATTCTAATCAGCAACTCTACAAAAAAGAAAAAAAAGGAAAAACGACATAATAAGCAGCAAAAATCATCATCACCCCATAAATTCCCCAAACCATAACACCTCCAATCCCAATCAATTCTACTCCCTTGCATCCCGATTGATTGGGCAGCGTTGGGTTCTTTATGCATGCATGCTTTCTACATCGCTCAAATATGCTGTCGTATATCAAATCGAATTGAACACCGGCTCTCTCTCGGTTCACTATGAAAATAATGTGATCGCATTCGACAATCTTATAATACCTGTTGCATCATTTCTTGTACATTTAGTTTTTTTTTTTTACAGCAGTTCTGAAATTTTATCAAACAACTTTTAATGACACATGATATAATCAAGAAAAATCTCATTTAGGATAACAACTTGCATTTGAATATATACAAATACGTACATATATATATAAATGCTGAGATTAGAGGAAAAGGCCACAAACCAGAGGAAAAGGTTGTATAAAACCACCTTAACTCGTGCATGTTGGAGAGAGAGAGAGAACGTACTGTACTGAAATCCACAATTTTCTTAATATTGTCCTCATATGATGTTTGAGTTCTGAATCCAGGGGTTCGGCCAGTGTACCAAAAACACAAATTTGTTCTGAAAAT
>BMAC01000481.1:348464-385434 GCA_014905375.1 Phtheirospermum japonicum
CATTATATGTGAACCTAGGGACTTATCTTGACCATTAGATTGGATAATCTTGATGGTTGAGATCATGACATGTCAGCATGGTAATAATGTAAAAAAATGTATTAATTAATTAAAAATAGTATTTTGGACATATATCAACGTTTACAAAGAGCACTACATTGTTCTTTAGAAAGCACAATAGATTAAGAAAAAAAACACTACGATTGTATACAAAAAGCATCGCAAATTTCGTCTATGAACTGCCAATTCAAAAATTTGAAATGAAACTCAAATTTTCAACAAATCATAACTTTTTCAAATTTTATTCATTTTTAATGAAATATATATCAAATTAATCACATTCTCAAGATCTACAATTTAAGATACATATTGCATGTTTTAAAACGTAAAAAATATATATATATATATAATTAAATTAAAAAAACTGGACTTATTTTAGCACTACAGTACTGTGTAAAAAGCACAATGAACCTGGACATATAATTGCACTGTGCAATATTAGATCTAAGGCCAAGATTAGTCCCTAGGTTCACATATAATGACGGGGTTCTCATTTGAACCTAATCCTATATATATATATATATATATATATATATATATATAAAACCGGTCCGACCACGGTTGGACCTGTGAACCACTGAACCTGTAGCTTTACCGGTTCGATGACCGGTCCGATTTTCAGAACAATGAAAATTTCACAGAGTTTATGAATTTCATGACCGGGTGGCGAGCCATCCTTGTTTTGGTGTTTAATAATTTTAGGCTTTTTTTTTATTTTTCCTAATCTGGTGCAAAATGGGAGACGAACGCGAAATGCACATAACTAGATATTACCCATGATTCTGTTTTTACTTTTTTTCTGTATGTCTCATATTTTTTTTACATATATATATTGTGCTTCTCCAAGGTGTTTGTCATGTATCCAGTATCAGTATTTTGAATAATAATATTATCTACAAGCCATAAAATTATTGCCGAAAACTACTCACTCGCTTTGGATGTTCGATTGTCCAACTCGTTTGTAAATAAAAGGACATGTTTTGTGTTTGAATTGGGTTCAGTTGGTTTGTTGTTCAGATGCGGTTTAAAACTGGGCGTGGGGGATTCGAAGGGCTTGCAGTTTGTTCGTTCTTCCATTGGTCAATTAATCCAGGTATGTTTTAAAGAATTATTTTGCAAGGAATTCCAGATGGAACGCGGGTATGAGAAAATTTTTCATACATTTTGTAAATTCGCATACATGATATTCCTTAAGCGCTGGGTGCTCCTGTGTTCATGATATGTAAGGCTGTTTAGGTATCTGTTGGGTGATCATGCTATTTAGAAATTAGGTAATGTCAATCGATGCATGTGAGTATGTTGAATCCCACCCAATATGCCTGGTTTGGTTTCTTAATTTTGTTTAGAGTTATTTTGAATTACATACAAGGTATCTGATTAATACACAGGAGTGGCTGGTTCATTAGTTTTGTTTTGAGAAACATGAATGCGACGACAAATGAGGACGTTTTTTTGATGATGTGGGTATGATGAACGTACCCCATCTCGTGAGATTGTTAATATTTCAGGGGAATATGTTTTTAATTGAATATTTTTACATGAATAACACCATTATTTATTAGTTCTGTTTTGGGTCTCTACCTAATGAGGTATGTACATGTAGCTCTTCTAAAGGATTAAGCTTTTTTTCATTATAATTGGGGATAAGTCAGATGGGTACGATAATTGAGATTGTAGGGTACACAATAGCATATTAGTTCCCCCGAATTTATAAGGAACATATTATTTCATCTTTGGGGTTGTCTTTCATATTAGTGTTGTTTTCATTTTGGCTGCGTGAGCAGTAACTAATTTTATATTATATCTCCAAACCCCCAATCAATATAAAAAACATCGATACGTGTCATGTAGTTTAATCAGGATGAGATTGAGGTGGCACTGATCATTGAGAACACATTAAAAATGATAAGGATTTTTCTGTTGCTTGTGCATTTCTATCATAAAACTTTTGCTGCGACCCACCGTAAGCGTCGTAGATCCCTTGACAACCTACGCGAACCACTTGTTGACCGATTACGACTTCAGATCTCACACTTACGCAAACTCATAGACGTAAGTGACATGACTTGTATTGAACGACTTCGGATGGATAGAAATGCATTCAGTAGGTTGTGTTAGCTATTAGAAAATGTCGGGGGTCTACTGCCCTCTCGTGATATACTAATTAGTGAACATGTCGCTTTATTTCTGTCTGTACTAGCCCATCATTAAAAAAATTGGGTTGTCAAGCATGCGTTTTTTGAGGTCCGGACAGACTATTAGTAAGCACTTCCACCTTGTCCTAGATGTGGTTTTAAAGCTGCATCCGATACTAGCCGTTACCCCCAAAGAGGTCGATGAAAGTTGCACCGATGTTAACTGGAAATGGTTTAAGGTAAGTTCCATCTAAAACAACAATTTACCCACTATACACCTGATACAGTCCAATCCTCACACTAAAAAAAATTACTATTCATAACAACTTTTTTATTTAAAAAATAATAATTTTTTTTAATTCCTTTTTTTTTGTTGTTGTTGTTGTCTAAATGCGTAGGGCTGTTTAGGTGCATTGGATGGAACGTATGTTCAGGTTCAGGTGCCTTTTAGGGATAAACCTCATTATCGAAATTGCAAAGGCGAATTGTTTGTTAATGTTCTAGGTGTCAGCGACCCAAATATGAATTACATATTCATTCTCACCGGTTGGGAAGGTTCAGCCGCTGACAGCCGTGTGCTACGGGATGCAATCACTCGGCGAAATGGTTTGAAAGTACCCAATGGTAAATAAACCATAATCTCATATATTTCCAATGTCGTTAAACTCTAATCCATATGCTACGTGTCATATGACTTCAAATAAATTAATTATTAATCGATATTTTAAATAATTCTAGGACAATATTATCTGTGTGACTGTGGTTACATGAATGGTCCGGGGTTTCTCACACCTTATAGGGGTGTTAGGTATCATTTAGATGAGTGGGGTAGTGGTGCTGAGGCCCCTCAGAATTACAAAGAACTCTACAACTTACGTCATTTAAAGGCTCATAACGCTGTTGAGAGGTCGTTCGGCATACTGAAGAAGAGATGGGCTGTACTACGGAGTCCGGCATTTTACAACATTGGAACCCAGAATCGAATGATTATGGCATGTTGTTACTCCACAATTTCATTCGTACCACTATGGTTGTACACCCAATCGAGGTTCTCGTCGAGGGGTCAAAAAATGGTGGTACAAAAGTAGATGCGAGCCCGAAAGATTACTTGTATCAGGTTGAACCATCCGACGAGTGGACAAACTGGAGAGATGCGTTTGCGACATCCATGTACGAGGACTGTAGGAGTGTATCTTAGCTCGGAGATAGAGTTTACAACAGAAAGCGTTTGCAATAGACTAATCATGTACTATTCATTTAATTTTCTTGTTCTAGACTAATGCTTTATTGTTTGAAATGGTACAAGCAGTTTGTAAAGTTGGTGAAGGCATGAAGATCTTGTACATGAACATATACCTTTAGTTAATGCAATGTCAACGTTTGGTCATCTTCTCATTCATTCAATGACTTAGACATACGATTGTAAGACTTTGTCCAAAATTGAATGTTGAATGTAGTCGGGTATTTCGCGTATGTTTCACGAATTGGCCCCGACATTTGTGTCCATCGAAATATCAATCTTGAATTTTGTTAGTATTATTTGTGGTCATATTGTGCCAGTCATATATTAGTTGCATTAAAACTGCTCATTTGATGGGGAAGAAAATCATGGATGAATAATATCACCATCAACAATTTAGTAGTGCAGGGATGGAATCATCGGCGAGCTTCGCGAAACCTTCGTCAGGTCGTCCGAGTCGAAGGTCGTGGTCCGTTGAGGAGGAACTGATCTTGGTTCAAGGATTGAAAGACATTATCATACGGGGATGGAAATCAGACAATGGTTTCAAGTCGGCATACGCGTTCATTCTAGAGAAGCATATGGCTCAACATTTCCTTGGTACCGACATCAAAGTCGAGCCCCATATAACCTCGAAGATGCACGTGCGAAAAGAATTCTACGAGTCACTAAGCTTCATGAAAAGTCGTTCGGGGTTTGGATGGAATGATTCGAGTAACACAATCACGGTCGAGAGTGAGGACATATGGGCTGAGCATGTGAAGGTCTGGGCATGAAAAAGATAATGTTTTGAAATCTCTTTTTAGATTTTTCCCTCTCGTTTCTCCATTTCCCTTTTGAAATCTCTGTCCTATATTGTTGAAGTGTTCTTACGTTTTGCAGTTTGATCCCAAATCCAAGTCAATGAGGTATAAGACGTGGCCATACTTCAAGGATTGGATTGACATATTCGGGAAGGATAAGGCGACGGAAGAGAATGCCCAAGGATCTGTGGATACAACGAATGAGATAGCTAGTCAACAACAACCGGAAGAGGGAATAAGTACGCCGGATGGGGGTTTGGAGCAGGACATTCCTAGATTTGAGGCCGACGACAACTCTGGTATTCAAGTTGAGGGCAGCTCGGCACCAACGAGGAAGAATCCAAAGAAACGTAAGACTGCCGACGCATTGGAGGAGCAGTTTCTGGATCTGATGGAGACATTTTGTGCCAAAACCGAGGGGTATCTAGGCGAATTCGATTCCAACACGATGTAAAAGAACAGCGCAAGGCCGTGTTTGATGTTTTGAACCAAATGCCTTTCCTGACCATTGAAGATAAGATAGCCGTTTTGAAGCTATTCTGCAAGAACAATGAGGATCTAGACCTTTTTTCAGTATAAGCGATGATTACAAGGCGGTGATGGTGAAGATGATACTCAAGGGACGCCTTTAAATCATGAAAACTGGATGCGTAATGTGGTTTAGTGGCTATTAGGATTAATTCCTAACAAAAGTTATTAGTTTTGGATTTCGGATGTAATTTAACGAATATTTTTAGGCTACTTCCATGTATTTATGTTTGTATTTGGAACGTCCAAACAGGTTTTAAGGATTGCCATTTTCCATTTTGGTGCATATGTGTGCGCAAACTATGTAGAACCCCACTGTCACTTATTATTTGAACGAGTACGAAGAATATTGCCTGGAAAAAAAATTAGATATATTCTAATATATGATTGAGTATATTAATCTAGCCGCATGAGTGGTACGCTAAAATCGATCTTTTCAAGTTTGATCCCATTTATTGCAAGAATTCAGATTAGTATCAAACATGCACATTCAAATATACTACAACATTGCATTAAATAGCCCCATTCTCCTTATATGTGCTTCAATCACATTTAATGATGCGTCTTTATGGCCATTTCTGCTTAGAAAGAGTGTCCATGCAGTGATAGTACTCATTGGGAACACAAGCCATCAGGCATTACTGAGGACTAATAAAGAGCATACACTTAAATGCTGATGCTTGACCTACTAACCACCAACCCCTTATTCATGTGTATCACTTACAAAATATTTGTCATCTATTGTCACTCATTTCTGGTTTCAAATATATAGAGTTGGGCATATATGTCATAGTTGTGGTACATAGCTACCATCCCTGAATTAGATAGTTTCTTATATATATACTTCATTTAATTTTTGCCCTTGTGTTCACAGGAATAGAAGATGGCGTTTACAAGGAACCAATGTGTGCGTGGTATGTGGCGTGGGCCACTATGGGTCAAAGACGATGAGGTGGCTTGCTACGACCTTTTCATCGAGATTTGTGCACAGGTTCATCGCGTTCATGACCCTGACGTGTTCAATAGCATATGGTCGTTGCTAGCCATTGAGTTGTCCGAGAAGATGAATGAGGAGTACACAGAAGAGGTCGTGCGTTCGAAGATCCACCTGCTCAGAACTCATTTCAAGGCATTTATATAGTTCAGTCAGCGCAATGTGGTCGTCAATCCGACCTACTTTAGCCACAATGAGCAGGTAATGATTTTCCCTTTTTTCACATAGCCGTATGAAATATTTTAGATCATATACGTGTTGGCATGTTAACCTGTTCATTTAGATAAACCTAGTGGATCGTAAACAAGTTATTGTTCCTGCCTTTTAGTCTACGTAGAGAATATTGCAAATGCGATTGAACCTCAAGGTCGTGTTAGTGGCTGTAATTTACGCTTTGTTTCGACCCAAATAATTTATATTTTGTTTTTGTACTGAACTAGAGAACTTGCTTTTGAATTGGTACGTTTTTACACCAGTATAGTACTAATTGTCGATCTATGACATTTACGTAGATTGGAAAATTGGGTTGCAGGGAGTAAATTAAAGCAGAAACGAGCTCAATTGAATTGTATTCATACGATACAAAAACTGAATAGATTTAGACAAATTTATTAAATTAACAAAATAAAATAAAAATCTATAAACAACCTTAGGTTGGGATGATTTAAAATAATTTACTTTATTTGGCAACTATTAATAATGATTTGTGTATTTACTGATTTGTAACAAAAGAATTTATTTATTTTGCTTTTTTCTTGTGTGTGAACCAAAGGAGAATGATATCAACCGATGCTTCCGAATCGACAGTTTCCCTTTATTCCGCAAGTGCAATTCAATCTTTGTCACGAAATGCGCAGCGAAGATCGACTTTGGAGACGATCGTGATGACCAATCAGGCTCGAACATCGCGAACCCTTATAAATAAAACCGAATGCCCACAAAGGAATAAGTCAAGGATTGTTGCTCTACACCCCGTAAACTGATTAGGGTAATATGGGCTGAAAAAAAAAGAGAGATAGAGAGAGGTAGAATCGCAACAGAAACTCATGGCAATCGGGAAAGAGAAACGACCAAGAAGGAGATGGGGGTGGGAGGGGGGGGGGGGGGGTGAGAAATGAATTAGGGTTTCAGCTGATGCCTTTATGTATTTTGGCCGGGGGGGGGGGTGGGTGAGAAATGAATTAGGGTTTCAGCTGATGCCTTTATGTATTTTGGCATCAAGGGTCCAAATCAAAAATTGGTTGGACGGTCAAGATCTGCCCTTAAAGGGTCAAAAGGTTGGGTTTCCCAGGGTGTTATCCAGTGGTGTTGGGCTATGTTGCAATGGGCCCGACAGAAATGTTATATGGGCCAATCGGATTGTCATTTGGATTGAACAATAACATTTATGTGAGCATATAAAAAATAAACGCTTAAAACGTAACCCTAAACCAAACTACCATCGCCGGCCGCTAAGCCATTGTCCCATGATTGAGACTAATTAAGCACGCTCACCACGAATACAGCGAGCCAATCGGATATCCTTAGGCATGATAGTGACCCTCTTGGCGTGAATAGCGCACAAATTGGTGTCTTCAAAGAGACCCACAAGATACGCCTCCGCCGCTTCTTGGAGAGCAAGGACTGCATGGCTTTGAAACCTCAAATCAGTCTTGAAATCCTGTGCAATCTCACGAACCAGACGCTGGAATGGCAGTTTGCGGATAAGGAGCTTTGTGCTCTTCTGGTACTTGCGGATCTCACGGAGCGACGGTCCCAGGGCGGTAACGATGAGTCTTCTTGACTCCACCAGTGGTGGGAACTGACTTCCTGGCCGCCTTGGTTGCCAGTTGTTTCCTGGGGCCTTTCAGTCGGTGGATTTACGAGCAGTCTGCTTCTTACGTGCCATCGTTTCTTAATTCAATCCAACCCAGGATTCTACATCCTCCATCGCTACAAATTATTAAAAAATAATAATAAAAAAAAGTAAAAATCTTACGGTTTAGCAACATGATTTGTTGACAAAAGGTATTTTGTCACTAAATTATACATTTATCGACAGAATGAAAACTAATTTTCCCCACCGATAAATCACCAACATATTTTGAATTTATCGATAGAAAAGGTATTTACTGACAATTTTAAATTTCGTTAGTGAATATTAATCAACAACAAATTTACCTACAATTTACGGTGAGTTTTATTTTTCACGTTTAGCGACAATTTTCTTGTATATAATTTGATTTTTTTTTTCTTTGGTAGTGCACAATACCACAACTTATTTTTCAAAACAATAATTTTGCCACAAGATTTGGATCGGCCACCAAGAATTCTTTCTAATTTGCTTCAATATTTAGTTTGTTTTGAGGTATCTGCAAAGTGGTGAGAACGATTTCGACTTAAACACGAAGACGCTCAAGTCAATAAACAATACTGAATATAATTTTGCCGAATAACAATATACATTTAAGTAAATATTTGTTAGCCCGTGTCGAACTGAATCTCCAATTCTGGCCTGCTTAATCGAGCCATTGTTTTTTTTTTTTTAATTATTATTTGCTTTATTTATTTGTTTCCTTTATTTACTTATTTATTCCCTTCTTCTTTTTCCAAAATTCACCTTATTTAACGCTTTCCTGCTCCAACGAAAACACTCGCAACTCTCTATAAATACATACTCTGTATCAAAAATCAAACTCAATACTAACATGAACAAATAGTCGCCTATTTGTAGAGTTACTTGTTTGCTATTAAATGATTTTTAAGCTTTGATAATGATGCAGGTATTTGTTGACATTTGCACTTTTGATTTTTCTTTTTTTTTTAATAATTTTTTTTGCACATATGGTTAAATTAGATGTTTTCGTTATCCCAATTTTGGGGCCAATAATTGCACCAACTGATTATTATGCAATATTTTTTCATATATTAGTCTAGAAATTTTATTAACACTTAAGGTTTAACAATATATTGAGTCTCTTTCGGATCAAAATGACAATTATAAACGAACCAAACAGTATTGGGTCGTAACATAGAACTTACATCAATTGGGCCATCATTACAAGAACCCGCGAAAGAAAAAGAGAACATTTTGTTAAAACTCACTTCGTACTAATTGGTTTAAGATTGGGTTCCTTTTGCCGGACTTTGGGTCTACGTGAGATAATATAATATTTGTAATTTTTTATTATTAATAAAGATATATAGATTTATAAAATATATATATTTGGACGCACTTATATATATATGTGGCATTGAAGGTGTATATTTTATTTTATTTTTGTAATAAAGTAAAMAATAATTTAATTAATAATTAATATCTTTTGACCTCGTTTAGACTCGATTAAACTCGAAAAAGCTCGCGGACCATCAATATGTTCGTTAAAAAAGTTCGAGCTCGATAATAAACGAGCAAGCTCAAACTCTCTAAAGTTCGACTTGGCTCGACTCGTTTACAGTCCTAGCCGTAAGAGATGAGATGTTTATTTGGTTAAAAGGCCGAGCGGGTGATTTCTTGGGTAGGCTAAGGATCGGATCCGAATCAACTAACAAAATTCATAAAGAGTGATCATATAGTAGAGACTGGTCTCACATAATACCTGCTCTTTCAAGAAATATTAATTAAGAATATATGTGGAATTGAGAATTTAATGATATGTTAAATATGGTAATTGACTATTTTTAGTAAATTCCAAAAAAAAAAATGTTTTCCAAGATTTTAATTTTAAAAATAAAGTCACATTAATAAATTTAAGTATATATATATATATGTGATTAGGTTTAAATGAGAACCATGTATGGGCCTTCGATAAATACTACTGGTATATATAACTAAAAATATTAATAAAACACTGTGTGATTGTATAATAAAAACACTGTTTGTATATATTGTAAATATTAATAAAGCACTGTAGTAAAAACACTGCTTGTATAGTAAGATTTGCGACTGTATAATAGGAAAGTTTTGAATGAGTTGACTATTAGATATGAGTGGAATTAATTTTATATCTAATCTTAACTATGAAATTGTTTTATTATGTGAACACGTTGTATCATTTAATTCATGAAAAAAATATTTTGCTTCTTATCCATTTTTGATCGATCGGTATTTGAACTTTTTATTGAAACATGACGTTATCTTAAATTTATTTGAAGGGCTATGCTATTCAGACGAGACGAGGACTACGACGAATCTAAAAAATCTATTTGAACAAAACACTCACGTATATAATAAAGTGTTCATCCTAAATAAATATTATTATGGGTAAAGGTATATATTTAATTTTCTCAGAAAATAATAAACTCCCCATACATATTTTAATTTGATATTTGATCAATTATTGACCAATAATAAGTTAAATTCGGAAATTCAGTTAATTTTGGACACGCATAACACAACTAAATAAATTTTCTATCGACGTTTGGGACGACTATAATTTACATATTAGATGAACGTTTATCTGGAAATTGATATAATTTTTTATTGATACAAATTTTTATTTAAAATGTTTGATAATAAATATTCTTATTTCTCTTGCAAGTTTGACTGTTGTTTTTTTTTTCTCAAAATAATTTGTTTTGTCTTGTCTATGTATTTTTTTAAGTATGTGGTGAGATTAATGCTATAAATTTTGATTGTGTAAAAAAAAAAAGAGATTGAAATCGAGGATTGAAAATTAATGGTAACAAAATGATTGAAATCATACTGTGATTTATACTTGAAAAATCAAAATTTTACATCATATAATTACATTATTTGAAAATTTACTTTCATATATATATATATATATATATATATATACACTTACATATATTTATATATTAAATATTACAATATTAAATACTCTTACTAGTGTGTGAGATGGAGGAGTACAGACGAAAACATCAAAATTCTCCATAAAATAAATAAAAGCAAGGAAATGACTTAAAAATAAACATTAGAATGGATATATATAGAGACGGGAAATAAAGAGATGAGTGGATACATATTTAAGACTCGAAATAAATTGGGCGTTCATTTTGAAGTGTTCAAAAGCACGCTGCCCTTTCAGAAAAGAAAACTAACAGACTGCAATAAACGGACAAACTACAAAAAGAAAACAGACATGTACTGACGCTCAATAAAATCATTGAGCGTTCATTTTGACATGTTTACAAGTCCCTATGTCTTTATTTCCTACCCCATCTACCCTTTCAGAATAAATAAACTAAACAAAAACAAGGGTTTATTAAATAAATATTATATTTTTTATTTAAAATTGAAAAAGTATTACAGAAAAAAAAAAAATTAAAAATCTAGGTCGGGACGCCACTCTGAGTGGCGTCTCGCTTTTGGGAAAATTTCGGGGACTACTGTCTCGCTAAAAAAAAAAAAAGTTTCGGGGCAGAATTAAAAAATATATATATATGGGAGAGCGGGACGCCACTCCGACTGGCGTCCGGGGCAAAATTGAAAAAAAAAAAGTTGGAAAATGATACATAACGGAATCTACGACAAATATTGTTCCAGAACGATACATAACGGAATTTATTTAATGACTGGTATTAAATCACCCATATATTACTAATTCCTTCCTCCACGTGATTTAATGACTGATTTTCTTTCATTGTGCCTGTACTTTTATTTTTCTTATTTTCTCGTATAATTTTCTTTTCTCTGTCCTTTCAGTTGTATGAATTTCTTTCCCAAAATTTTATATCCATTATTTTTTTTCTTACTATTTTATGCTCTCTATCTCTTTTATGCGGCGTGTTGGCTCGAATTTAAGTCGAAAAATAAATTTAGTTACATTCACTTCGATTTGTCGTCTTTGCCAACCTTGCAGCTCAAAGTGTTGGATTTAAATTTACGCATAATTTTCAGATGGCCTTTAATTTGAATCTAATATCGATTTCGTAATTTCTGCTTTAATTTAAGTCATCTATGCAAGAATTTCTGGAAGAAGGAATTAGTAATATATGGGTGATTTAATACCAGTCATTAAATAAATTCCGTTATGTATCGTTCTGTAACAATATTGGTCGTAGATTCCGTTATGTATCATTCTCCAACTTTGTTTTTTTCAATTTTGCCCGGGACGCCAGTCGGAAGTGGCGTCCCGCTCTCCATATATATATTTTTTAAATTCTGCCCGAAACTTTTTTTTTTTTAAATTTAGTCCGAGACGCCACTGTGAGTGGCGTCCCGAAATTTTCCCAAAAGCGAGACGCCACTCAGAGTGGCGTCCCGACCTAGATTTTTAATTTTTTTTTTCTGTAATATTTTTTTAATTTTGAATAAAAAATATAATATATATTTAATAAACCCCAAAAACAAACCATGAGTTTTGTTTTTCTTTCCTTTCCTTTTCTTTCCTTTCATGGTCAGAAATATAAGAGAATTTTTGATATAATAAATTGTACCACTAATTCTAGTAATTTTTATAGATAAAATGATAAAATCTGAGAATAAATAAAATCCGAATCGTAGTACAAGTAAAAGATTAAAAGTTTAATCGAACATAATTGCAATGGTGCAGTAGGCACTAAGACGTGAGTAACTGTTTTAGTTCAAATTGTAATAATACAATTTAAGAAATTTCAACACTATTGTGTTACATTAGATTTATAAAAATAATATAAAAATATTTATGATAATTACTAAATTTTAAATCTAAAAATAAAATTTTTTAAAGATGCCGCATCCCAAATCCGTGATGTCTAATAATGATTTATTAATTATTATTATTATTGAATAACTTTATATTTTAATTATTTACTAATTTTATTACATACTTATAAAATTTCAAAATATGTAATATTCTCAACATGTATTGAATTGTATCGATATCTAATCAATATTTATTAATTATAATTATATAATTCATATTTTTATGTTTAGATTGAATTTATAAATAATATTTAGATACATATTTAGGTTATTAAAAATATCTCACAATTTACTTATATATAATACTAGTTCAACACTCGTATATTACGCAGGATTTGAAAAAGAGTGGTACATATAAATCGTAATATTATTATTTTTTATTTACACAAAAATTATTATTCACGATAAATAATTTTTACACACAAATTGAGGCATAATTCATTCTAATTAAAATAAAGGATATTTAAGTATTTTTACCCGGGCATGAAATTAATTGTAAGATATAACAAAATACCCTAAACGTGAAAGGAAACTCGTAGAGAATTGAGTTTTAACACCCGTGTGTTGCTTGTGAATATGTGATATAAAAAACTAAAATCTATAAGGCTTTCATGTAATATTATTTTATTATTTTTCTTCTTTATCTTTTCTACGTAAGACATTAGTTTGCTCATGTAGATATATAATGTGTTTATCATTGTATTATATTGGGATTAGATAAGGAGATTTAAAATATATTTAATATTTATTTTCCTAAGTGTAATAATTTATTCTTATTATTATTTGTTGTTCTCTCTCTCTCTCACTTTTCCTTTTTTGCATAACAATAGTTTTTCATATATATTTTTAATGTTATCCTCAAAACATTATATTAGGATTAAATATCCAAATTTAAGTTTATATTTTGTATATTTATTTCTCTTTTGTAATAATTTTATATAACTCGTATTTTTCATAAATAGTATATTTGAGATTTTAAATATAAAAATATTTTAATTTTTATTATAAATAAAAATTAATTCAAATTGTATAATTTTTTTCTAATTAAATATGACTTGTTTATTTTTTTTATATTAGTAGATAAAAGTAAGATATTGAATTATACAAAATATGATAAAAAAAATATTGAACTAGGTAAAATATAATAAAAGGGAATATCATATTAAGAAAAATATTAAACTAGGTAACATATAAAGAAAAATATTAAATTAGGTAGATATTAGGTTCGATGACACCGAAGCACATGAATTTGTCTAAAAGCTAACAAAGAGTGGGAAGATATGATAGGAGAATTTTGGATTAATATATAGGGGATGTTTGAAATTTTAAAAATAGAATTATCTTAACTTTTATTATAAACACAATTTATTTAGGGGCAGCACTCTTGTCAGGCCAGACTAACGGATCATTCATTAGGCCAAAATTTCATATTAATGTATTATAGTACAAAAGTCAATACATCATAGTGAAAAACCAATACATGATAGTACAAATACATCATAGTATAAAAATCAATACATCATAACACGGATAAGAGATTTATGAAAAATCAATACTTTCGAGTACAAAGACCAATATATCATAGTACAAAAATCAATACATTATAATATCGGGTCAAATGGCCTAACGGGTCATAACCCGTCAATTTGGTCTAACACAAGTGTTTGCCTTTATTTGGATTATTTTCACAATTAAGTTTTTTGGTAATTAACATTATAATAATATGTAATTTATCTTTTAATTAAAATAACTAGTTTAGATTTTTTTTAATTATATATGATTTATTTATATTTTATATTAGGGGAAAAAATATTAAGCAAAATATAATAAAATAAAAATATTAAATTAGATCGAATAAAATAAAAATATTAAATTAGATAAGTATTAAAGTGGTGCTTGGTAACTACCACACTATGAGTTTGATTGCCCAATTTTTAGTGTTGAGCCATACCCCCCACAAACATGAATTATCAAACCCATTAACCTCCACAATCAAACTCATTCCCATTCTCATTCCCGTTCCCAAGAAATTCACCAAGCATCCCCTAAATTTTACTTTTGAGACGTGGAAAAATAAACAATCAAGTGATATGATTTTGTATTAATATACATGGGTATGTGTTCTATTCTGGTCCACGGTTATGAGACTTTGCAGTTTTGCTGCTTAACGATTCAATATTCTATTTACTCTAAATTATCTTTAGATGTGATAACTAGATGTGTGCATGGTTCTAATGGTTTGGAAATTCGTAAATCTTCAGAACCGTACTAATGTTCATAGATTTTGAAATTAATATTCAGTATTGAGCCATAGTAACTAAATCCTCGTCCCGAACCGTACTAAGGTTCGGGACGAATTTAGTTCTAATGGAACAAAATGATACGGGACGGGTCAGGAAGTGCATATATATATATATATGTATATATAGTAAAACAAATACAAAATACAAAAAATAATCATGTATAATTTATTAAAATATTAGTTTAACAAGAAATGAAGAAACCCAAAAAAAGTTAATTTATCAAATTAATATAATTACAATCGACTTTTGATATATTGATAAAGTACGTTAATATTTTTAATTTAATATTATTATTTGATTAAGAGTTAAATATATGTATAACTTGTAATTATATAAGCAATTATATTATAAATTAATATATATTGTCGTAAAAGTAGTAAATTTGTTGTCAATAATATTTGCCATAGTCAAAGTTAATAGTTTATTATATTATTGATATTTATAACTATTAATACTTGTAATGTCATAATCTAATAGTATGGAGTTTACATAATGTGTAGTTAACATCAATATATAAATAAGTTAAATATAGCATAAATATATAATGTAAATGAATCCCCTAAGAATCGATACTAGTTTTTATTCTTTGATTCGGTATGGTTCAATACAATATTCGATACAAATATTTAAAAAGTCTTCACAACCGTATTATAAAAAGTTTACGGATGGTCCAATTCGGGAAAAGTCACAAAATCAGCTAATGCTTTTGGTTAGAATACTATTCGATACGAATATTAGTTCGAGTTCTATGATCTCCAAATCCCGTGCGTACACATAGCCATAACACCAAATATAACGTTGACATGTAGAAAATGGTCACATCCAAAAGTTATAAGGCTAAATTGTTAAATCCTAAGACTTATGGGACTAAAATTACTAATTTGACTAATGGAACAAAATCATTAAGGAACAAAACTATCATGATATCAACGTGTTATAAAACTAAAATTATGTGTCAATCCTTAATCACATAACGAAATTGCAATTAAACTAACTAGGTGGACGTAGAGGGCCAGCCTCATTTTCGCCTAGACAAAGTACAAAAAGCAACAGAAACCCCCAGAAACTAAAGCTAATTACCGAAGACAAATAATTTGGGGGCACATTGATGGTCACCGAACACAGTGTACATGATCATAACAGGGATAAAGTGATCCAGAAATTCTATATGTTACTTTACTAGATAATAAATCTTAGTTTGAGTCAATATAACCATTACAGATTTTTCTCTTTTTTTTCATGATATTCTTAACCTTTTGGTTTTTGCATGAGATCTTTTTAACGATAATTTTATTAGGAATAAACTCAATGCATCATGTTAGTACGTATTACTACATATTTAAGATATCAAATACTGTTGGGTTGTGTCGGTGGCGTATCCAGGATTTTGAATTTGGGAATACGAAATTAAATAAATAAATTAATATGTTTGTATGTGTATATATATATATAACTTAAATATATACAATACAAAATATATAATTAAAAAAATAATAGTATATTTATTTGGGGGGATTTCATCTTTTTCTTAAAAAAATTCATAAAAAAAAGGTTATTATTCTCACATGAAATGGTTATTGAAATAGAATGAAAAGAAATTATATTCAAAAATTCGTAACTACAACAACTTATATTATATATTTAACAAATTAATCTTTTAGTTTAATAATTACTTCTACTTGGTTTTTTCAATGGAAACACAGGGTTCAACTTCAGGAAAGAAAAATTATATTATATTTTATTGTGCAAAAAAAATCAACAAAAAAGAATCAGCAAAACTAAAACACAAAAAGTTATGTTTGTACGGAGTTGAACTCTTGTGGGTTAGTTCCAAAGTAAAACAAAAAATAAAAAGTTATGTTTGTAGGGAGTTGAAATCTTGTGGGTTAATTCCAAAGTAAAATAAAAAATAAAAAATTATGTTTGGAGGGGTTGAACCATTTTGGGTTAGTTCCAAAGCAAAACCAAAAAAAAAAAAAAAAAAAATTATGTTTGTAGAAGTTGAACCCTTGTGAGTTAGTTCAAAACTAAACTTATAACCACTTCACCATCCTCAAATTCCAAGAAATATTACTACCTATTATATATAAAAGTATAGTTTGGGGGTACAACTGTACCCCCTTGAACCTTAGTAGATCCGTCCCTAGGTTTTGTAAACTGAATTACTGTACATTCAAATCCTCGTCCACGACAATCTAACTGGGTAAATAACTTCTTGTGTCGTTCTTTATTACTTCTCTTTTTCATCATATTACTTATAATCATAACAACTGGTATCAAGAGCGAGGTTCGGTGAGAATATGATGGGTGACAAAAATTACCGATGAGAAGTTTGACGGAACAAATTAGGGTTCTGGAAGATGCAGATCGAGGATTACCTGTACGGTAAAGATCTATATCAGCCATTGGGTAAGAAACTATAGGCCATAAAAAAGGACGAATTGAAATTATTGGACAAAAGGCGATGAGCGTGGTGCGCCTGTCCCTGTCCCTGTCCAGAAACGTTGCTCTCCATACAACCAAGGTGAAAACTACCAAAGAGATGTTAGAGACGTAATCTGAGATGTACGAGAAGCCATTGGCAGCGAACAAGGTTCATCTAATGTGACGTCTTTTCAATGTAAAGATGTTAGAGAGTACTTCGGTCGCCGATCATCTCAACAAGTTCAACATGATACAAGCTCAATTGAGCTCGGTTGATATTGATTTTGATGATGAGGTCCAAGCCCTAATTTTGTTGTCCTTTTTACCATAAAGTTGGAGCGGAACGGTTACCACTGTTAGTGCTTCAACGGGGAAGGAGATGATGAAGTTTGACGAAATTTGATATCTGATTATTAGTGAAGGAATTCGCAGAAGAGAATCGAGCACAACTTCAGGGTCAGCTTTGAGTACAGAGAAATTATAACTAGGGTTTTCTTATTATAAATAGACTGCTTGTGTAATTCTAACCATATCTCAAAAATTATTATAGTACAAACTTCTGACTTGGCAACGCCCCAAAACGTAGTCAAAATCTCTCTCTCATGAATTGGGTAAATAATTTTTTGTATCGTTCTTTATTATTTCTAATTTTCATCATATTACTTCAAATACAAACATTTAACTAAAGACAAAAAAGGTATGAAACATGAAATATAGGTTGTTAGTGGGATAATCACTTGCACGACAAATTTCAGAACTATTTTTTTTTAACATGCGACTGAAGAATGGGATTACGGTAACGAGAGTGGAAAATACTTAGAGGAGTTAATAATATACAGTGACAAGATTGACCTGATCAACACATGAATTGGGCATGAGACACGATACGATTACACGCTTATAACATGTAAATTATTACGTCGAATATGACACTATACCAGAGATACGATACAAGAAAATATCATATATTGAAGTGTTCTCATGTACAATTCCGTTTGATCGGGTTAATCTTATCATTGTATATTATTAAATCCCGGGAGAGTTTTCACTCTCGTTACCGTTCCTATCATTTCCAATCCCTTTCTCAATCGCATGTTGTTTATTTTTTTTGAATTAACTCATAATCCTGATGAGATGTGGCATTCACATGATATTCTACAGATAAAATAAATATTATAACCAACAATATTAATTATTGTGATTAGGGGTGTGCATGAGACTTGGAAATCACCGAAATCGAATTGATATTCGCATCGAATAGTATTCGGATCGAAAATATTCGGTGAGTACTTTCCCAAAATCGAACCATCCCAAAATTATTTATGGTACAGTTTGAGAGCTTTTTAAATATTTGTATCTAAAATCGTGCTAAAGTGTAACGAATCAAAGAACATAAACTAAAATTTAAATATTAATAATATAATTTTCGAGATTATTTATGGTTAAACTCTTCACAACTTATCAATGGGTATAACCCTTTTGGTATGAATAGCTTGCCAACTTCGTTGCCTAGTAGCGTACGTTGGCGGCAAAAACAAACTAGACTATACTAAACTAAAGTTACGAGGCATTCGGGAAGCGACTAGTCGCTTCTGGCGAAGCTTCTAGAAGGACGACAGAGACTGATCCTACCTTTATGACTGGGCAAGCAGCTCCTAGTAAAGAGAAAMAGATAGTTATGCCATTTTTACGGGGAAGCAGCAACCTTGCTGCACGATCGAAGCATTTAAATGTGTGGGTCTTCCCAGTTCAAAGACAGTTTTATTGGTTGGTTAATTGGTCACATTCCTCTTATCTTGATTTCTCGAACCGAGAGATCCATGAATCGGGATCCTGATGCATATGATATGGGTCGCCGACCCCATTGTATTTACTAAACTTCGGTATCTTGAAGCCTTCCGGCAGAGCTACATCTGGATGTCGGCAAAAATCCTGGAATAGTTTGGGAAGGTTCAATCAGATACTACACGGAACTACACCTTTGTAACTCCAAATCCCCGGATTCTTTCAGAGCGTGCTTGCCTACCGAGGCAATCCCTCTCTCCATTTTGCCTTGTTCCGCCTCATACGGCTCCGTCCCGAGCTTCCGGGCTTGATAAATAAGAATCGGTTGTCCTAGAATCTGGTGCTTGAGAATCGGCTGTGAAAGAATCTGACTCCCATTTTCTACGGGATATTTATTTATTATAGATAGGGTTCCCCAATGGCAGAGGTGCCCTCCGGTCTCGGTGAGTTCACGAATCAGATGGAGAGCCACCCATCCTAGGTATGAGTCACGTCGACGCTGCGGAGCATCTGCTTAGGACAGAGTGGGGATTTTATCTTTCTCTAAACGCAAGAGCTAACTATCTATCCTTACCTTATAAGTAGGAGTAGTATCTCAAGAAAGGGGATCTTTGGACATTATAAAATCCCCACTCTGTCCTAAGCAGATGCTCCGCAGCGTCGACGTGACTCATACTATTTACTATCATTCCTTTTTAGGAATCTACCCAGGGAAAGACAATCCCAATGAAGAGAATCCCGTGTGACTCCCAATCCTGTGTTGTTCACGTTCGATGCCCGATGCGTAGAATAACTTCGCTTGCAGGCAAGACTCCATACTACGCAGGCTATAATGTAGAATATGCGCGGGATGCGATCCTTAATAGTTCACTGTTGGCAGAAGCCAATGTCCCGGGGTAGCCCCCGCCCGTTTGAGCCGTTGCGAGCCGGAAAGTGTACCGGCTGTTTGAGTCGCGAAAGGGCCGCTWGGGCACCTCTGCCATTGGGGAACCCTATCTATAATAAATAAATATCCCGTAGAAAATGCTGAGTCGATAAACTGGTCACTTGGAACCGGATTCGGATGTGCCTTAGTTTAGTTCCAGGTGTGTATTCCGAGGTTCTCTATGAATCGGTTCTTTTGTAAGCAATTTCTTCATCATAAGAGTTCTCAGGGCTAGGGCTGTCATCCCGGTGGCCTATGAATCTGCTCTAAGGTAAATGTGAGGCCGATCTCAAGAAGCCCTACTTTTCTGCTGCAGATGATGAAACTGACGATCAAGTAAAGAATTGAGGTGAATCTGAGCATCAACCTCTCGAGCAAGTCGATCATCCGTATAGCCATCGGAAGAGATCTCTATATTAACTTTATCCATGGCAAATATTATTCACAAGAAGATTATTACTTATACATCAATTTATATTAATTTATAAAACGATTGCTTGCATAGTTACAATTTACAAATATGTTTAGCTTTTAATCAACTAATAATATCAAATTAAAAATATTAACATACTTTATCAGTATATTAAATGAATAATCACATATGAATTTACTTTACTAAAAGTTATTTTATAGTAATTACTTATCAAAAGTCGATTGTTATTATATTAAGTTGATAAACTAACTTTTTGGGATTTAGTCATTTCTTATTGAATAAATATTTTGATAAATTATACATGTGGGACTTTATATTAACTTTACAACACACACACACACACACACACACACACACACACACATATAAGGGTGAGTTCCAATGAGAACCCTCCCTTATTTGTGAACCTGCGAACTATTACTTTTATTATATACCATCAGTGCTTTTATTATATAATCACAATGCTTTTTTAATATATCAGTATACCAACAGTGCTTTTATTATATAATCATCATGCTTTTAATCAAATAAGTAAATATACAAAAAATTTGATCCATTCATTTAATTAGATCTGCGCCCCATATTTGACCTAATTTATTATATTTCCTTTTATTATATTTTATCTAACTTAGTTTTTTCCTTCTTTTTATATTTGCCTAATTTAATATTTTTCTTTGATTATCTAATCCAATATTTTCTTTTACTCCTCTAATATAAATGTATAAGAAGTCATATATAATTATTAAAAAAATCCAAATTACTTATCTTAATTAAAAGACAGATTACTTATAAGATAATGTTAATCACAAAAATAAATTAATTATTTATTAAGTAATCTAAACAAGTTTTATTTACAATAAAAGTTAAAATATTTTTATTCTTGGGAATTAAAATATATAATATAATTAAATTACGAGTTACTTGCAATAATCTAAGTATATAACTAATATTATTAACGAATTCAATTTAAATTTATATAATAATAATTAAAAATATTAATTAGACACCAGTACTGACACGGGTTGAGAATATGGCATCTTATGAATTTCTCTAAGTATGTAAGAATTATTAAAGAATTTAATTAAAATATAAAAATATGTAATCAGAATTTCAATATTTTCTTTTATACCTATAATATAAATATATAAGAAGTCATATATAATCAAAAAAAAAATCTAAATTACTTATCATAATTAAAAGATAAATTACTTGTATGATGATACTAATTACAAAAAAATACTTAACTATTGTTAATAATCAAAATAAGTTGTATTTAGAATAAAAGTTAAAATATTTTTATTCATAGAAATTAAAATATAAAATACAGTTAAATTACGAGTTACTTATAATAATATAAATATGTAAATAATATTATTAACAAATTTAATTTAAATATAAAAATATAAATTTATATAATAATAATTAATAAATTAAAATTAATTTAGCACCAGTACAATACGACACGAGATGGGAATATGACATCTTTTGAATTTCTCTAAATATGTAACTAAGAATTATTATAGAACTTAATTTAAATATTAAAAAATTAATAATAATTCATTAATAGAAATTAGACACGAGTTGGGCGTGAAACAAGTCTTGAATTTATTTAAGTATGTAAATATGCAATTATTAACGAATATAATTTAAGCATTAAAATAAAAATTATTTAACAATAAAAAATAATAGTTAATAAATAGTAACTTGCCATTTGTACAAGACACGAGTTAAGAATAAAATATATTTGAATTTTTTTTAATTTTTAAATTTAAAAACTATATAATAATTAAAATTATTTCTTATATTTACCTTTTGATAAATTTCGTGTAACACACGGATATTACACTAGTGTGTGTATATATATATATACATATCTCTCCTATATATTAATGCAAAATTTTCATATGATATTATAAAAATTAATTCAACTTATATAGGTTTTTTCTAATTAAATATGACTTATTTATTTATTTTATTAGTAGAATAAAAGTAAAATATTAAATCAGACAAGATATGATAAAGAAAATATATAATTAGGTAACATATAATAAAAGTAAAATATTAAATTAGAAAGAATATAATAATAAAAACTATTAAATTAGGTAAAAATATATAAAAGAAAAATATTAAATTAAGTAGATATTAGGTTCGTTGATACCGAAGCACCAAAATATTTTTCGAAGCTAACAAAACGTGGGGAAAAAAAAATATGATAGGAGGATTTTGCATTAATATAGAGGGGAGATGTTTTACATATTTGTAAACTCAATTTTCTACGTTTTTCCCTTTCAACTAATTTCGTGATTCTCGGGTAAAAATACTTGAAAATTATTTATTCTAAAAATCAGTCTTAATGTAATTATAACAAATAATACTTCAATTTATGTGGAAAATTTATTTTTTGTGAAGAACAATCTTCTTATAAATAGAACAAATAATATTATAATTTATATGTACTATTTTTAATATTTTTGATATGAATTACTAAGACTCTATTTGGATGAAAAAAATATTTTTCAAATCCCACATAATATGACATGTTAAACTAAGTATATATATATATATATATATATAATACTAAATTACAACACTAATAAGAGCATGCGACAGTATTTATTTTCCAGGGAACAAAGTTTAAATTATAATATCCCTTGCAAAGGAAAACGTCAAAAGCCATCGGGAAGTGGTTTTCAATCCACAAACGATAAGCACTAATTCCTATATAATGAGGGATCTCCTTGCAATAATATTCACCGTGAAGCCCTTCCTTGTAATAATGATCTTTTTTTTCTTGTGTTCGAGACACTATAAAATCGCTTTAGGCCTCTCCCTCTACAATCACCCCTCTCAAGTTTTCATCTCTGTTTTACTCAATATACATTTTCCTATCAATCTTTTTCTTCTTTTTTATTTTTAAATAAAAGAAATTTGCATTATCCATCTAAAATTACCCAAACAAAAAAAAAAATTACATGCAATGACTACAATTGATTCCACAATCACGAGCGACTCAACTATCAAGACCATAAGGTCACCGGTTTTCGACGCATCGGTGTTGCAATACCAACTCAACGTGCCGTCCCAGTTCATATGGCCCGAGCACGAGCGTCCATGCGCCAACCCCCCGGAGCTTCAGGTGCCGCTCGTCGACCTAAGCGGCTTCCTCTCCGGCGATCCCAACGCCACGGCCCGAGCCTCCCGCCTCATCGGCCAGGCGTGCCAGAAGCACGGTTTCTTCCTAGTGGTGAACCACGGTGTCAGCGCCGACCTCATATCCGACGCTCATCGTTACACGGACAGTTTCTTCACTCAAACCCTTCAACAGAAGGAGAGGGCCCTGAGGAAGCTCGGCGAGCACTGCGGCTACGCCAGCAGCTTCACCGGAAGGTTCACGTCCAGACTCCCATGGAAGGAAACTCTTTCTTTTGAGTACTCGTCACAAAGGAAGGACATCGTGGAAGACTATTTTCAAAGGAAACTCGGTGAAGACTCCGCGCACTTGGGGTACTAATGAATAAATCAATAAATTATCGTATTCATATATATTTGCGAAAACACCCTTGAGTGTCACATAATTAATTTGCAGGAAAGTTTACCAAGACTACTGTAACTCCATGAGCAAACTCTCTCTAGAAATCATGGAGCTCTTGGGGTTGAGCCTTGGGGTGAGCCAAAACCATTTCAAGCAGTTCTTTGAAGAAAACGAGTCCATAATGAGGCTCAACTATTATCCGCGGTGCCAGCAACCGGAACTGACCTTAGGCACCGGGCCCCACTGTGATCCAACGTCTCTTACGATCCTTCACCAGGTCGACGTTGGAGGGCTCCAAGTGTTCGTCGATGGCGAATGGCAATCGATTAGTCCGAACTTGGATGCTTTTGTTGTCAACATAGGTGACACGTTCATGGTAATAAATATTTATTTTGATTTTAGAAATATTTTGTATGAATTGTATTATTATTTATTATTTAAATTTGTTTGGGTTACAGGCACTTTCAAATGGGAGGTACAAGAGTTGTTTGCATAGGGCAGTGGTGAACAAGGAGAGTCCTAGGATATCTCTGGCTTTCTTTCTGTGCCCAAAGGAGGACAAGATTGTGAGGCCACCAAACGCACTGGTGGATTGCAATAATCCCAGGATTTATCCGGACTTTAAGTGGCCAACCTTACTCGAGTTCACTCAGAAACATTACAGAGCTGATGAGAAAACTCTGGACAGTTTCTCCAAATGGATCCAACAACACGAGCAGCACGAAACAGACTGAGTTCTCGTAATTCAGCCCATGATCAATTCCATCCTGTCTTAGTTTATCTTTCCTTATGGTCTTCAAATAAATGTGGCGAATAAAGTGGGAACATGTTTTTCAATTTCGTATTTTGGGTGTTTTTAGTTTATACGAATTCTCATTTATATTTCAAAAAAACTGTTCAAGAGAGAAAATCTTGAAAACTATGAACATAACATATATGCAGGCGCAGAGTTAAGTAAAAAAAGATCAATCATTAACTGTTAATTGCAAGCATCAAGGACTAAACTAGAGTGAAAGAGGTGACCATACTAGAGGAAACAATAGTGCAGTGCTGCAACTGTGTAGCTTTGAACAATACAAAAGTAACTAAAGGATAAATTCTCATCAATCAAAATTAGGTCCCCTTAAACTCAAGTTTAATAAATTTAATAAATGTGGAAAGGAAGAAGATGGAAAACATCCTCTTAAACTCAAGTTGTCTATTACAATATGATAATAAAATATAGCACCACGCCACGTTATTAAATATTTTGATTAAATTTTTTTGGACATTGTTTTGATCAATTGACCAACTTAGTGGACGTAGTTTGATAATGACTAATCTCACGTACCTTTTCTGGAATGAATTTCTTTCTCAATTTTTTTCTTCAATTAATGTTTAAAATTAAAGAAAAATGATAAAAAGTATTTAATCACACCAAGTTAGCAAAATAGCCGAATCGGGATAATTTTATACTTATTTTGATAATTTTACCAACTTAATGTCGGTGTTTCTATACCGGACAATATCATAATTCTTTTTTGAAAAGTGAACAATAAAATAGAATAAAAAAACAAATTTTCCCTAGAGACCAATTTTGTAAATAAATAAATAGTAGTAATAGTAAAGTATTTACATTAATGATGAATAGTTATAGTAAATATTAAAGTAAAATGTAGATAATGATGTATAAATTGGTAGTGGGACCGATAACTTTTTTTTGAGGTTTATGATTGTAAATAAAAAGTTTAAACAATAGTGAATTTTTGTATATTATGTGTCGAGTACCACAGTGATCTGTGTGCTCTCCAACAGTAGTCAAAGAACCCTAAGATGCCCCTTTCTTATTCACTCTTGGCGGGGACTACTACTGGGAAACCAAACTCAAGGAGCGAAAACTTTTTATGCTGTTGGCTGCTTGGGCGCTTACTCTGCTCTTGTCTATGCCKTTGGTGTGACGCAGCTGGGTATCGATTTGACTTTCGGATCTTTAGCTGGCACTCCCTGGCCCCCGTACAAATAACATCTTGTTGTTGCATCGAAACATATAAATGTTGACTAATTTGGCTAACATTGAACTTGGTAAAATGAAATGGTTAATGATGTGTTACGGTTGACACCACAATAAAGTTGAGTTTTTGAATTTATTATTAATTCCACCCTTATTAACACACAAACACACACATATATATATATGTGTGTGTGTGTGTGTGTTTGTGTGTGTGGCGTGCGTATGTGTATAATATATATGTTTTCAACCAAATTTGCATGGTGACCATATTTAATTAGTGATTACTCTATCCGTCCCATTATATTTGTCGGATTTGAATATTTATTTTTGTCACAATTATATTTTTAAAAGATAATTAATGTTACTGTGCTTTTCAAATAAGAATTAAATATTATTTTATAATATTTACGCCTACTTTTATTATTTCAAACTTTTATTTTTCTAAACAAATGAATATTATGATTATTTGATACCTATAATTAAAATATCAACCATTTTGTTAATCTCCGTGAAATGGTTAATAAACAGGTCTCACTGAGCCCAAAGCAGTGACCTGATAGTAGATAGATCGCACTAATTAAACACGCCAAGGCAGCGATTTAACCTCTTCGTAGGACATGCCGCCATAAGCATGTCAAAAGATCGAGTTGACGTGAGCTCACATAAGCTCAATAAAGGAAAGCGGACCTTTCATGGAACACCTGATCATAGCTCAACCACAAGCATTACAAGACAAAAGTGTTAGTCAGTGTAACTTCTGTACTGTCTGTACTACTTATTATTACTAAGTGTATCTTTTGTAGTACTAACTAATAGAGCCGTTTTGATCATATAACTAATATCCCAGGCTTCTAAACAGGCTCCTAGGTTTTTAGATTAATCCTCTAACCACTATATAAATATATGTGCGCTTTACGTTGTAAAATTATTATCATTTGATTTGAAATACAAGTGATTCTCATATTTACGACAGAGATATACGAATGGAATAATTTTTACATTAAGTTTGTGATTAACGTTTACATTAAATAAGAGAATAATTTAATTTGTGATTAACTTTTATATTAAATAGCAATTTGTGGGAATTAGATTGTGGTAATGGTTAAGTGATTAAAACTTTCGAATCTATGAGTTTGATTCATACCATCCATACACTCTCTAATATGTATTCAAAAAGGGCAAAAAAAAAAAAAAATGAAAATGAAAATGAACTAGCATTGTTAAATTGAAGTTTATGCTATAACAGTAGGTAATTGTTCAGGTCTTATATGGTAGTATATCATGTGAATGCCACGTGTAACATTAGGATTTATGAGTGAATGCCAAAAAAAATACTTATCCCTGTTATCGGGTTTGTATCACTGCCATCCAAATTGAACATCATGCAATTTTTGAATTGTTTAAAGTTACGACTTTTCCAAGTGAGAGGGACCAAGTGGGTGTTTTTGAACCAAGAGAAGCAATATTCGAAGATGGGCCGAGAGAAATATTCTATCAAAAATTATATGTGATGATGAGACGAGGATGATGAACCAAAAGAAGCAATACTCAAAAATGAATAAGTCCATCATATCATCGTCTTCAACATCTATGTGATGATGAGACGAGGATGATGAACCAAGAGAAGCAATACCCGAAGATGGGCCGAGAGAAGCACGTCCACAACCTCTACCTCCCATCTAAAAAACCATTAAGATTTAAGTATAGATGTACATTTGAATTGGGGTAAATGAATTAATATAATTTCAAACTATATATATATGCATTACTTTTAAATTTAAACTGAACCAATACTTTCACTATCTACGTTATCATTAAACTCATTTTTGTCCGTATCTTCATCATTGGTTAGAAACTCATATTTTGTTTCCTCCTCTGCCTCATCGACAAGTTTTTCGATTCATTAATAACAAGGTTGACATGTAATTGAAAGTTTATGTCCTCCACTCGTATTGGATTGTACATTTCTATCTTCTCCTATTGAAAGAATTGATTAGGCACATAGGCTCGATAAAATCTATTGTCAACCTAGCTTTAATTTGCACGTTGCCAATTAATATAACTTGTCTCGCTTCGAAATTGATTCGCACACTATATCCAGATTAGTAACTTTTAAAAGCTCTAACTTTCTATCTCTTCCAAAATCTTCGTTCATGACCGGACGCTCGATGACAGAGTCTCCACCTTTCTATTTTTTTGAAAATTTCTTTTGTCTTTACGAAAAGGATAACCACAATCAAGAAATTTCTGATGCTTATCAAACCAAGATTGTTTCCTACTGCAATCGAGAGTAAATGCATCCAAATATTCCATGAAATATAGATAAGCCGTTCTTCCAATGGTGCTCCAACCAGACAACTTGGAGTAGGCGGAAAAATCGCTAATTGTCCACATAAGGACTACTTGCAACTGAAGCTTTTTTAGAGATATCATATGAGGTTTCACCGAACGTCCATAGTTAATTCAACTCGGTGCTTAGAGGGTGTAGAAACATATCAAACTTATCATTACGATTTTTGGAGCCTAAAACAAGAATACTCGAAAACATGTATTGATCATTCATACACATCCATGTAGGCAAGTCGTATGGTGCAATTATCACCGGACACTAGATATATTTCGCCCCAAAACTACCAAATGGTTGAAAACCTTTGTGCAAAGGCCCAACTTTACATTTCGACGGCGGATGATTTTTATTGAAATGTTTTCAGGCATTTGAATCTGACGGGTGATGCATCACACCATCGATCGTCAACAACGTATTCTGCATGCCACCTCTTGTCCTTTGAATTTGCGCAAATACGTACAACCTTTGCTTATTTATCTTTCGAGCCTAATACTTATCTAATTTTATATTATTATATTTTGCTTAGTTTAGTATTTTCCTTTTTCTCCCCTGATATAAAAATATAAATAAGTCATATAATTACAAAAAACAATCTAAACTAGTTGCTTTAATTAAAAGATAAGTTACATATACAATAGTGTTAAAATTGTGAAAATAATCTAAATAAGTTTTATTTATAATAAAAGTTAAAAAAAGTAATTTAGAATTCCAAATACTCTATATAAGTAAATTGTGAATTATTTGTAATAATCTAAATATGTAATCAAATATTAATAAACAAATTCAACTTAAACATAAAAATATAAAATTATATAATTATGATTATTAAATATTGATTGGATATCGGTACAATGCGTCATATGCTGAGAATATGACATATTTTGAGTTTTTATAAATATTTAAGTAAAGATTATTAACAAAATTATTCTAAATATAAAATTAAATTAATAATGTGACCTCTTTTTAATTTTTCTAAATATTTAAATAAAATTAGTAAATATTAGGGACAATTTCTATATAGACCATTAGGAAAATATTTGTTTCCAAATAAACCATTGAAATATCAATTTCCCACTTAATCCAAGATACTAAATAAAAATACTAAATTATCCTTATTAACTTTTTTTTTTTTCAAATTTTTCCCATTTAATCCAATAAAATCCAAATTACTATATATTAATTGCATTCTACCACCGTACTAAATTATCCTTATTAACTTCTTTTTTTCAAATCTTTTCTAATTTAATCCAATAAAATCCAAACTACTATATATTAATTGCATACTACCACCGTACTAAATTATCCTTATTAACTTCTTTTTTTCAAATCTTTTCTAATTTAATCCAATAAAATCCAAACTACTATATATTAATTGCATACTACCACCGCCGGTTTAACTTGATACTACATCAATAAAATTCATACTAAACTTCATACTACATCAATAAATTTAATACTACATTGTAAACTTTCGTACTACATCAAGAAATTCTATACCCACCAACTATCATCGGTTGCCATCGGTCAAAATTTGGTACTGCTATAAAATGGAATTGCATATTACATAGTGAAATTTCATACTGCTATTCTTATATTGTCATAACTTCATACTAAACTGTATAATTTTGTACTATATCGTGAAATTATTTCATGAAAAAGGTCATAGTCTACATTTGGTAGTATGAAATATGTAGGTTTTAGTTCATGCTATTATAAAATAATATTGTCATTTCTAAAACTTACTTCAAGTTAAGAAAAACAAATTGAAGAATGAATTGCAATTAAATGAATTAAAGAAGGAAAATACTTTAAAGAAAGAATGAATTGTAATTGCAATTAAGAAGGAAAATACTTGTGGTACTTTGTAGAAAAGTCAAGCGTATTGTGAACAGATTTGAAGAGAGAGATTGGAGAGTGATTGTCATCTTACCATTCATATTATGTGTATAATTGAGAAAATACTTATTAATTTATGATATAATGAGATTAATATAACCTAAACAAGAATATAAATTTTGAATAATTTATATGAGATATTATATTTTAAGAAGTGCATCAAATGGGAGTTTTCCCTAAATATTAAAATATAAGATTATTTAATAATAATAATTTAATAAATAGTTATTAGACATCACGGGTTTGGGATGCAACATTTTTTCTTTTTTTTTTTCCAAAAAACTTAATTTAAAATTCTATAATTATTCTAAATATTTTTTACATTTATTTTTTGCAAATTTCAGGCAAAAATATTTTTTTAGTCCGGTAAGTGACCAATATTTGACATTTAGTCCGATTTTTGGTCACACTTGAAAATTAGTCCTCTAAGTGGACTAATTGCTGATTTTTGGTCCATTGACCGCCTAAAGCAGGTCACCGGACCAAAAATCAGCATTTAGTTTACTTAGTGGACTAATTTTCAAATGTGATCCAAAAACGGACTAAAAGTCAAAGAGTGGTCACTTACAAGACTAAAAAAATAATTTTAGGTTTTTAGCGAGTAAGTGTAATTAGGAGGCAATTGTCCAAAAAAATATGATATATGTAAAAGTAAAAAGGGGTAATTATTTTTTGCCCCCCAAACTATTTTGATTTTTATAGTTTACCATACGAACTTTTTTTTTCGACAAACTGCCATCTAAACTATGCGCGAATTGCATTTTACCCTTACACCACTTTTTTGTGATTTTAGTATCAAAACCGGATGATGTGGCACAACCCGATTGCGCCACGTTATCCGGTTTTGATCACAAAACAACAAAAAAAAAGTAGTGTAGGGGGTAAAATGCAATTCGCACATAGTTCAGATGGCGGTTTGTTGAAAAGAAAAGTTTGTACGGTAAACTGTAAAAATCGAAATAGTATGGGGGGCAAATTTTTTTTTTCCCAAATAAAAATGAAATATCTGGGAGAAAGAAATCTCTATTTATTTTTATTTTTAATTTTAAATTGTAGGTTTTTATTTTATTCTATTACTTATTTATAACTTGTAGGTTTTTATTCTATTGCTTATTTATCAAAATGTTCGAACACATGAGTTTTGTTCGAGAAATCAGAGACGAACACCCCTATTTTGCATTTATTTTTTATCTTTCGCCTAGATTCGTCACTTACCTTTCACCACCCACCAACGTTTTTTCATCTTCCTGTTTGGCGGTGGCGCAATGACGACAACTATGGCGGTGGTGACGACGGTGTGATGGTCGACGCAAATGGAAGAGTTGGAGTGGTGGTGGAGGGTTGAAGGAGATGATATTTTTTGGGTATTTATATTTGTGGGATAATTTTGACATTTTTGTTGAGTTTTTTTATGGGGTGAATTCGTAAATAAATGGGGTGCTCTCTAAAACAAATTAAATGTAAATAACTCCACTTTTACATATTATGAAATAGTTTTTTGCAGATTACATTATACATCTGATCATAGTTTATGTTATTATCATCACACATATAAATAGTTTTAAACTAAGCAAAATTATTTTTTTTAGTCCGGTAAGTGGCCACTCTTTGACTTTTAGTCCGATTTTAGTCCACTAAGTAGACTAAATGCTGATTTTCGGTCCAGTGATCTTCAGTTTTCGATTTTTCTGGTAAAGATGACCTGGTCTAGGCGGTTATTGGACCAAAAATCAGCATTTAGTCCACTTATTGAACTAATTTTTGAGTGTGACAAAAAACTGGATTAAATATAAAAGAGTGGTTACTAAACGAACTAAAAAAAATATTTTAACCTAAATTTCATGTAATTAACATGCTTGTGTTAAATTTGTAGAACTTATACCAAAGTAGTAAAAAGTGAAGATTTTATGGACTAAAACTACCACTCGGGAAAGTTTGAACAAAAATGGGTACTCGCGTCTTAGTACCTACTGGACCAATTTTGCAATTGCACATGAAGTGTTTGCATTTTGTTCAGTTCTATATACTTATAATTATGTTTAATTAAACTTTTAGTCTTTTACCTCTATTACGATTCTGAATTGAGTTATTCTCCAATTTATCATTTTATAAAAAAATTACTATTACAATTTATTATAAAATTCTCGTCTATTCCCAACAATGAAAGAAACAAAAAATCAATACAATGCACTGTTTTAGTTTTTTTTAATTACGGAAGGTTAGATGGGTTGGAAAATACAAGCATAGGGACTTGTAAATATTTCAAATTAAATGCCTGAATCTTTTATATTTGAGCGTCAGTATGTGAATTATTGCCTGAATCTTTTATATTTGAGCGTCAGTATGTGAATTATTTCTGCAGTTTGGCAGTTGGTTATTTTAAAGCAGATAACAGGTGAACACAGGATAAACGCTCACATGTTTTATGCTGAGTTTCAATGTATATCCGCCTTTTTTATTATATTGAGTGTAGATATATATACTTCGTGAACACTCCAAAATAAACCTCAAATCATTTATACTGAGTCTTCATATATATATATATATATATATATATCCACCAAGCTTTTCTATTTATTTTTTTATTTATGTGGATAATATTCAGTTTTTTTAATTCATCCCATGTATTTACTCAAGTATTGCTTAAAGTCTTAAATCTAAAATCTAAAACTTTAAAACCAAAAAATAAACTTTAAAATAGAAAAAAAAAACTCTAAAAATAGAAAATTAAACTAAAAAAATGAAAATCTAAACTCTAAAATAGAAAAATAAACATAAATCCCAAATGTTTGTCATATATCATACATATAATTAATATATATCATCACAAATAACTGATATATAAATCATCATATATAAGTGATATAATAATAGATTTATGTCGAGATCTAATTGGAGAACTAGAGCCTAAAATGAAAAATTAAAACTTAAAATAGAAAATTAAAACCTAAAAATAAAAAATTAAACCCTAAATGAAAAAAATAATCACTAAATTCTAAAAATTTGTCATATGTTATATTATATAAGTATATATAAATGACATATATCACCACGTATAATTGAAAATATATTATCAAATATAATTGAACGATAATAGATTTATACAGGGTGCACTCGGGTCTATGTAAATTGTCATTCACTTCTATATTCTCTATTTCACTTTCTCTACTAAAATTATTTAAATTTCCCACTTTTACTCATCTTTTGTTTCTAGTTATATTTTCCATTCTTTCTTCAATACCACCTCGTCCCAACCATATCCCCCCTCTCTGCAACCTCACGCTCACACACGCGCGCACACACACATATATACTTCGAAATCATAAATCTAAACTTCTTTATGCATGATATTGAGGGATGGAATTTAAATTCTTAATTCTCATAATTAATAATATAAATATATACCTCCAATTCTACAAATTTCGAGATTAATTTGACAAGTTCGTTAGATCCATTACTTGAGCAGCTAGATATATTCGAGCTGGAACGTGAATCTGACGGCGAGAGTTGATTCTCGGTCTGTCGAAGAAAGATCATGGCGGCAGGATATTGTGACAGTGCGATGCTGCAGAAGGTGAAATCTGAGTTGAGGGGACGGTGGGGTTGAGTTGCAGTTTGATTTTCATTGAAATCACTCCACGAATTTGTGGTGTACGATTGGAGTTTTCATTCCGCCTTTTCATTTTTGGGTTAATGAAAGTGAATTAGATGATTAGGAAAACATATCACTTTGCTCCAATAGAGTTCACATTTACCAACTACTAGGGTATAGAAAAAATTAGGAAACCGACTGGAAACACGCACGAAATATATCACTTGCCCCAACTATTAGGATATAGAAATCAATGAAAACTAAACTGGAAACCATAAATACATGATTTTGTAAGGTTTTCATTTTCACAATTATCAGAGTATAGAAACCAATTAGAAACCTTATTGAAACTCCGGGTCTATAATTGCCTCAAAAGGTCTAATTTATATACATTATTGGACCTTTTGAATAACAGTCAAGTGGCATATTTTTTTTCTAATTATTTTGGTATAGAAATTAATAGGAAATCAATTAGAAACCATGTAAAAAAGAGTGTAATCTTTAAATAAATTAAGTATATTTGAAAAAAAAAATTATTTATATTTAAGATAAGAAGGTAAAATGTATTTTTTTTCCAAAAAAATTGAATATTTTACTTATCCATTAAATTTTCTCAGTGATTTATAAACACGGAATTGGTAGTTGGATAATAACATTATTGAACTCAATATAAAGAAATAATTGAATCGAACTTTTTGCACTTACTTTTTATTATTAAAAAAATTCGTCCGCAAGAGAACGGAGCAATTGTAAGTGAAAAGTTTAACTTGAGTCGAATCTCTCAAGGAAGACTAATCGGAAGCAATTCTCGTGTTTTAATCACGAATAAGAGAATAAGAAAAAAGAAACTATTCTAAACACACGGTCAAATTTTGGTTTTAAAGTTGTAATATCTAAGACGGTGATTTAAATGACGAGAAATGAAATCAAAAACTTCAAAAAGATTAATAAAACGAGGATTTAGGGCTCAAGAATTATTTACACGATCATTTGGCATTTGATCAAATACTTAATCTACAAGTTGGGGTTGTCAATCCAAAATTGTAAAGTAAACACCCAACCCAATTGATGGTTCTAAAATCATTTAAGCACTAGATCCGTGAATTCTAACCAACATTCATCAGAAAACCCAATAACATAAATATAAATCAAGCATGAACATGATTAAAGATAAAAAGTTTGAAAAAAGCAACAATGGAAAATAAGATTTGAATAACAATAATGATTATCATATGAATTTATGAGAATCAAACATCAAAAATCATGAAAAATTGCTATAAAACTAACAACCAAAATAAAAACATCACAATCCCAACAAGAAAACTCATAAGCAAAGCAACAAGAAATTATAATAATAATAAAATAAAGGGAATGAAAATCTTACTAATTAAAATTGGAGAGTTTCATTGTTCTAACGAGAAGAACACAAATTGAGATTAAACTTATGCCCAACATCCGAGCAATGCTTAAGAATCTATAATTTACTAAAAACTAAAAGATGAAAACTAGATGAATAAAGTGAAGAGAAATGAAGAGCAATCATGTGTTGTCAAACCCTAAGGGGTTCAAGAACTCTGAATTCTAAGAAAAGAGGTTATATTTATAAGGGTGAAAGTGTGAGTAAAATAGTCATTTTGTCCAAAATGACCGAAATTGTCCTGACCACCAATGTTGAAAAATAGCCCCATCGATGGCATGTCGACTGGGCATCGACGACGCGTCGATTGGGCGTCAATGGCGCGTCGATCGATGATTGTGCTTCGCGGGTCCGAGTCGTATTTTCGCCAAATCGAGCCAATTGTAATTCTTGGGAACGTTTTTAGGCTTGATCGACTATCCTAAAATAAAGTAAAATAAAATAACATAAAAACCTCCAAAAAGTAAAAGAGAAATATGAAAAATACTAAAAAGACGACAACCGCGAAAACGCAAAATAAGAAAAGGGGATAAAATACAACTAAAACCCGATTAAAGCACACAAGTCATGACACAAAAATATACAAAAATCACACACACATATATACAAATCACTAATGCCACATATATAGATAGCAGGACCCACACAAATGACACATAGATAGCGATATTTTAAACCTTAAACTTAACTGTTTTCTTCTTTTAGGGAATTTGTACCATGCCGTGAAGGCACAATTATTCACTTAATTAGAATCGTTGAATCAAAAGTTGGTTTCAAATATTGATAAATAAATTGATATAAATACAGGGGTGGAAGCATGGTGCCGTACCGTAGTCATTTCATTCTTTTTAATTGTTATATACTCCGGCCTTTTGTTCATTTTTTATTGTGCGGCCAAAAATTAATCATAATCTATCTATCTATCTATCTATCTATCTATCTATCTATCTATAAAAGCTCGCGTTTTATAAATAGTAACTTGAAAATTTTCCCGCCTAAATGTAATTTCCTATTTTGGAATTAGCTATTTTTTCACTAGATACAAAATGTGCTGAAAATCCAAAATTCTAGGCATAATTAATAAGGAATTAGAACCAAAATCTTTTCCTTAATTTTATTGTTGACTTCTAAATTATATTTTTTTTCCATTAATTTTATTGTACACGTTTTGGAAATGGAGTAATTAATAAAGATTAAGGTATTTTCAACTGATTTTATTTATTACTAATTAATATGATTTTCTTGTTTGTATGAACCTTACTTGTTGTTGGCTTCCATATTATACGTCAATTCCTATATAACTTTCAAGTTATATATATATATATATATATATATATATATATATATATATATATATATATATATATGATTGAGTTCAAATGAGAACCCCGTCATTATATGCGAACCTAGGGACTAATCCTGGCCTTAAATCTAATATTGCACAGTGCAATTATATGTCCAGGTTCATTGTGCTTTTTTACACAGTACTGTAGTGCTAAAATCAGTCCAGTTTTTTTAATTTAATTATATATATATATATATATATATATATTTTTTTTTTTACTTTTTAAAACATGCAATATGTATCTTAAATTGTAGATCTTGAGAATGTGATTAATTTGATATATATTTCATTCAAAACGAATAAAATTTGAAAAAGTTATGGTTTGTTGAAGATTTGAGTTTCATTTCAAAATTTTGAATTTGCAGTTTATAGACGAAATTTGCAATGCTTTTTGTATACAATCGTAGTGTTTTTTTTCTTAATCTATTGTGCTTTCCAAAGAACAATGTAGTGCTCTTTGTAAACGTTGATATATGTCCAAAATAACCATTTTTAATTAATTAATGCATTTTTTTTACATTATTACCATGCTGACATGTCATGATCTCAACCCATCAAAATTATTCAATCTAATGGTCAAAATGAGTCCACTA
>BMAC01000481.1:396907-411508 GCA_014905375.1 Phtheirospermum japonicum
AGTCCTGATTACGAAAAATATTGTATTCATAAACGGAGCAAGTGTTAAAATTCAGTTTTTCTTTTCTAATATTTATTTTTAGTTTTAGTTTTTTTTAATAAAAGAAATGGCTCTTAAGAATTACCTGGTTTCCTGTAGCTTTAGACATCCGTTCGTGTTCCTGAAGAGCCTCTTCCACTCTCTGCACAGCTGCTCTGGCATCTCGATTTCATTACGTGCAAAAGCTCTTTCCTCAACATGATAGATGCAAAATAGAAACTAAGCCCCAGAATTTGGCATGTAAGCTTTTCCACTTTTTTAAATGCGATGTAATTTTTTTATTACAAATATTATGAACAAACCTTTTGTACGAAGTCCCTGTCCAAGCAACCAAATATAACAGGAGTATCATCTGAAGTAGCCAGTCTCCCATCATCAAGTAGCTCTAATACTACCTGATCGTATAACAAAGTGAAATATCAGAATTTGTACCATACTTGGATTACTACTTAAAACAATTAAATATACATGGAGTTCTATTGTACATGTGAAACATTAAAATAGCATCTAAAGAATATTAAATAGTTCACAATAAGCACCCATGAGAATATATATACATAAATAAAATATTAGATGCAAATAATATAGAGGGTTGATAGACAAGGGTACCCTTCAATTATGCTTCTTTTGCATTAATTCTACAAATGTTTTTCAAATAAATATGCTTCTTTATTTTTGTTATGAAAAAAAGGGATACCTGTTGTTGATCTGGAATATGCCCCTTACTATCTGTATCAAGAACATATTGACTACAATTCTCATCTTTCCAGACTAGTACCAACGGGGTATTTCCTGACTCATAATGCGCATGCCTGAAATAATCAGATGAAGAAAAAAATCAGAGAGAAAAGCAAAATAAAGATTCACAAATATGGCCCCAAACAAAAACTGAAATAACTGCAATTTGCTTTGGAAATAAAAGTTGGTGAACAACTTTGTAATTGTTGTTATATATTCTATTTCAAGCCCATAAATGAGAAATCCACTATCCGACGGCGGACAGTGGAATGGCTGGCGACGACGGGTTTTGTTAAGCACTATCAATAAATAACAAAGTACTAAACCCTAATTTAATTACAACAAAAATAAATAAAATCAAGATAAAATCTATTAAATAACTTCAAACCAAATATACACAGATCTACTAACTGTAAATAATTTTAAGATAAAATCTATTAACTGAACCGCAATTAATCTCCATATTTAAATTAACTGCAAAACATTAACCATTAGATCTACTAGATAATATACACAGAATACCATCAGTTGCACCATGTTTGGCGATAATAACAGCATAACACAAATAAAATGCAGCACTCACAMAGGGAAAAAAAACTCCAATCAATCAAAACAGAAAACCCTAAATTTATTCAGATTCAATTTACCAAACACATGAGAAAACAAACAAAAAAGGATTGAGCCCTAAATTCATAAATTAATTAATTTATGAATTTCTTTTTCATATATCTATTGACTCAACAAGTTTGAGCAAACAAATGAATCTTAAAGGCCTAACCATAGCTGCGAGACCAATAGCAAATCCAGTAATGCCCTGCTCGGAAGATTTGACTTATTGTTAACCTCAGAGTTGTAACCTTCATCGCAGGGATTTCATCTTGCAAACGGATATCATCAGTAACCGTCCCAAAAAGCAACACAATCTTGCCCTCCTATCAAGGACAGTTAATATTGTCAATCAAAGAGAACAGCTAAAAATTGAATAAAAAAAAACAAAAGCCCAAACTAGAAAATAAAACTTCATGGTTTAATTCTTTTTTGAATCCGTATCTGAGCATTCATCAAATTAAGGGCCTGGTTCAAAATTGATGGAAAAATAAAAATGCAAATTAATTACGAAAATTCAAGAAACAGGAGAAATTAGGCACTACCTCAATTTCAGCAGCTCCAAACAGGCCGCCAATCGAAAACCGAAAGCTCCGACAGCCCACCGGGTCCAACACCCAAGGCCTGCTTACGGTTGTTCACCACCTGGGCAGCCATCTTCATCGCCGGTAGCCAGTCCGGGGTGAGTGTCCCCACGTTGACGTAGAGCCGCGATGGGTTTTGGGCGTGAAATCGGGAATCTCCTCGACGGAGTGAATCATCGCCGGCGACGCGCCGCAGGACATTGGCGACGAAATCTATGGAGACGGGTTTGTGATGCATTGGACCAAAGGGGCTAGGGTTTTGTTGTTTTAATTTTTATCAATTTTATTATTTTGTTTTTTGTTTAATATTTATCATTTTTAATATTTATTGTTTTTTGGTTTAATATTTAATCCAGATCGTCGGATGAAACACGGATCAACGGTTGAAATAACTTGCTTGAGCAAGACGAGGATCGATGACCATGGCGGACTACTTTTTACGGCGGTTCTAATGGAACCGCCGTTAAATGCTACAACATTCTACGACGGTTCTTATATAACCGCCGTAGAATGTGGAGTTTTACGGCTATTATCACAGACCCGCCTTAAAATGTCTAAGTTTTTACGTCGGTTGTTTTTCGAACCGATGTTAAATTAAACTAGCCCCCAGTTTTTACGGCGGTTGTTACAAAAACGCCGTAAAATTGACCTTTTTAACGGCGGTTTTAGCCATAACCGCCGTTAAAAGTATTTTTAAGGCGGTTTTCAGTGAACCGCCTTTAATTAACAGCCTTAGAAAATTGTTTCTGTAGTAGTGAAAAAATGCCGTCATCAAGCTGTTTTATTTGTAAACCAAGAAAGTATGAGAGATTACCTTCCATGCTCATCTCGAATGTATCGGACATCTGAGTAACAAACTCCTTGACCATCTCCTCGTTAGTGGATCCAAAAATAATATCATCCACATAAATTTGGACGATTAAGATGTGCTTATTGGATTTAAGAAGGAATAAAGTTTTATCAACTTCCCCTCATCTAAAGTTCAAATAAATCAAATGTTGAGTTAGCCTTTCATACCAAACTCTTGGAGCTTGTTTTAAACCATAAAGAGCCTTTTTCAGTTTTAAAATAAAATTTGGTTTTTGAGGATCCACAAATCCTTCAGGCTGCTCAACATACACTTCTTCACTTAAGACTCCATTTAAAAAAAACACTCTTAATGTCCATTTGATGCAATTAAATTTTCATATAACATGCAACAGAAAGCAAAAGCCTTACCGACTCAATGCGAGCAACAGGGGCAAAAGTTTCATCAAAATCAATTCCTTCAATTTGCGTATACCCTTGTGCAACAAGTCGTGCTTTGTTCCTCACAATGTTCCCAGCCTCACCAGTATTGTTCTTGAATATCCACTTTGTTCCCATCACATGGGAATTTTCTGGTCGTGGCACCAAATTCCAAACATCGTTTTTTGCGTACTGGTCCAGCTCCTCTTGCATTGCCCGAATCCAGAACTCATCCTTGAGTGCATCCTCCACTCGCTTGGGCTCTATTTTAGAAAGATACAAAGACTCACGAATCTTAGAACAATTAGTAGACAGACATACATACCTGACCATTTCCTTGAAATTAATCTGTCTCCGTCTTGTACTTTTTTCGTCTAATCGTATAAATCACCAATAATTTGGCCCATGGGGTGATTTTTCTGGATTCTGGATGGAACATCCCTCTGATGAAGATCAATGGGATCAGCTGTATCTTCTTCTTCTGAATCAGAATCAGAATCTGTGACTTGGCTCGATGTTGGTACTGATGTTGGTATCTCAGTATCAACATTGTTATCAACATCACTCGAATCTCTGAGTTCAGCACCTACATCTTTGTTCTCAATACCTGCACCAACAACTGAAGTAGGAGTGACACTACCTTGAGGGTTTTGATCATAAACCAGATCATTATCCTCGGCAGGCTTGACTCCACTCGTTAGATCATCAAACTTGACATTCACTGACTCAAACATGCTTCGAGTTCGAAGGTTAAACGACCTATATGCATGACTATTTTGGGAATAACCCATGAAAATGCACTTATCACTTTTTGAGCGAGTTTAGCTAGATGATTTCTATCGTTAAGCACATAGCAAATAAATCCAAAAACATGAAAATAACTCAAGTTCGGTTTCTTCCCAATCAACAATTCGTAGGTAGTTGCACATGAACCTGGTCTAAAATAAGCCCTATTTGTGATATGACATGCAGTGTTCATTGCTTCAGCCCAAAAAAGTTTAGCTATCCCATTGGAAATGAGCATAGTTCTAGTCATCTCCGCTAGAGTTCTATTCTTACGTTCAGCTATGCCATTTTGTTGAGGGGTAATTGGAGAAGAAAATTCATGACTAATACCCTCAGAGGTGCAGTACTTCAAAAAAGATGCGTTTTCAAATTCCTTTCCGTGATCAGTTCTAATCCTACCAATTTTCACATTAAACCTTACACATAGCTTCTTTGCAAGTTTTTTGAAAGCCCCAAAAGTTTCAGATTTTTTCTTTAGAAATTCTACCCAAGTAAACCTAGAAAAATCATCAACAATAACGAAAACATACCTCTTACCACCAAGGCTCTCAACCTCAAGTGGTCCCATGAGATCCATGTGAAGCAATTCAAAGCAAGATGATGTAGTGAGACTTTGTTTGACTGGATGTGGCACCCTGACCTATTTTCCTTTCTGGCATGCCTCGCACACCGGAATGATCTAGGTGTTGAGCTTAGGCAGTCCACTCACAGCTTCTTCCTTGACCAACCTGTCCATCATCTTGTAGTTGACATGTCCAAGCTTTTGATGCCACAGCTCCGCATCACTCAATTGGGACAGTCTACAAAAAGCATCACTTTGAATTTGGTAGCAATTATCTGAGGTTCTTTTGTCCTTGAGAATGCATTGTCCATTCTCCTCATAGACTTCACATTCTTCACGGTTGAATTTGACGCTAAAACCTCCGTCGCACAATTGACTTATACTGATCAAATTTGCAGTAAGTCCTTCTACTAGCAGCACATTTTCCAGTGTTACAACTCCAGGAACATGGAGAGTCCCTTGGCCAATGATTTGGCCGTTTGCGCCTCCTCCATACTTCACTTTTTCACCTTTAAATATGACAATGTTGGAAAGCAATTCTTCTGAGCCTGTCATATGCTTTGAGCATCCACTATCAAAATACCAGGCTCCAGGGACATGAGACTTCAGGGAGGTATAGATCATTTTACACTTGATGCTGTTTTTCTTGACCCACACTTGTTTGAACCTGATGTTGGTATTGATGTTGGTAGCGCGGTTACCAACGTGGGATTTATCTGCCACACTGGTTCTCTTAAAGTGTCTTTTCTCTCCAATGATCTTCCAACAAAAGGGCCTGATGTGCCCTGGTTCTCCACAATAATGGCACACGTACTATCTTCTTCTCTTTTTGTGAAGTTTGGAAGATTTCTGTAGTTGACTTGGATCATTCATTGGCTGACTTGGCTTGTAACCTATTCCATGTTTTGAGGACTCTGGGAAGCTAATTTCCAAGATTTCATCCAACTTCGCCTTACCTTTATTTAGATTTGAAATGGTTCATTGAACAGTGGTCAGTTCGTTCTGCATCCTTTCCAGCTCAGCGTCCTTCTTGGTGAGAGACGTTTCCAATCGGACAATAATGTCAAGATGATCTTCCTTTTCTTTGGTTAGTTTCTCTACTTCTTTTTCGAGCTCTTTGGCCTTGAGTACTTGTTTACTCCAACTGACAAACAATTTCTGGTGGTCAACACTCAGCTGCTCGTATTCCTCATAATAATCAGTGGTCTCGGCATTCAGGCACACGATGTTGTCTGCAAGCAAACCAACATGGACATCTTCATCCCACACAACATGGGAGAATAAAGCTGGAACGGGATCAGTTGACTCAGAATCATTAACATCTTCGGTGAAGTCAGTAGCGACCATGCTTTTCTTTCTAAGAGTGTTGGGACACTCGTTCTTTTAATATCCCCAACCTTTACATTCGTGGCATTGAATCTCGTTGAGCGGTTTTGTTGAACTGGACACATTGGGAATTGAAGTTGTGGACTGAGATCGGGGAAGAGTACGTCCAGTAAACTTTGGAGTAGATGTCTGTTGCCTGTTCCTTGGATTTGAGCTTCCAAAATTGTTCTTTTTCTTCAAGAAATTGTTGAAGCGTTGAGTCACAAAGGCCAGTTCATCTTTTCCGAGAGTAGTTGACTCCATATTTTAAATAATTCCATTAAAATTGAACTCTTCGTCATCTTCATCATCGACTGCAATTGAATCGGAAGAAAAAGCAACATTCTTCTCTTTCGAGCTAGAGCTAACGTGTTCCATCTCATATTGCTTGAGATTTCAAACTAAGGTGTTGAAATCGATGTTATCAACATCTTTGGATTCTTCTATTGCCACCACCTTCATGCTATATTTCTTCGTAATGGATCTCAGCAATCTTCCTACAAGACGGGAATTAGTTATGGGCTCATCAAGCTCTCTGCACTCTTCTGTTATTTCTGACAATCTTACGGAGTAGTCCATGATTGACTCTTTCTCATCCATTCTCATAGCCTCGAAGGTGGATATGAGCATTCTTAATCTGGATTTCCTCATGCTTGCAGTTACTTCACACACCCTGGAGTGCGTCCCATGCATCCTTTGCTGTCTCGCAGTTGTTGATGATACGGTAATAGCTTGCATCCACATAGCTACACAGGGTATTGATGCATTTGGAGTTCCAATTTGCAGTAGTTGCTTCATCAGCAGTCCAGTCTTCCTCCTTTTTGGGGATGGTATCGCCCTCGCCATCCGTGACACGTAGCTTTTCCCATCCAATGAAGACAGTTTTCCAAACACGCTCGTCGATGCTTTTCAAATACCATCTCATTCTCTGTTTCCAGAGAGAATAATTCTCACCATTAAGTATTGGAGGCCTCGGGTTGCCTTGAGCGTCCATAGCACCTAATAATAAGGATCAATACTTAAGAGGTTAAGTAACCCGCTCTGATACCAATTATAAAATTTGAAGGTCTATTGTTTTAAGAATAATTCTCAAATTCACAATGTTGTTAGTCAATGTTTAACAACATTGATTAGCAACATCGACCAGAGTATAATATAAAATATGCAGCGGAATAAATCGATAAGAACACGAGATAACAAATTCAGTTCACAAGTAAATACTTGTGAACTTGGGTGTACAAACCCGAAAACTATATTACTTTCTTGTTCACGTTCAATACAAAAATATAAAGTAATATATGAAAACTAAATATCAATAAACTTGATACTAAATACTTGTCGCCGGAATGGCAAGATCTTCTCCGTTGGTCACACAATTTCGAAGAGCTTGTTAATCACGATCAATGGCTCAAAGTAGTTATCGTGTTCTTCTTTCTTGCTCGTCGTCTTGCGTCCTTGTCTCATGCGTCCTTCTCACAAGGATTCCGTGCGTAAAATCGATCTATCCAAACTTTAGGAATCCTTGTCTTAAATAGACAAATATAAATTCCTAAACTTGGTAAATACCTAAAACACAACCTAAACACAATCTAGGAAACAAATAAAGTCTTAAACATAAACTAGGAAACACAATATATTCCTAAATCTAGTTTCCTAACTTATTTTTGTGCCCAAGAAAGGCAAATAACAAAATAGGAATTATTGTCTGCCTACTCAAGAAAAATAGAGTTATGATTTAGTGATGATTATGTTTGATGGTAAATTCATTTTGATTTTGCTGAAACTATTGTAACTTATTATAATTTATATTCTTTTAATAATATTGGGGTTTATTAAATAATCATTAGTCGGGTGAATTTAAGAATAAAGTTTGTAAAAATACTCATATTTATTTTAATTTATTTTTAATGGGATAAATTTAGTAAAATTATATTGAAAGTAGTCGTATCCTAAAGTTAATTCGAAATGGTTAGTTTAGTGCAATATAAAGGCATTAAAATCTCAAACATTAAGAAAGCATATGGAAAGGCATTAAATACCAAAGTTCATTTTACATTCTCAAAAGTAACAACACATTTTCAAATACAAAAACTATTTCTTACCTAAGAAATAATAAAATTAGAAATCTAAATACGTACAAAATTTGTTGCACCAGTTAGGCTCCATTGCTAAACTTAATTAAGATTTTATAAAATGAGTTGAATTAGAATTCACACTCATGGATAAGACGACGACTCCATTCATTGTAAAAAAATAAAAATATAAAAAAAATATATAAAAAATTACAGTATAAAAGTTAATGACTAAATTTTTTATCACAGATCGCCAACAATTTTTTAATTTACCGACAAAGATACTATAAGTATTTTACAACAATCTTATATTTTTTGGTAAATATTTTAGTACAACTTTACATACAATTTACAAATTTCTCACATTTACCAATATTTTTATGTCATTAATTTATATTTTTTTAAAAGTGACTGCTTTTTAAGTTTGGTATCTTTCATAGGTATGCTACTTTTTTTAACTCCTTTATTTTATTCACATATGCTTATTTATTTCTTATAATTCTCCCCTTATACACTTAATAAAAGCTGGTCTAATAATAAAGTCGAATAATAAATGTAAAAGACCATTACTAATAAAAGGAATTTTATTTATTCTACAATCGTAAAGTTCTCACTAAGTTTTAAAAAGAAAGAAAGAAACATCACATTATTTGCGGGTCAACTAATGGTTCATATTTGAAAATAATAAACATTAATATTTTTATAAGATTAGAAATATATAATATATTAATACATAAATTAAATAATCACATATACATAAACAAATTATCTAGAAAAGGCAAAAGTAGAATGAAGAAAACTTAGAAGTGAAGTTAATATTATTACATTCGTCTATTTGTCTCCGTAGAAAAAATAAAGTTAAGTGAAAATAAAGTATGATTATAAAAACGGGAGAGAATAAAAAATTATTCAAAAAATAAAACATGTTGCCCAAAAAGGATAAACTGATGGCTCAAACGCTAGACACCGGGTTCGTTATTAACCCAGACAATTTTATAGAAGACCATATTTGAGAATCGTAAATATGTTTATTTTTAAACAAACATAAAAATTATTAAATATCATAAACAAATAAAATAAAATATTTTTTTTAAATATATTATATAACAATATTGATATACCGATTACCTTGATATCTTTGTTATGCTAAAGAAAGTTATCTAAGAGAAAGTTTAAATATAAAAAAGAATAATAATAACTATTAAAAGCAACATGTCAACAAAATTAAATCAATAGACCAAATATTAAGGTCAATCGTAAAATCCCTAGGTAAATTGTTCACTCGAGCAAATAATTAATAAATATTAAAAATTGATAGGATACTTGGGTTTAACGTTGTGACTTCAGAAAAAAAATACGAATTATATAGTTCTTCTTATAAATTAAATTATAAATATATCAATCAAATAATTTTTATACACATCATATTTAAAATCATACAAGTTCATGATAATTCATAAATTCTGAAACACTATAGTAAATTAGTTCATAATATTAAGTCATCAAACTTCATATGAATAATAGTTTTGAAAAGATATTGTTATATTTTACTGTCTCTATCCCACATAAAAAAAATAATGTTGTAAAATTGGCCTAGGTGGTGCGTAGGAGTTAGGAGAACCTAGGCCGAGGCGATTTTATCTAAATCAACGGAAAAAATTGTCCCGGCCGAAAATTTGGGTTAGGCGACAAAAATCGGACCTAGGCGGCCACCTAGACAGTCCAGACAGCAAAAATCGACCAAAGTTATTTTTCTTATTTTTTTTATAAAAAAAAAATGGATTTCCAACTTTCCAGGGCCTAGGCGCTAGGCCGATGCCTGACTAGAGCTTACCAATTTATAACACCTTGAAAAAACTAATGCAAAATCAAACACTTGTCTATGGATAGACCAATACCCATATGTTCAAGTTAACAAGTAGACCAACGAGTCAATTACTCAACGAGATAAGTTTGAATTTTGAAACACTGATTATATCCTCCTTACCATGCATATAATAAATAAATTAATGTCAAAATTATACAATAATAATCAAATTACACTTCGTGTATCGCACGGTCAAAGCACTAGTTAGAAAAAAAAAAAAAAAAAGGCAAAATATTGATTTTCTTTTGTTCATTTTTAATTGTGCGGTCAAAAATCACCAAAAAAAAAGGGGGGGGGGGGGAAGTATCAAAATCCTACCAAATATCAAAAGTAAGTAATTATCAAATTATTTTAATAATATTCGGAACAATATTGTAATCAATCAACGTACACAAAAAATATTATTAACTACTACTCTTCCATTTTTGGTCCCTCACAATTGGCTTGCAATTGATAGTAGCGCACGAATTAAATCCTGTGCTTTCTGGCTTGCCGCCTTCAGATTAGCCGGCTCACTACTGCCGAACTCATCATCGCAAGTGCTGACGTCAGTGAGAGCCGCCGAGGCCTTGGTCTTAAGATCATTAATGCTCGATTTGTCGAGGTTTTTTCAAGTAACCAACGCACTCGTTCAGGTTATCAATGGCATAAGTGCTCGTCTCGACACACGTGTCTGCCTTTCCGCCGCCAATTGACTTAGCGATGGTTATTACATCTTGCGTGGCGACTTTGGCCTTTTGGATTATGGTTTGGCCCAAGGCTGGGAGATCCGGACGTAGGTCGGGGCCCATAGTTCGGATGCATAATGAGGGGTCGGTTGATTTGGAGCAAGCATCGGATATCAAATCGGCTTGACAAATGCATAACAAAGACAATGAAAGGGTGACTAATATGAAAAGGGACGCCATTGATGTGTTTATAATTTTTTTTTTTTAAAATTTCTTTTCTCTTGTGTTTTTGTGTACCTTTTGTGATTAGTTTATGGGCGTTTATATAATTAGTGAAATTGATCATTTATAGAAATGTGATTTAATTATGGGAAAAAGTTGATTGGTTTGAAAGATAAAAAAAACGTGCTGGTCAATTGTCTTCTATGGTATTTAAATTAATTTTCGTAATGAAATCTAATATTAGTACAATTGTACTTGTATACGTTGTCACTTATATTCTATACACACAATATTACTGAAATGAGAGATTTGGTATTACATGCAACAGTAATTTGAATAAAACTCATGATAATTATTTTTTGTCCCCATATTATTGTATTTTTCACAGTTTACCATATAAACTATTATTTGTGACAAACCGTCATACAAATTATGCGCGATTTGCAGTTTACCCCTTGGACCAGGATGTTTGTGGTTTTGTAATCAAAACCGGATGATGTGTCACAATTCTGTTGCGCCACGTCATCCGGCTTTGGTCACAAAACCACAAAAAATCTGGTTTAGGGGGCAAATTGCAAATCGCGCATAGTTTGTACAGCGGTTTGTCACAACTAATAGTTTGTATGGTAAACTGTGAAAAACGCAATAGTTTGAGGAGCAAAAAATAATTAACCCTAAAATTTATTTGAAATTTTAATGATTGAGTAGAGTTTGAAGCCGGTCCTTAGAATCTTGGAGGACCAAACTATAATTTTAGAAAAATGTATCATGATAACTGAGGACTTGGCTTATTTTGATAAAACTAAGTGATTGTTAAAGTTTGAAGTGATTTAGAAACCGTTTGATAAGCCAACGAATCAAAAAAAAACTTGCAGAAACGGAAGCTTGAAAGCTGAGATTTAAGATTAATGTGATTAGTGAATCAAAAGTTATGGACATTTTGCTGAAAACCACAATTTTCATAAGATTTGGGGTGAAAGTGTAATTATTGATTACAAAACCACAAACATATTTATTGAAGTGTAATCAAAACCGGATGATGTGTAAGACTTGATATCGTAATAATCATATTCAACAAAAAAAAAATACCCATCACTTTTGGACTTGTGGTTTGTCCGAAATAGATTTTCAAAAGTTACTTTTGCCGAAATTGTATTTCGATGAGTTTTGGGACTAAAATACAATTTCTGGAAATTACTTTCAAAACTGTTTCATATGTTATATAGAATGTAGTTATGATCATAAGAATCAGAGCCATTGTCATAATCAAACTGGAGATATCTTAGCACCTTGTAGTCCTGAGACTCGGGATTAAACTCGAAACCATAATTACAAATGTGTGTAGCTTACGCGGCTCTCAAAAAGATGCTGACGTGGAGGGTCGAATACAGGAAGGAGTTCAACGATCGCATTGGTCGCCAGGGCCCACAGAGCTTCCCGAGGCCAACGTGGGTCAAAGTCGTAAAAGAATACCAACATCATATTTTTTGTAACTTGCGGCGAGAAAATAACTACCATGGCGACCAAAAGAGGGATCGGAGAGTTTGATATGATGATCTTTCCGGGACGACGAAGGCTTAACCGTCTTTTTATAATTTAATCGATCGAAGATGATTGTGATTATGAACTACTAAACTAAAAATAATTATAAAATAAAAAATAAGTGCTCGAACCAAAACTTGAGAAGTTTGAAGTTGTTTTGAAAAATGGATTCCTTAGAAAAACGTGTTTGAATATATAATCCCCCTAAATTCAACTTATGATTGTATTCAAATAAATCATCGTAATCCTTTTAATACTACCGAACTCACATATTAATTAACGCTATCGATGACCGTAAAAATTCTCTAATTTAATTAAAACTCCGAGTTTCGAGTGAATTAATCCTAATCTCGTGTTAAACGAAATATCTTCCTAATTATTACTTTCAAATAGCAATGCGAGCAATTGAATTTTCCTGGATCTATCTTATGACGTAATTTATAATATTCCAGTTGTAGATGGGTTTTATGGCCTCTTGATCCAAGTATTTTATTTACTGAACCGATTTGGTTTAATTGGCTTAGAAACTTAAATTATGTTTGCCTTTTTACCCTAATTTTGTTTTTAGAAAGATTGGGCTTTTGACTTGGTTCTGCTTGTTTATATTTACAAGTGAAATATGAGTCTTGTTACTTCTGTTCATTTTGAATTTATTAGTTTTTATTGGGTTTGAAAGCTTATTTCTCCTTTATTGGCTAAATTGGAGGGAAGAGAATGAATTTTAGTTCGATTGTCTTCTGTCTAATTTGTTTTTATGTTTTTCCCTTTTCTTTTACTGGGTGCAAAAAGAGAACTCAAAAATTGAAAGGTCTCGGATTATTCGCGCTCTTACGATTCGTATTTTCATCATCTTCTCAGTTATGCTTTTCTTTTGATTTTCCGTATAAAATTTTTAAAAAACTGTGTATAAAATTTAATTGGAAATTATATTTGATTGCTTTTTGATTGCTTTCATGTTTTACAATTTGACAAAATGAGATTAATGTTAAAGTTGTTGTAATTAATTAATTGTAATAATGATATACTATATGAATGACCTTCCTACCCCTAAACCCTAATCTTGTACCTATAAAAGGGACTCTAGTCCTCATAATAAACTACACTCTTTCAACACTCTCTTCTCTCATTCTCTCACTCTCCTCTCTCTTTTCTCTAGTTTTACAACACGTTATCAGTACGATTGTTCTACCAATTCTCCAAGCTATTGTTTCACTAATTCCCAAGCAATATTGTTCTACCAATTCCCAAAGCAATTGTTCGACTATCTCTCAAGGTATTATCAATATTCTTTTATTCGTTGATTGCTTGTGTATGTAGATATATTTAAATTAATCTATTTACATTATGCCAATTTGTAAAATACTCGTTCATGAATCTTTACTATGTTGAGTATATTACATGTATTTTTTATGATTTGACTTTATAATCAATTGGCCATGTGAAAAGTAGATCTGGTTTTAGTTTTATTATTATTCCAACTAGGATTTTTTTTTCGAAATCAATGATCTTACACACTATATTTTGACTCATATCGATTGGAGATTGTTAGAACATATATTATTTATATTGTTATTTGTACATCTTTGTTTAATTTGTAAGATCTATTATTTGATCAATTTGTAAGTCATGCTTGAATTATGGAGATTAATAATTATGTTAACACAATTAGTATCGCGACTTTGCAAATTACCATAGTTTATGTTGACCAAAGCATTCATTAATTGAATACTAAATACTTGATTATCATTTTTTTTTACGATATTGAATAAAGAAACATGAATGAATAATTGTTAATAATTTAGAAGATTATTAAAATAATGATTTGTTGTGATTCCCGAAGAAACACAACCATTTTAACATATTTTATTTGTTTATTATGTATTATGTACTCCTGAATAATACTAACAATTATTAATAATATAAAAGATTATTAAAACAATGATTTGTTGTGATTCCTGAAGAAACACAACCAGCTCAATATATTCTAATTGAATATTATGTATTCCTGAAAAATACTATGAGATCTACAATTGCTCGTCGATATATTATTGTAGTTTGTGGAGAAATACAACTATATCTCAATATATTATTTAAATATTATGTATCCTGAAAAATACTATGAGATCTACAATTGCTCGTCGATATATTATTGTAGTTTGTGGAGAAATACAACCACATCTCAATATATTCTATTTGAATATTATGTATTCTTGAAAAATACTATGAGATCTACAACCATATTTCAATGTATTATATTTGAATATTATGTATTCTTGAAGAATACTATGAGATCTATAATTGCTCTTGAAGAAGCAATTTTTTT
>BMAC01000481.1:438058-461221 GCA_014905375.1 Phtheirospermum japonicum
GAAAGTTTTTGTATAGGGAGACGGAAAGCTGATGTGACAGATAGGCGCGGGACTAATTAGGGTTTGCAAAAGGAATGTTTTGGGCCTTTAATTCTTGAGCCCACTGAACTTATTATATGCCGAGATTTTAGTATGGGGATGACTTTTCATACAGGGTCGCGATCTCTTGTAATTTGGGCTGAGTATTTAAGCCCGTTTTGTGGATCTGATATATGTGAGTTATCATGGGCCTGGTGGGCTGTATGCCCCGGCTTAATTGGGATATCTATGGAGAAGTTTGTTGTTTATGGGAACTTGCCATAAACGAAGAGTCCTAATTGAGAGACGATTGTGGAATCCTGGCATAAATGAAATTCTTATTACGAAAGGTAACCCTAGATATTGGGAATCTTCTCCCATCCCTATAAAAGGAGCCCTTGGCTTCTTCCTTAAAGGTTAATGCTTGTTTACGCATTTATTATCTGAGTGCACTAATATTATTGAGAGAGAAGAAGTGTGTTTTTCGCTTATTAACTTAAGCGTCGGAGGGCCTTAACGGGCTCGAAATCCGGCCCGTTCTAGGCGTTGTTTTGCAAGAAAGAGAGGTCGCTGGGACGATTACGGATTCTTTGGAGGTCGCTGTGTCACGTTTGGAGGTTTTCTAGGTCACTGATCTCTATTCTTGAGGTTAGTACCCCCTTTATTTGGTAGTTCAACTTTTTGGACTTATCACCAACATTCTGCATGTTACCGAGGTGAAATAAATAAACGGTTAGGTCATATGAGTGGTAAGGGTCTTGATATTCTGCATAAATCTTGTTGTTTGGGTAATGATAAACTGTCTTGCATGCCGTTTTGTGACTCTTGCGTGTTAGGAAAGCAGCATAAAGTGCAATGCCTCATTTTCCTCTATCCCAATAGGTCTAAAAGCAATGAAATACTTGAATATTTGCACGCTGGCGTGTGGTGTCCAGCTAGAGTGCCCACCCAAGGTGGAAGTTGTTATTTCTTATCTGTAATTGATGATTTTTCTAGAAAAGTTTGGGTTTTCCTTTTAAAACAAAAATCTAATGTGTTTGAAAAATTCAAGTCTTGGAAAACATAAATTGAAAATCAAACTGGTAAGAAAATCAAGATTCTTCGAACGGACAATGGACTTGAATTTTGCAACACATTACTTGATAAATTATGTGTTGATTCTGGTATTGAAACACACAAAACCGTTCCGTATACTCCTCAGCAAAACGGGTTGCGGAACGTATGAATCGAACTTTACTTGAAAGAGTTAGGTGTATGATTGCATGTTCCGGTCTTTCTAAAAAATTTTGGGGTGAAGCTGTCTTAACTGCTGCTTATTTGATAAATAGATCCCCTTCTGTGCCTAAGTGTCCTAAGCATGTGTGGTCCGGTCGTGAGATTAATTTTTTGAATTTAAAGGTTTTTGGTTGTGTTGCGTTTGTTCATCAAAAGGGTGATAAACTTGAACCTCGGTCGGAAAAAATGTGTTTTTCTTGGTTATCCCGAGGGTCGTGATGTGACTTTTAATCTGATTTTCCTTGTCTGTCTGTTCCTACGCCTGTTCATGAATCTGATATAGCTCTGAGTAAGGTGGAGCAATCACTTAGTTTAATTAATTCTGATGATATGCATGCTGAAACTGAAACTTCAACTGATTTACATGCTGAAAATGTTGATTTAATTGCTAAAAATTCTGATGTTACTACTGTGCATGATGTGCCTATTGATAATATGCCTAGAAATGAGTCTTTAGGAGGTTATCAACTTGCTAGATATAGGGTTAGAATGAACATTTTTAATCGACCTTCTAAGTTTAATGATTATTATATGGCTTCCTTTGCTTGTAGTGTGTTTGATTCGATTGATAGTAGTGAACCTAAGTCCTATGACGATGCTTTCAGATTTGTCTACTCTGTTGAATGGTTAAATGTTATGAATGAGGAGATGAATTCTTTGCATGTTAACAATACGTGGACTCTTGTACCTAAACCTGATAATTGCTCTGTTGTTTATTGCAAATGGTTGTTTAAGGTCAAGGATGAATGTGATTCTGTTAAGTTTAAAGCTCGTTTAGTTGCTAAGGGATTTACTCAAAGGGAGGGGATAGATTATACCGAAATCTTTGCTCTTGTTGTGAAGTTTACTACTGTTAGAATCATGCTTGCGTTATGTGCTTAGTTTAATTGGGAATTAAAAAAAAATGGACGTTAAAACTGCATTTTTGCATGGCGATTTGGATGACAAAATATATATGCGTCAACCTGATGGTTTTGTTGATAAAACGAAGTCTGATCATGTATGTTTGCTTAAGAAATACTGTATGGGTTGAAACAACCTCCTAGACAATGGAACAAGAAATTTGACGAGAGCATGCTTTCTTTAAAATTTTGAAGAAGTTCGTTTGATACTTGCTTGTATTTTAAAGTAGATGCTAAGGTGCCTATTTTCTTGTTGATATATGTTGATGACATGCTGTTAATTAGTTCATGTATCAAGTCTATCGAGCATGTGCAAAATTGTCTAAGTGCTAAATTTGACATGAAATATTTAGGAGATGCAAAAAGGATTCTTGGCATGAACATTGTTAGAGATAGAAAACGTTCGACTATCTTTTTGAATCAGATTTCGTATGTTGATAAGACTTTGAGTAATTTTTTTATGTCGGATGCTGAACCTATTAATGTTCCACTTGCTGGTCATTTCCTGCTCAGTAAACAACAGTCTCACACTCACGAACAAGATATCGAATACATGAAAAACGTGCCTTATGCTAGTGCTATAGGTTTTGTTATGTATTTGATGGTTAGTATTAGGTCCGATATTGCTTATTCTGTGAGTTGCTTGAGTAGGTATATGTCTGACCCTAGTGAAATTCATTGGGAAGCTGTTAAATGGTTGCTACGTTATTTAAAACACTCTGTTAATCTTGGCCTGGAATTTTCTAAATCTGAAAATTGTGTTTTGAAAGGATATGTGGATTCTAACTATGCTAATGATAGGGACAATAGAAAATCGACTACGTCTTATGTGTTTACCTTATGTGGTTCGTGTATTAGTTGGAAATCGCAGTTACAACGTGTGGTTGCCTTGTCAGTTACCGAAGCGGAATATATTGCGATTACTGAGGCGTTCAAAGAGGCCATATGGCTAAAAGTTTTGCTTTCTGAAATTTGTATTCTTGAAGGTGATGTCGTAGTATTTTCTGATAGCCAGTCCGCTATACAATTGGCTAAGAATCCTATTTTTCATGATCGAACTAAACACATTGATGTGAAGTAACACTTTATTTGAGATGCGGTTGCAAAAGGTATAGTTTTTCTTGAAAAAACTATTTCTGAATCGAACCCTGCTAATATGGGAACCAAGTGTTTGCCTGTTGAAAAATTTGAGTCATGCCTTGAAACCCTGAATTTTAATTCCTGTGATTAGGCTTTCTTTTGGGTTTGTATTGTTTTTTATAGCCTGATTTGTTGGCTATAAGTTTTTTTTTCTTTTCTGTTACTAACTGTTGTGTTGAGAACAGGTACGTTGGAGATGGCAACGATGATACGTCGATGATGAAATCCTTAAGGCTACCCTAAGCAGTAAATCGGTATTGGGCCAAGGTGGAGATTGTTATAATAATGGCCCAAGTCCCGGCCTATTCCTGCAGCCCACTACCTGGCAGCCCAAGACCACGACCTAACTCAACCGGGTCGGGCGCTCCGGATCCACCTATGATCTAATTCTAGCCGCCCATCTTAGAGTTTCAATCGGGGCCGTTGATCATCCCCTTATAACCCCCACTAACTCAAGACCCTACCCACTTTAACCCTGACTCTCTCTCTCTCTCTCTTTTCAGCTGCGATCTTTCTCTCTCCCGATTTTTGGTCTTCACCCTTCACGGTTTTTTCCTTCCTTGCCAAAAAACCGTAGCCTGTTCTTGAAGATAACGTGATCCTTTGAGAGTCAGATTAGTGAGAGAGTGGTGTTGGGGTTCGGGTCAACGGGGAATCTCCGGTGCACCGCCTTGGGTCGTGGTTCGAGAGATTACTAGGTGTGCCGGCGGTGGCTTTGGGATTCCGGGAAGGCTACTAGTTTACTGTTGTGTAAAAAGGGCATCGCGTTGTAGGAGATCTGAGCCGGTTCTCAGATCTACGGTCCGCCCTTGTTCCGGCGACTTCACAGAGAAAGGAGTTTTCTCGTTCCTTGATTACTTTTATTGGTTTTCTTTGGTTTTTCCCTTTTGTTTGACGATTTGCTGTTTTTCCCATCTTTGATTCTTGTCTGTTGTGTTCCCAGGGACTTGCTGGAGAGTCTGAGAATAGACGTGAGGTGCAGCATTCGATCGCAGCTCGTGCGGGCCGGGCCGTGGGGACTGTGTCCGTGAACTGGGCTGCCACATTCGGAGAAATCAGGCCGAGGTTTGGAGCTGTCTTGAAATTTGACTAATTACGGACAGCAAGCTGCTGTCCGGGCCTAAACGACGCTTGACGAACAAGAAAAGCTTCCGTTTTCGTGAATATCCGCGGGTACCGGACGTTGAGCGATACCAAACAGTTTAGTACAAAAATATAATGGAAAACCAAACAAGAGTCATTTTTATGTTTTGAGCAATATGGAAATTATGTTGTAACATATGAGCAGAAAACAAGTAAATCATGAAGTAGCAGTATGGAAATTGTGTCAATTATGTATTGTGTGTATAGATTTGTAGTAGTATGGAAATTGTGTCGTGTATGTTAATTCACGAATGACGAGATGAAATAGCATCTTAATTTCGTTGAAGTGTTAATTGGAAACAGCGATTGGTATATAATTTCAACATTAATGGATACCATAGTCGTATGGAGTAACTTTAAATATGTACTATTCGTATGGAGTTATAATCTCTACAGGATTGTCTAACTATGGTTGTAGCATTGGTGTGCATATTCCGAACTTCTAGGCCTATATCAATTTTCCTGGACCGGTTTTTCCACTCCGAGAATTATGTATGTTGTTACTCGTACTCTATGCTGTCGATTCCAATGTTCGGCAATGAAACAATTATTCCACCAATGAACAAGCGTCCACCTGGAAGAACGAAGCTGAAGCGGTATTTGTCTAGGGACGACCATATTTCTAGAAAAATTAAATCTAAGTAGATGTGGTCGAGTTAAATATGATAACAAAAGAAAATGTTACTGAATACTACGAACAAAGATTCATACAAAATAGTACCAACAAAAAATCACAATATCTAGTCCTGGAAAATTATAACTAGATTACATAATCACTAACATTTTACCAGTGACATTTATCGACAACATCTATCCAATTATAACTAGATTACATAATCACTAACATTCTACCAGTGACATTTATCGACAACATCTAACCATTTTTCACGTTTTCGTCGCCAATTCTTCAATAACATCATCCTTGAATTTCTGCATAATGTCTTCATTATTTCCACATAAATTGCCTGCAAACATACCAAACAATCCAAAGTAGTTAAACATAACTTACATATTATATTACCCCAACAAATTAAATTATAAATGGATCATACAGAGTAGTGTACCAAATATGCCCCTAGAAAAATCAGAAGTGTCAGGGCTGTAATTGTTCGTACCTGTAAAGAACTTAAAGTCTTCATCATTTCCACATATATTGACTGCAAACATACCAAACAATCCAAAGTAGTTAAACATAACTTACATATTATATTACCCCAACAAATTAAGTTACAAATGGATCATACAGAGTAGTGTGTTGTAATCTCATGATAGTAGTATGTAATTAGTTTATCTCATATGAGTGCTTCAGAATTATAAATAATTCCATACTATGAGTTATAATTATGTACACTAGGATGGAATTAGTTATAATTCCGTACCACTTCACCAGCCTCGGCATCATGTTTCCAATATGAAATCAAATAATACTAGAGTGATATGAGATAATATTATCTTTAAATTCATATATCTCCGTACTAATTAAACATAGATTTCCGAGACCGTAATTTACACTACACATAATACTATTAGCTTGGAATAATATAATATGAAAAAAAAATCATATAAAACTAGTTTTAAATCCCTCCCAATGATCAAGATGGATTAGATCCAAATTCTTATATTTTAATAAATGCAATTCAACTAACTCACGATCTTGGACAACAGACTAAGGCTTCCTAACAAACAGATGAAACTGAGACTAAACAACCAAACGCTAAAGTTGGGATTACATACTACACAATCACTTATACACACATATTTCATACTAGTCTGTAAACAGAATAAAATTCATACTCCAACAAACCGGCATAAATTCATAATCTGTGAGTATGACACTATAGTATAAACTCATGTTGTATGAGTATAATACTGTAGTATGGATTTATACCCAAAAAATCGATATAAATAATTGAGTACGACGCTATACAGGGTTTTTTTTCTTCTTCGCCTTATAGTAGAGGTTGTGAATTCATCATTCAAGGAGGAAATAAATAGCACATATTGCAAACGCCCCGTCGTCGAAACTCGAGGACACAGGGAAAAACCATCCCGAGCTATGGACATTTTGCCAAAAACCGCAATTTTGATAAAAGTCTAGGGGCAAAATGTAATTATTGAACATAATTCCAAAACTGTTTCAACCTGAGATGCTTCATACCGAGAAATCATTTTTCAAAAAATAAATCATAATTGTTGGACTTATGGATTGTCCAGAATAAATTTTCAAAGTTATCGACGTTTTCAAAATATATCCTGAACGACATTCGGACTCAACTGATATGTCGGACTATGCGGAGTTAGAAACATCAGGGTTACGTTTATTCCTTACTCTATGATCTCTATGGAGTGTCTTTCTTGAAAACTGAAAATGAATACTAATAAACTCATTTACTTTTATTCCTTAATTCATGTGCATAATGTTGAAACAACAAGTATTGTGAACCAGATGGATTACTTAATATAATTTAATAAATATAATATTATTTATTTTTCAAACATGATTTGACATATATAGTAAAAAAATAAATGATTATGAATATTCTATAACAAACAATAGTTATTATTATTCTCATAATTCTGAATATACAAGATACTGAGTATTAGGATTTAGAATCTCAATTAATCATAGGTCACACATGCCCTTTTGTAGATCTAATGTCTTTTACTGAACCTTTTTTTCTTTAAAGTTTGAAGAGGAAACATGGTGAAGTGGAACTCATGGACTGTGTTCGGAGGTTGTACGAAAACGGTCCTACTCAATTATTGTTCTCGACAAAATCGATAAGGCGGTCTCGTGTGTCAAGAGTTTTTCGAGGTTGAAAGTTTTGAAGACCACGGATATTTAAATAAAAAGATTCAAAACACTATTACTAACATTAAGTGAATATAACAGCGGAAATAACACAGAAATTAAATTTGCCTATGAGTTGAAAAATCATAGGTCGTGCCTTAGGCTAAAAAAGATATTATTAGAAAAATGTGTAATTTTTCTTAAAAATTATTAAAACAATAGCATCTATCAATATGAAAAACTTTTGAATGAGCGGATTGTTTGAATTAGTTTAGAGTCGTACGTAAAACCTTCAAGCAGATCACACACAACGTTGAAGTGGACTTGCACAACGTACGACAGCTTTTCCACACTTTCTGTTTGTAGGTTTTGTATTCTCTAAAGACGTAAGAAATGAAGTCCAAAGCCCTCGATATTTATAATAATAAAATAAAGTTTTCTAACTAAATAAGAAAGATATCGACCGGGAAATAAAATTCCCATCAAGGTTGCTGCTTAGGAAATGTTTGAAGAAGTTCTTGAAGGAAGGTTCTGTTGTTAAATTGGATTTATTCTAATTAATGGTGCAGCAAGAATTCGTTGTAACGAATTGTATAGGCTCGATATACGTGTCGTGTAAATAATCATAGTATTTTGAATTTCTCAAATCCATTTATTGGTGAGTGAGAAATAATGTTTTGAAGTTGAACGGTTGCTTTAAGTGCTTTATTGGTTATCCCATATTGAATTTTAATCAATGTGGAAGGGAGTATAAAAATAATTACATTTCATTAGTGGACATCAAGTGAGTCAGTGGGTGTTGTGGACTTTGTGTGAACAAAGCTCACGCGTCCTCTTGGACTTGGGTTCGCCCGTCCACCTTCGGCGAAGCCGATGGCGGAGCCGAGCCCGAGCCCGGACCTTGGACCTGGGCTCTGGGCTCTGGACCTGTGCCTTGGGACTTGGGCAATTGGTCCGAATTGGCTGGTTCGTATGGTGGTTTGGTTCAACCCTGGCTACCTTTTTTGAACTGCTCCTGACCGTTACGCAAACGGCTGGCACACTCCTGGCCGTTCAGGTACGTTTTCAAACGTACGAGAACGTTGTACCTGTTCAGGTTCATGCTGCCTTTATTTAACGTTTCTTCACCTGAAAGTCAACACGAAAGCTGCCACTAAGGCACGTCATAATACTTCCAATTATGAACGTCATTATACCCCTCAGCTGGAATCCCTATAAAAGGGTGAGAGGCTCTTTCACTTTTCACACACGAAAAATCACCTGAAACACTTGAGCAAACAAGAACACAGCATACAGTTTTCTGCATTTCATTTTTCTCGTAACTCAGTCCATTTTCATCCAGTTCGCCGGAGCTCTGGTATTTACGGTGCTGTAATACCAGAGACGAAGTCGTTTCATCTTTGGGGACGAATAGCCGAAATCGAAGGGCACTACCGGGGCTATTTCGTTTTGCGGATAGAGTTCTAAACTCGACTCGACTTGTTAATAAAAGAAAAAATATATATATTTCTTTCTTTTCGCCTTCCATTTTCTATAGCTGACATCTGTAAAGGCCATATAATAGTGTTGTTGTGTACATCGAATCATTGGTTCGAAGTAATGAGCTATCGTTTAGATTCGAAGCACGTGATGCTAACCGAGTTCTTAAGATCATCCGATTCTGGGAACCCATTTTTCACATTTGTCCATCTAAACAAAAATTAGTGCAGAGGCGAAGAAGGGAAGAAAATGATGATCGACAAAGTGGAGGAGTGTCCGAAAGACGTTCTTATGTTGGATGGATTTGAAAACGCTAATCTTGTGCTCTATAGATGCCTTGTAAGATTATTATCGCCAAACTCCTAAAACAGAAAGCAAGTGCTCTTCATAAAATTACCACTGTATGTGTATAGCCTTATTGTCCTTTACAATTTGACCATTTTCAGTAGCGGCGGATCGGAGAGATGTATATAATGATATGGTTATGCAGCTAATGTTTATGAAAGTGCAATTTTCTCTAATAATATTTCGTACAAATACAATTTGCACCACAATGCTCAAGATGGTTAAATCCTAACTCCATAATTCCATAATTATGAATATAACTCAATATTACCTTTAGAGCAGAACAAGGCAATAAATAACAATTACACTGCAACAGACGCAAACCTCGTAAACATTGATGAAAAAGGAAAAAGATCCGTAAATGAAGCTCTCATTCGTACAAAAGATTAAACTCATAAACCAAAACTGACTTCAGTTTGACAAAACAAATAATCAAGGTAACAATTCTAATCCATTTGTTATGCTTTTGCTACAAAAAAGAAGTCAACAAGCAGAGCTTCAACAGCAACAGCCTATTTCTTCTTCTCTCCACCACCAGCAGCCCTATATTGCCAAGATTAAACCATTGAATTAGAATCAACATCCAAATTAAATAATGATAATAATAATAATGATGATGACGGATAGGATTACTCTAAATTCTAACCCTAAAGTTTGCTCTAAGTATTTTTTTAAATCTTGTTATATTCCAAAATAACAAATTCCCTTAATGCTAGGTGCAAATTTATTATTATTATTATTTCTTTTTTGCAATTCCCTAACCTCATCTTTCGGAGAGCAGATGACATCTCCTCACGCTTCTTCTTAGCCCTCTTGTGGGTGCCCAACTTTCTCTTGGCCACTTTCAGCGCACGTTTGTCTTTCCCAACTTTGAGAAGCTCAGTGATCCGCTTCTCGTATGGAGCAAATCCAGCAACCTCCCTAATGAGACTTCTAGCAAAATGCACTCGTTTACTGGTTTTCTGTGTCGGGAATGAACACATCAAAACAATATCCACAATTATATTTCTATTATCAGCTGTTTATTTTTTTTCTTCAAAAAAGATGCTTCAAAATTACAGATGCGCAAAACATAAAAATATAATTATTTTTTTAAAAAAATGAAAAATTCTCCTTACCCCTTTTCTGTCAGAAGGGCGTGGTGCAAGCTCTTTCCTGGTAGTTATATGCCCTTTGTTCAAACCCACAAAGAGACCAGTGTTTGGCTGTTTTGGAGCCATTGCCTGATATAGAACATAGGAATTTTAAATTAACGTGGGCAAATTATAAAGCAGTAGCTAAATTTATTTATCAAAATGCACATGTAGAAGAGGCCAATAAACAAATATAGTTGTTCGAATCTTTGATCTTTGAAAAAGAGAGAAATTACAAGATAATTCGTGTTTTACTCTAAAGTAAAACACAAATAAAAATTCTTGAACAATGCAATAATTAAGAGATCCATTCATTATTTACAGATGCATATCATTTCACTACCACATTAAAAAATTTGGAGGAAAAGAAAAAAAAAAAAAAAAACTCCTTGAAGAAAAGGCAGCAGAACCCAAATTTCAATGTTTTTACTGCATATTTCAATTTATCTGAACAAAGTTGTCTTCAAAGCTAAAATATCAATGTCTAATAACCATCAGCACAATATCAGTGATTATCGCACAGAAAATACAAAACAGCTCAAATCCAAATCCATGGAGCAAAACGTAACATACAGAGTTAAATTCCAAAAAAATGCACACGAAAAAATACGAGAAATGAAGCTAAAGCCAGAACATCAAGGACAAAATCTAAACAAAACGAATCTGAACTCTGCAGTAACGATCAAGAAATTAGTAATAGAGGAACAAATTATAACTCTTAATAATCCAGTGATAATAGCATGAAGGCGTTAGGGTTTTGCCGCGGCGGGGACATACCTTTGCTGCGAGTGACGGAGATGCCCAAAAGGATTCTAGGGTTTTTGCGGTGGCGTTCACAAGTTGTATTTTATACATGTTAGGAGTCCACGTGTCAGTTGAAAGACCGTGTTTGGAATTTTGGATTGGGAAGGCAATTAATAATTATTTGGTAATATGAAATGGCAAAAATTATATTTCTGGTCCATTAACTATACGACGATGGCAAGTTTTGGTCCATTACCTTTACATGTATTTTTTTTTTTTTTCATTTTACGCTAAAGTTAATTGTATTATTTTTTTAATGAGGAATCACAAGTTTTAGGTTTAATGCCCAAAAGTTTGTATTATAATTATACCGTATTTAATATGTAAAAATTCATACTTATATTGTACCATGATTATTAATATAATAAAACTTATACCACATGTTTGACCTAATAATATAGATGGAAAATTCAAACTTGAGAAGCTAAGCTCAAATATCCATCAACTTCCCAAAACTTAGGGCATGTATGAAATTATTTTCATTTCTCATTTTTTTAATTTTTAATTATTTTAAAAATTAAAATTATTTTTTTTTCACGATATTTATTAAAAATCATCTTTTTCAATGGGCCCACCACTACCACCAAATTCACTTTAAATATTAATATATTTAAATTATATCTATTTAATATGACCCATCATCTACAATCTTATTAATATTGCATTATATATTAAAATTAAAATATTAAAAATAAGCCCCACAACTAATAACTTTCAATTTATTATATACAAAAAAATTATTACAAGAATACTCATCCAAACATAATCTCAATCTTCACACGAAAATCAATAAATTTTCATTTATTACTTTTTTTCAATAGAAATTGGAAATTGATTGTATATTTGATTAGAAAAGGTTGCACTCTATTGGTTTATGTATTTACATTTAACAACTCGAGTTTTGTTCTTACAATTAAAAAAAAAAAAAGTGAACTTTAGAAAGTAAAAATATAAATATACTCTTTATTTTACTCTTCATTGCGTTACAAGAACCCGAACTCAAGGTGTCTTAGAATTTATAACTGGTTAATGAAAATATATAGAAGTGGACAAAATTAAATTCACTAACATTAACATAAAAGAACAGAAGTACGATTATTAATCTTAGATAAGCTGCAGCACTGTTTAAGTTGATACAAAATGAAAGTTGTCCTTAGATAAAAACAACCCATTTTTCATGCTTAGCTAATAATCTACACATTTTTCACCATCCTTTATCCACACATTCTACACAAAATACAATTTCCACAAGCCGATTTTCACTCAACCTTTGCTGCAGAAAACGATCGTCTGAATTTGCTAATTCGGCTACCTTAACAGACCACGGAAAGGATCAGTAAATCGGATATTGCTTGCTTAATTTCCTGAAARAGATTGTGTACCTAAAGTAGAGTATAAAAGAAATGCTATGTCAGTGTTCGTATTCTGAAACGCAGATAACACTATGTCTGATACTCGAGAACAGCTTCCCCTGCAAATAGAGATGAGAAAATTAATTTAGTAATTACTAAATACATGTTTTAAATAATTGTTAAAGTAAATTATGGAGAAAAAAAATTGCAAATAGTTTACTTGTTCGGTAAATACAAAACTCGAGTGAGTGTAAATACTTCATGGGGGTGTTGTAATTTTGAAAAATAACTGGAGTTTTTTGTAATTAGACAAGAACTCGGGGGCAGCTTTCGTGATTATCCCAATATTCTATTATAATGCTCAAATGCTAACTCTAACCCACGCAAAATGTGTACACATCAAATGCACAAAAAAAAACAAATTTGCCAAGAATAAGGTTGTTTTTGATATTACTAACTTATGATATTCTTTCCTTGAGATGTAAAATCCGATCACCGAAAAGATGCATAGTGTAAAAGCTAATCGAGTCTGAATAATAATCAATGTTTGAATCCCATGCTGCGTTTGGATGCCCTTAATGGTCATGATTGGGCATGAAATAATATTATACCCACAAATGTTCTTGTCAAGCATAGGGGTAGTTTTTTTTTTCTTTTGAGAATATACTGTGGGTTGGAGTAACAGTGAAGCAGGCGAATGAATGAAAACTGGGTCCTATTACAGATCAGTAAAGGGTTTTGGGTTTGGTGTATATGTGGTAAAATTGGAAAAGTTTACATTTAAGTAAGGGTACAAATGTAATAACATATCATATGGGTTGGATTATCCTTCAGCCAATTTCAATAACCAAACAACTTAATACCCATTATTAGATCCATTGGATAAGGTAAAACAAATTGAATAGGAATTAGTCAAGGCCAGCATAAAAATAGTCGTACCATGCATTTTCTTGACAAACCGTTCAAATTCAATGAGGCTTTGTCTGTCCATTAAGTGCGGGTTGAGCCTCAGATATGTAAAATCAGAAAAATGCCTCCCATCTGGATCACCAACGGGCTTTGCTTTCTCCAATAAATAACTTAGCCCTTCTCTGTCGTGGCAAGGAAAAGAACTTAAACTGGCAACTGGTATACAAGCATCCCAAGCAGCATTTAAAACCTAAAATTGTGATTACTGTTACTAAGAGCTTTAGACAATGGCATATATTCTTAACTACTCTGGAGGTTTAGCTTAATTTATGAATAAAACACAATAATCTTCTAAGATTACATATGCCCCTCGTTGTGTTTTTTTTTTTTTTTTTGTAAGTGGGCTTTTTTGTAATTAGGCTAAATTTGATGGTAATATTTGTAAATATCTCTTAATATTTTCTTAGAGAAAGTAACAAAACCAAGTCACAGATGCTTACTTGCCAAGCTAATCCCTCGGGATCAGCCAGCGAATCGGAGAAGTCAATATGATTATCTATCGTGCTCGTTTCGGAACATGTAAAGCATAGAGCAGCCCCATGCTTCTTTAGCATTGCCATGACTGCAGCATAGCCATCACGATTGCTGGAGTTATTAAATCCAGCAGTTAATTCAGCAGCATGACTAGTTGTCTTGTACCACCAATGAATGCCGGATAGCTGCTCAAATTAAGAAACGGAAAAGTTTCAAATATAACAGGCTCATATAGTGATTTGAATTTCTCTAGCATAAATTCTGAAGTGGTGAAGATTATCATGTTTCAAAGTATCTTCAGGAAAATGTATATTTGGAAGAATATACAAGACCATACTAGTTATTAGCATTAAATACAAAAATTGCCCTTGAGGTTTAGTTTGATTACAAGTACCTCAGCTATCTTTCAAAATTATGAGACAAAAACTTGTGTACATTCCGTTAGGCAGGGCCCAAATTTTAGTTTTTAGGGTTCTTTGTTTAATTTTTTTTATAGTTTAGTTTTTATTAGGGTTTTCCAGTTTTTTAAGGGGTTTTAATTTTTAAATATATATATTCTAGGGTTTTTACGTTTATTAGGATTTTTAGTTTTTTTCCCCCTTTTTTAGGGTTCCTTTTTTAGTTTTTTAGTTAGTTCGCTTTTTTTAGTTTTTCTTATTTTCAAATTTAGTTTTAGGGTTTCCTGTTAGGCTGCGTGACAGGAGTGTGCCTCAAATTATAATTACCCCTTTGATCTTTGTGTATGGTTTACAAATTATACTCCATCTGTTTCTTTTTAATTGTCGTTCTCGAGTTTCTGTTCAGAATTAAGCAACATAAATATTTGACTAATACACCCTCAATCAATTAATAATATCCCAAATTAATTCATCCCTCTCTTTCATTCTAATCATCTTACTACCATAAATTTGTTTATATTTCTTAAAATAAGTGGGGATAAAGCTGGAATAAAGTGATAAAAAGTTCAAAAATGACAATTAATTTGTAACAAAATTGAGTCTATAAAATGACAATTAATATGAATCGGAGGAGTAGTTGTAAAGAAAATGCAACCTCAATACGGGTGTTCAGGATTTTGATAGATTAGTTGGGCTTTTTTGTAATTAGGTCAAACCTCAATGGTGGTTCATTGTTTATCCAAGACTTGATCAAGTGTCACATTAAAGAAACTCACCTTTACAGCAATACGAGTTCTTTCGAAAGCTAATTTTGCCAGAGAAAGCACTCGATCACCATGGTCAACTAAAGCCTGAGAATACCAACTAAGAAAAAACCTGCCGTGATAGCCATCATAATCACCTCCATCACAGAAAAATCCGGTCTCGTGTGGCCTTGAATTGTAGGAGCCAGTATTTTCCGGTCCACGGGCCCAAAAAGAATGTCCTCTTGTTTCAGCAGCCTTTCGCAGGCTTTTCAACATATATTTATCATAGCACTGCAAAGGACAAAGCAAGATAGATTACAGAGTCCAATACACTATAGACAATGTTGCCTACAGAAAAACTAAAAAAAAAATAGATAGGCCGTGTTTGGTAGTTAGCAGCTTGGCATAAAATTAGAGGTTTGGACTCAAATCAAAGGATTGACTAGTCAAATCCTCTAATTGGCTTGTTTGGTGAACAGAGTTTTGAATTTGCCTTTTGGGTCCAAAATGCTAATTTAGAAAAAGCTGAATATAGGAGCTTATTAAGAGGAGCGGATTGAGAAATTGGTTGAAATGACAAGTTTATCCTAAAGTTATAAAAATATATATATTTAACATTTTTATCATTAATTTAAATACAAAAACTATTGACAACTAATTTAGTGATTAACTATTAGTAATATTTATCTACTTTTTATAAATAAATTTAATATATTTGCAAATTAGCAACACAAGAAATTAATATATTTTATAATTTTAAAATAATGATTTGTTACAGTGAGGCTCATAAATATACTAATCACCTGAAATTCACCGATGCCAGGGTATCTCCAACCATGTTTCACAGGATTACAAGGGTATCTCAGCTCTCCGCACGGACCAAGTCCAACTACAACCATAGATATGATACTGTCCACAAAAAACTCATCGAATTCAACCCGGAAGCTTCTCATGCAATCAAAGTAGACCTACAATTAACAGATTCCCAAATTATAAGAACGTTTTAAAAATAAACATATAACGGACACAAATAACAGAAACACAATTAGTGGTTGATTTTAAAGTTAAGTACCTCCACGGCCGTTCGGCCCCTCAAGACTCTTTCCTTGTCAACTCCCCATGACAAGCACTCCGGGTCCCGCCTTCCAGCTCTGTCTGTGAAAAATATGTCCGGATTGCTTCGACCAATTTCAGCCACCCAGTGAGGCAGCGGAATACACACATCATCCCCGACATTACCTCCACATTCATGAAAGGACATTACAACCTGTTTTGTTTTGTTTTTCACTTCAAATCTTTACCACCAGAATTTCAGAGGAAATACTTTAAAGGAACAGCTAGAATTTCTTAGCAACCCAAATGTTATTTATTTATTAATTGTTTTTATTTATACAGCAAATCAGAAATCATAATACATATATATTATATTTTCAGCACCTTCAGTAGTCAATGATATGCAAAGATACCTGTATTTTCATTTTCAGCTCCCTTACAATCTGAAATAGCCTCTTGTAGCCGTTCCAGTTATACTCCTGAGGTGCATGTGCTTCAACCACACCCCACCAGCAATCAACCATAACACCGTCGACATTAATCGATTTCAACATTTTCAGTTGCTTCAATAAACCATCTGGATCAACAAGCTCGCACTTCGTATTGACGACACCTAACTGGAGACCAAATGATTATTTGCATTAAAACTATTATCTTTCTTATGAGCCAAGAAACATACCACATACATAATATTACTATACTCAGTAAACTCACCGGCAGCATAACATAAACTGGGACATAAGGTGTCCCAGCAAAATCCCGTTCCAGTAATTTTGTTGCTGTTGGCAAGTCAACCACCTTGAAAAATAGAAAAAATAAATAATAAAATAATTATTTTAAAAAAATCAGACTGCATTGCAACATTGCTTACGGGCTTAGATATTAGAACAAACTGTCATGTGGTCAATGGTGGAGCCAGGAAAACAAAGTGGGGTGGGCCAGGGTTTTTTTTTATTTTATTTTAAATTCATATAAGATTACTACCTTTTTATTTCTTTTTAACACTGTTCGGACAGAGACAGGCTAGGCCGTAGAGTTGTTGTTTTTTTAAGAAAACACATATAAATTTACTATTTATTTAATTTTCAATCTAAAGAAGCCAAAAGTCTTGCCTGCCTGTTGTCAATTGAATCGATGGAGCCACCAAGAAGAGGATCATTCTGTATGTCTACTCCATCCCCAACCATGGCTGATGTCTGAGATCTGGCACCCGACGAACCATCATAAGGAGATGAGGTGGGCACAAAAACACCTTTTGAGTGAGATGTATTATAATCAACTGTGTTCATATAGACTGGCGAGACGCCCCTCAATGAAGTAGGAGAAGTATGTTGTTGTGCTGGCATTTGTGAAGATGATGGTGGTAAACCCATGTTTGGTGCACCAGCATTAGCTCTCGTTCCCTGCAGTATTGAAATGAAAATGATTACGACACTTAGCTGAAAAGTCCCCTAAATTGCATGCTTAGTGACAAACTTGTTGCAGATTTTTTAAAGTATTAAAGTTAAGTTGATCCAACAAACTGTGGACCCGAGACACATACTAACACACCTTCGTGAGTGTAATTTCATGTCTGACAAGGGTGCATGGGACAAATTGAAGAGTACATTTGATGTGACATACTCCCTCCGATTAATATTAATTGTCGTTTTAGAGATTCAATATTGTTACAAATTAAATGTCATTTTAGAAGTTTTCCCACTTTATTCCAGTTTTATCCCAACTTATTTTAGGAAACGAACAAATTTATGGTAGTAAGATAATTAGAAGGAAATAGGTAAACGAATTAAATAGAAATATTATTAATTTATTGGGGGTGTATTAAACTCTAGAACGACAATCAACAAGAAACAGGGTGAGTGGCGCATAAGTATATATGAACAAAATTCAATTTTTTGATTCATTTTGTCAATTCCATGACCGGAACAGAGGAAAATACACTTACTTTTCATGATAAACTAAAAGAAAAAAGACATTGAAATCAATTTTTATTGATAAATCTGAAATGTCTAGCGGAGTCCTGCTATTTGGATTTTGAAAGTTCAAATCAATAGTGAAATCCTTGTTTAGTTTTATAACAAGATTTTGTTACTGTATCACGTAGCCTCAAAACTTCAAACCGCCATAACTTTTTCATTTGTTATCTATTTTAGATGAATAATATATCAAATTTATCCTCTCTCCAAGAAGATCTACAATCTGACTCCCAAATTGTGTATATATATATATATAAAGTACATATTCGAAAAGTTAATTGAGAAAAAATGGAATGTTAAATATTTTTTTTAATTCAAAGGGTTTAGGATTTGGATTTTAAGAGTATATTTGTTTGCTGGGTCTGAAGAATCCAAAACTACCAAACAGGGGCTTAATTGCATCAAAAGATCCAAAGGTACCTGTGATCTGGAAGGGAACGTGGTACCATCCGGAAGAACAACCCAACCCGCTTCCCTCGCCAAAGCGGCGATGACGTCATTAATGTCGGCTCTAACTCTAAGGTTATAGTTACCATGCCTACGGAGCCCAGCCAAAATCTTCGCCGTGATCGCCCGCCGCTGCCTCTCCCGTAGCTTCGTTCTCTCTTTCTCTTCCTGAGGCCTATACCTCCGGGACCCGCCTACTTGCGGCGTTGGTGGATCTTGGTATTGTTGTTGGTGGTGCACGTACATATTACCACTACCGCCACTTGTCGATAAGACGCCCACGTCCATGTTGGCGACGGAAGGAGTTGACATGTTCTTCTCTTCGTCCTCGTCATCATCATCATCGTCGTCATCTTCTTCCTTCACATCCATCCCCATTTCGTCATCATCTTCCTCGCTTGCACCAAATCTGTGCATCTCTGTAGCCATCGTCGCTTTAACTTATCAATAATTGAGTATTAATTGCATTTCCATGGTAAATCCTATCGGTCGGCATCTGACACAGAATATAGGAACTATTTATCTCTTGAAAAGAAAATAAATTCGGGATTAACTGCAATGTGTTTACTGGCATCTGACTGATTTAAGATTTCAAAATTAGAATCACTGTTTGTTTTCTTTTCTACATTGACTTTACTACATGTACCAGAAACAGCCACATTTCCAGCTTATTTCACTGAACTAGCTCAATTACCTCAGATAGTTTTCCATTGAAAAATAAATAAATAAAAATCAATTATAGCATGAAATAATCAGAGGTGTAGTCTGTACAGTGTGCACTAACACAAGTCATAATCATTAGGGGAAAAAAGTTCTTAAAGCATCTCAACAAAGCAAAACGAACTCACTCCGTCGGTGTTTCACGCTCGCGTTCCAGGTCTCGCGCCGCTACTCTGCAGATCCAAGATTTGACCTCCGAAGACAACTAGCTCAACGCTCCGACGAATCAAACTGGACGCAGATGAAGAAAGCGGAGAGCTCGCCGGAACTCGTGGATCAGAGAGAGAATTGCCGGTTCATGACGTTAACTCGCAGTGGCGGGGGAGGGGGATTTCCGGCGACGACGCGGCGGAAGAGAGAGAAGAAAGGGGCGGAGGGTTTCACACGAGTGAAGCGTGTCAGGAGTTGGCACGCGTTGAGGCACTTATCTTCGGACGTGCGGCTCACACGCATTGCACCGTGCCAGTGGGTGGGACCACTCAGGGAGTAATGGGTGGGACTTAGTACTGTCAAAATGAACCAAAGTCCACTGGTGGCCTGTTAGCCCGCCATCCCGCGTAAACGGCAAATCGGGACTCTTATTTTCCAGGCCCGTTTAATTGGACAGCCCTGTTAAGTCCGTAGATTTTTGTGAACCGGAACATGCTGGCCCATTTTTATTTAATTTTTTTTAATTTATTATAAGTTTATAATTATAATTTATATTATTTAAAATTGAAATGAAAATTAAATACCTATTTGCATTTTGTTTTTTGTTATCTTATCTTCCGTCTGCCCATTAGAAGATTTTAAATATTATAATTTGTTTTTAATATAAAATAAAAATTCATTAAAAAAATTAAAAATTGTTCAATTCGTGGGCTGGCCTGTTGACCCGCGTGCTTTCAATTGCGGGTCACGAACTTAAATTTTCCCATGCTGCAAAAAAATGGTCAGGCCTAGCCCGTCTCGTCCCGTCCCATTTTTGGGCAGCTCGCGGCGGGTCGGAGCGGACTACTCTCGTTTAACAGTGCTAGTGGGACCCTCCTCTATTAAAATTTTTTGGCATAACTATATTATTTTTTCAATTAATTATAATAATTAGATTATTTCAGATCTAAAAATTAAATTAAAAAAGTATTTTAACAATAAAAAATAATAGTTAATAAGTAGCAACTAGATAACGGTATAAGACACGGGTTAATAATACGATATCTTTTAAAAAAATATTTTTAAATTTAAATATTCTATAATAATAAAAAAATATTTTTTATATTTATCTTATGATAAATTCTCGTAACACACGAGTGTAACTAATATGTGCGTGTTCTTGTGTGTGTTAAAAATATATCAAATTGTACCATAGATGCATCAAGATGAAGTTCAGTCCCCAAAATATAAATTCTAAACTAATTATTGATTTAAGGTTTTAAAAAGATGTTCTTTATATGTTCGCATGTGGTGTGAGCGGACCAAAGTTGCAATCTTTTATCAAGTTCCGGGACCAAACTTGCAAAATGTAAATTCGAAAAGGACCAAAACTGCAACTTGGGCTTAAAAGGACATAATCAAGCACCATATTAGTACTTTGGAGGGGTTCAGTTTAGTTTAGGGCAAACAGATCGACAACAGCCTGATATAATAAATTATTAAACGATATTTTCTAAAGATTCATAATAATTATAAAAATGTAAAACTTGAAGCACTAAGTAATTAAAAAAAATGTGAATCATTTTTACAATTGGTATCTCTTAATAAAATAAATATTTCAAAAACTAAAATTTGAATTATTTGTAACATTGAATTATAATATCATATCGTACTGGTGTTTCGTATCAATATTATCACTATTTTGACATACTATCAATTGATTGTATTTAACCTTTGATGTGTTATATCCCATGATATGTGCGGTTGTGCCAAATAACATTTACTCACATATTTAGATTACATTTTTTTTACCACTTTTCTAAGTGTATATCGAATTATCTTGTAAAGTATTTTTTAATTTATATATTTTCATAATTTATTTGATTTATTTAAACTTTAAAAATGAATTTTATTTAAATTATCTTCACAATTAAGGTAAGAATAATTAAACTAATTAAGAGTTTCATAAAAAAGGTTAGAGTTAAGAATACAAATTACAAAATAAATAAAACTATAACGTAATTTACATCGCAGTATATATATTACAACTCGGGTATTATATGAGATTTGTTAAAAAAAAATATTTATTAAAAAATAAAATTGAAAAGAATATACACATATTATAATATTATTTATTTTATATATGATTACACCTTTTTGGCACTTGAGATAAGGGGTGTAAAACGGGGAAAAAAATTGAAAGCTTTTATCCGTACGATACACAAAATTAATTAGAGACTTCTTTTGAAATTTTTATCAATAGTATAAATCAAAAAGTTGAGAAAAATACTTTTTTAAACTTATAAGCTACAATTTAATAAAGCATTGTTCCTACAATATAGATCTAAAATTTGAGAAAATCATAAAAATATAAAACTTATATTATTTCATAATACTTATTTACTTTTTCTATTTCATATTTATGAAAAATCTATTTAGAAGTAATCTCGCTTTATTACATTTTTATCTAATTTAAAAGTATTTTGAGAGTTATTTTATAATATTTTATAACATTTTATTATGTTTTACATTTTTAAATATATTATGTAATTATTTATGATTAAATAATTATTTAACTTGTTTTATAATTTTCTTAATGACTTGTATTTTTTAAAATTTATTAAATAATTACATAAATTTAACGCAAATTTTAAAGTACAATATAATTTTGTTTTAAAAATATAACACATATTTGAAATTGATCCAACGGTATCTGATCTTCTGTTGTTCTCATCTGGTAGGCCCTATCAGCCATTAGCAATATTTTGGCTATAGAATAATCCCGAAACATCAAGAAGCGATATGTCAAATGCGAAGCGATGAGGAGGCGATATGTGTCAACCGAAGTTACGATTAGCTAACATGTAGGCTCGAGCTCAATAAAGGAAAAATAAACTCTTTCAATAATGAAATTTATTATTTTTTTGAGAAAATAAAAGGAGATGACAATTTATACAACGGATTATTACTTAATAAATGTCGCATTCTGTCGTTGGACAAAACTTAACATTTACTAAGTACATAATTAGTGTAATCTCTCGAGTCTTGAGAATACAATCTTTATTGTTTCGAAGAACATTTTAAGTCTCCAAGCCTGCAAATTAATTAAAAGCCAAAAACAACAACTGAAAATCAATCTATATAAAATATGTAATCTTATGTAATAAACACTGAGAGACAGCTCATTAATTCTTCACGTATGTCAATGTCATCCTCTCAATATCGAAAAGGCCGCGGATATACGTATTCCAAAATATTATTAGTTAACCCCTATTGATAAGAGCACTCAAAAAAAAAATTTAATACATTTTTTTTTACTAAATCAACCCCACAAACACCCAAATTTACCCCCATAAAATATAATAAATAATCTAATAATAAAAAATAAAAGGAAAAGAATAATAATAAAATGAAAAGGAAAAGAAAAAGAAAGTAAGAAGATAGATAGAGAATCGACGAAAGGAAGGAGGAAAGAAAACGCAGAGAAAAAGAGGGGGGGAAATGAAGGAAAAAATTATTTTGAAAATCCATATAATTTACTAAAAGAAATAATGGAATGGGGTGTGCCATCAAACGTAAGGGATAAGTTTCTCATTGGGTTTAATTCAATTATTTAGGTTAGGGCTTGAAGTTTTTGAAAGAAATTATCGTGTTCTACTCTGGTTCGTAGAACCAGAGCCATCTGTTCGGCCGAAAATTTCGAACATATAGGTCATGTTCATGAATATCAATCGAACAATATGCAATTGTTCAAATAATATATTCGAACATATGTATAATGTTCGGTCAGAACTTTCGAACATACATCAATTGTTCATTAAAACCAGATCGGACATATTCACAATTTTCAGTCCAATAAATAGTAATAC
>BMAC01000481.1:461237-497248 GCA_014905375.1 Phtheirospermum japonicum
AAGTTTTAATGTGAGTTTTTGTTAAGTATTGAGAGGGGTTTAGGGATGAAGAATAAGTTACGAGGATTTATATTTTTATTTTATAATATATATATATATATATATATATATATATATATATATATATACTAGTTTAACACCCTTGTATTACACGTGATTTATAAAAAACTAAATATAAAAAATATTTTTAAAAATTATAAAATTTAAAATAATAAATTGAAAGGATGTGTGTCTCAACTCGTGCCCTGTTCAATTTATTAATTATTATAATTATTGATTAATATTATATTTTTAATGTTTAGATTAAACTCATTAATAATTATATTTGCATACTTATAAAAATTCAAAAGATGTCACATTTTCAAACCGTCTCTAATCTATATTAATTAATTATTATTAAATACATTTATATTTTTATATTTAAACTAATTTTGTTAGTAAATATGGTTACATATTTTGAAAAATTCAAAATGTATCATACTCTCAATCGTCCTCGCATTGTGTCATTGTCTAATAAATATTAATTAATTATTATATAATTTTATTTTTTTATATTTAGATTGAGTTCATTACTAATATTTTGTTACATACTCCAATTATTTCAAATATATCATGATTTACCTATACAAAGTATTTAGAATTTTAAAATTAAATTATTTCAACTTTTATTATAAATACAATTTATTAATTATTTTCATATATAATTTTTTTTTATAATTAAGATTATTTCATATGTATTTTTTTTTAATTAATATAATTAATCTAGATTTTTTTTTCTATTAATTATATATGACATATTTATATTTATATATTTGGAGTATAAAAGAAAATTATTGAATTGGATTTCAATTTTTATTATAAATACAATTTATTAATTATTTTCATATATAATTTTTTTTTTGTAATTAAAATTATTTCATATGTAATTTATCTTTTAATTAATATAATTAATCTAGATTCTTTTCTACTGATTATATATGACTTATTTATATTTTTATATTAGGAGTATAAAAGAAAATTATTGAATTAGATAAAATATAATAAAAGAAAACTATTAAGTTAGACTAAATATAATAAAAGAAAATATTAAATTAGGCAAGATATAGTAAAAGAAAAATATCAAATTAGGTATATATTAGGCTCGGATGACACATAAGCAAACGAAGCACCAAGATATTTTATTATCCAAGCGAAACAGACGAAGAAGACACATAAATTAGGAGGATTTTAAATTAATATATACTTGTTTAACACCCGTTTATTACACGAAACTTATCAAAAGATAAATATAAATAACATTTGTGATAATTACTGAATTTTAAGTTTAAAATAAAAAATTAAATTAATTATTCCCAACCCGTAGTACATGTCTAATCTATTTATTAATTATTATAAATATTAAATATTTTTGTATTTGATATTTAAATTAAATTCATTAAATCTTAGTTATATACTTGCAAAAATTCAAAAGGCGTAACATTTTAAACCTGTGTCTAATATCTATTTTTATTATTAATAATTATTATTAAATTATTTTATATATTAATGTTTAGGATAAATTCCTTATTAATTATTAGTTACATACTTTGAGATATTGAAAAGATATCATACTTTCAACCCGTGTCGCATTGTACTGTGTCTAATCAATGTTTATTAATTATTAGTATATAATTTAATATTTTTATATTTAGATTGAATAAATTACTAAAATTTAGTTAAATACTTAAATTATTGTAAATAACTCATATTTTACCTATGTAGAATATTTGAAACTCCAAAAATAAAATTATTTTAAATTATATTATCAATAAACCTTATTTAATTATTTCCATAATAAAGTTTTTTTTAATAAAATTATTTCATATGTAGTTTTTCTTTTAATTAAAATAACTAATTTAGATCTTATCTACTTATTATATATGATTTATTTTTATTTTTATATTAGTAGAATCAAAGGAAAGTATTGAATGAATAAATATAATTTAAAAAAATTAGGTAAGAAAATAGGTAAATATTAGGCTCGGATGACACATAAGCAAACGAAGCACCGGAATTTTTTATTTATCAAACGAAGCATAAGAAGCAGACACGTAGGTTAGGAGAATTTTGCATTAATATATAGGGATGATATATAATTGCATAAATTATATTTTTTCAATTTTCATTATATATTGTGAGTAAGGTTATTTTAATCTTTTCATCTATGAATATTTTTGTCTAAAATATTTTGGAGTCAACTAATAATATTTTGGGGTACGTATATCCGCGCCATATCGAAAAACAGTATTTTCAAGATTTTTTAGGATTAATACATCCTAAAACATCCTAAGATTTGGACATAGTTTTACTAATGGTCTTGATATTCATGCATCATGCCATTTTTTCTAGCACAAACACTATATATCTCCCCTATGTTTTATCATTGTTTAAAAGTTGTGTGTGTGCAGTAAAAAATTGTTTGAATAACAAAATATGTTTAGTAATAGTCCAACAAACGTTGACTTTTAAGTGATATTTTGAAATTCAGTTTGACATAATATCCTAACTATGGCAGTAGTGAGAGTCGTATTTGTACTTCAAATATTTTAGAACAACATAGAATTTGTATAGAATCATATTCTAGAATTCTTCATTTAGGAGGTGTGAATACCTAGAATAAACTCCACATCTCTCAACCATCTAACACTGTTATTACTTTCAAAACACTATTTCCATGCCTGTGTTTTGACAAATAAAAATCAGTGTTTCCAACAAATACATATAATCAGTTGAAAGTGATGAATACCTAACATCCCGTTATATTAAAATAATCAGAATTTTGTGAAATTGATAAGCAAATTAATCAGAATTTTGTGAAATTGATAAGCAAATTAAAATAATAGCTTGCAGAATAAGGCAAAAATATTTTTTTAGTCCGATAAATGACCACTCTTTGATATTTAGTCCAGTTTTTGGTCACACTTGAAAATTAATCCATTAAGTGGACTAAATGCTGATTTTTGGTCCAGTGACCGCCTAGAGCAGATCATCTTTACCGGAAAAACCGAAAACTGAAGGTCACTGCACCAAAAATTAGCATTTAGTCCATTTAGTGGACTAATCTTCAAGTGTGATTTAAAACCGGACTAAAAGTCAAAGAGTGGCCACTTACCGGACTAAAAAAAATAATTTTGCTTATATGTGTGATGATAATAAGATAAACTATAATTAGATGTATAATGTAATCTGCAAAAAACTATTTCATAATATATAAAAGTGGAGTTATTTACATTTAATTTGTTTTAGAGAGCGAATATACGTACCCCATTTATTTACGAGTTCACCCCATAAAAAAACTCAACAAAAATGTCAAAATTATCCCACAAATACTAAATACCCAAAAGATATCATCTCCTTCAACCCTCCACCACCATTCCAACTCTTCCACTAGCGTCGTCCATCACACCTTCGTCGCCAACGCCATAGGTGTCGTCATTGTGCCACCGCCAAACAGGAAGAAGAAAAAACGTTGGTGGGTGGTGAAAGGTAAGTGACGGATTTAGGCGGTAAAAGATAAAAAGTAAATTCAAAATAAGGGTGTTCGTCTCTGGTTTCTCGAACAAAACTCATGTGTTCGAACATTTTGATAAATAAGCAATAGAATAAAACCTACAAGTTATAAATAAGTAATAGAATAAAATAAAAACCTACAATCTAAAACTAAAAATAAAAATAAATAGGGATTTTTTTCTCCCATATATTTTAATTTTATTTTTACTTATATCATTTTTTTTTTGGACAACTTCCTCCTAATTACACTTACTCGCCAAAAACCTAAAATTATTTTTTTAGTCCAGTAAGTGACCACTTTTTGACTTTTACTCCGATTTTGGATCACACTTGAAAATTAGTCATGGACTAATTTTCAAGTGTGACCAAGAACCGAACTAAATGTCAAAGAATGGTCATTTACCGAACTAAAAAGATATTTTTGCCCAAAATTAAAAAGTGATGACTATGTGAAAGTGATACTATGTAGTTTGCAGGTGTAGTTAGAAGCCTAGAGAGTATTCATAAGATAACATAAGACTTTTTTAGTTTGTATTTAAGGATTGAATAATTTATATTATTTTGATATTTTTTTAGTTTGTATTTAAGGATTGAATAATTTTTATCATTTTGACATTAGTTTGTTGCGTGAAAAGTATATTGTTAGTTTATACCATTTTCGCAAGGTTTAAATATTTAAGATTACAAAAGGAGATGACTAATTATACCGTCTTGGAGCGGATAGGCTAAGGGATGTAATAAATAAATGTCGTTGTAACAATAAATTTTGTATTTAAATAAATTAATAAAAAAGAACCCGTACTAATTAAATTATATGGATCAAATGATAAAACTTCTTGGATTTGAGAATTTGGAGACGAATTTTCAATTCGATCTCCTCCGTATTTGAACTTATTGTTGAATAACGTTTTTTCGAGGGTTTGACAGCTTGATCCCATATCGAATGCGGGAGCTTCAATATTAGAGGAATTGACGATTCTATCTTCCGCCAGAACGACTTTGACTCTCAACAACGTTAATGCGAAGGCTTGATAGCTTCTTCTCGGATCAAACATTAATATTTGATTTAACTCCACGGTGAACGCAATCAAGCCTTGAATGTCATTTTGAACAACGTGATGAGTAGAGAGGATTCTCCTTTAATTAGAATTCTTCTAATCAACTTGTGATTTTAACTTGTAGAGTTTGTACAGCTTTTGGTTTAATGAAGAACAATCCATATTTATATCCGTACCATAATATTTGATTGGTTCTTCGATATTTAACATATATCTTTTTCATAGTAGTGAATTTGTCTTAATTAACAAGTAATTTGATATATGATAATATAATGTTCTATTAATAAAGTATTTTATTTATTTATAGATTTGGTATAAAAAAAAATAAAATTATATATATATATATATATATATATATATATATATATATATATATATAGTGAAAACCAAATCCCTCAGTAGGAACTTTAGGAACCGCTATATTATATTATATGTGATGCTAGTTTAAATAATGCAAAATGCTATTTATATTGTCACATTGCTATTTTTATATTCCCTTTATTTTTACTATTATCTTATTAGCATGTACGTGATTTATAAATAGCAGCATCACATCCTATGTAATATAGCAGGTTTCTAGTTTACACACAATGATTGATTCTCACGTACTTCCACCCCTATATATATATATATACACACACACACTCATTAATATAAATATATGTTCACGCTTGTAAAATTTATGTGTCTAGCATTGTCGTTGGATCACACTTAACATTTATTGATGGTTGATATTGTCCTGAAGACCACAAGGAAAGAACTGAGCCGGACTGATTCGGATAGGTCAATTCTCGACCGGATTGGCAAGATGAACCGATCCTACCCAAATACCAAACAAGTTCGGATTAGTCTAGAAATAGCCGACCTGGGAAATCCACTCAGTTGCCAGGAATGTGGGAAAGAGCACCACACTGGATCATCTCGACTGTCGTGCCTCTGACGAGCTCGACTACCGTGCAACTGATGGCTTTGACTATCGTGCCAAGGGACCACCTTTGACTAGCCGAGCAGCAGCCGAGCTACCGACCTAAAATATCGTTGTTGACCAGGATGGTTTCTTCTGACGCGACGCATGGCACCTCCGCCAATCAGTTACCGTCGACAAGCACTTGCCTAGCTGCCGAGCTAAAATCGCACTTTCCGAGCAGGACAGATTTCCTCCGGCACAATGAGGCAACGTCGGCCAGTCACCGATGAGCTGAACTCACCGAGCTGTTGAGCTGAAATAGCACTTTCCGAGCAGGATAGGCTTCCTCTGGCAAGGCAAGGCACTGCCGGCCAGTCACTAATGAGCTAAACTCGCTGAGCTACCGAGCTAAAATAGTACTTGCCGAGCAGGACAAATTTCCTCGACACGACGAGGCACCGCCGGCCAGTCACCAATGAGCTAAACTCGTCGGCTGCCGAGCTGAAATAGCACTTGCCGAGCAGGACAAATTTCCTCCGGCACGTCAAGGTACTGTTGGCCAGTCACCGATGAGCTGAACTCGCCGAGCTGCTGAGATAAAATAGCACTTGCCGAGCAGGACAGATCTCCTCCGGCACCACTGGCCAGTCACCGATGAGCTGAACTCGTCGAGCTGAAATATCACTTGCCGAGTAGGACAACTTTCCTCTAGCATAACGAGGTATTACCGACCAGTCACCGATGAGCTGAACTCGCCGAGCTGCCAAGCTGAAATAGCACTTGCCGAGCAGGACAGATTGCCTCCGACACGATGAGGCACCGCCGACAAGTATTCGATGAGCTGAACTCGTCAAGCTGCCGAGCTGAAATAGCTCCTGCCGTGCTGGATGGTTTTCTCCGGCGCGACAGTGGCACCCCCGGAGGTCATCGTCGAGCAGCTCCTACAGGGCTGCCGAGCTGTACGATTTTATCCGGTGCGATGGTGGCACCTCCGACCGGTCATCCCCGAGCAGCTCCCGCCGAGCTGACTGTCCCGGCCGAGCAGGACCTGCTCCTCGACGCGTGCATGGCGCTCTCAGTTGTCACTTTCGGTCTCTTATCGAGCTGAACATGCTGAGCTGAAGTACTAGACCAATGTCCTGGGACTCGCTCGGTGAGTAAAATAGCTGAGGTCGGCACTAAGTCGGTGAAAAATGTACCGAGGTCGGCGGCGGAAATGTGATCAGGAAATTGATTAACCAATAGAAAAGAGACAGGTGTCCAATTAGGGTTTCAGAAGAAAACTATAAATAGCCTCTCCAAAAGAGAGAGAAGGGTCCGAATTTTTAGAGAGGAAAAGCTTATATTAAGAAATCAAGCATTTGTAAAAGGATCCGACCAAGGCCGATCCGACCAAAATTGTAGGAAAAAAAGTTATGCATTTTTGCCTACTTGTTCTTGGTTGTTTTTGTGCTGATCCCCTTGCTATTTTTGTGTTGAAGTTGCTTAATCTACTCTTAACTTAAACAACATTCATTTTTAATACTTGTATATAATTAGAGTATTCTTATAAGAATACAGTCTTTTTATTTAATAATTAATCATGCAAAAATAAGCTAACCTCTAATTATATTTTAGGTAATTTGAAGTGCTGGATTAGACAAGGAAAAGATATAAAATAATAATAGGCATGTTTGCAATTCTCAAAATATTTATAATTAGGGATGAGAACAAAAACCGAAGTTGGAATACTTATAAAATATAAAGGAAGATTTAAATTACAATTAGAAAACCTTGACATTTGATTTTGACTTAATTTTAAGTGGATAAATTTAATATTTTTTTTACTTGAGGGGTTTTATTATTTTGTTTTTCTTATGAAGTGGAAAATTGTAAGTGGAACTAAATTATATGGGGTTTATTTTCGTAATTTTGAAACGTTTTTAGATTGTATTTTGTCATTACCCAAACCTCTGGGGCTGTTTTCGTAATTATCGCTAACTACTAACAATTTTTCTTTTTTCTTTTTTTAAACTTTCCTATACCTGCAACCAAATGGGTTTTACAGTGAAAATCTATAGCCCTCTTTATCACAGTTGAGTAAAGAGTCATCAATTCTCTCTTTCAAACTAATCTTCTTACCCAACTTTCCCATTTCTACTAATTAAAGCTCCTTCATCATAAATAAAACCAGTTCATTGTAATTATTATTCTGAAAATTAACTGAATTTATCCACTACCTGAAATATTGCTTGTAATTTCCTTGAAAATTACGAGCTTTAGATTGTGAGATCTGAAACCCCTTTCAGTTTTGGTAAGTAATCTTTTTTCTTTATTTTGCGGTAACTTTTTGTTTATATTTTTCTTTTCCTTTTTAAATTTTTTTTTTTTTTTCCTTCTCGCAATAAAGATTGGATTTTTATACTTTCCGCTTCAGACCAGTTAATTTTAACTAGTTTCATGGTGTTAATCCAAGTTTATATGCAAACCCACTTGATTATTTTGCTGGGTTTTAGTGTGAAATCTCAGTTGAGAAAATTTTGGTGATTGAAGTTATGAAATTCTGTAGTGTTAACATTTCTTGTAATCCTTAGCTAAATCTGCTGTAATTTTGTATTTATTGTCAAAATACTTGTTTCCATTTCCTGTATTTCTAGAGGGAACAATTAGATAGTTCTAGATTAAAATCTTAGGGTTTTCTTTATTTTCTTTTTCGGGATAAATTTGATAATTAGGGTTTTACTTGAATATGGATTATCGTCGAGAACCCGGGTTTTTCAATGGAAATGGGGTTCAAATTCTTTCTGGAAACTCCCGAAACGGTGGTGTCAACGAGAATTGGGAACCCGAGTGGGCCACCGAGGACGACTATGGAATTTGGAATAATAATAATAATAACGAAGCTTCCCGATCGGGGAGCGAGCCCCCGAACAAAAGATCAAAAAATACCCAATCGGGCGATCTAATCGCTTCCAACCGATCGAAAGCCATCGGAAAAATGTTCTACAAAACCAAACTGTGCTGCAAATTCCGAGTCGGCACGTGTCCTTACATAACCAACTGTAATTTTGCGCACAGCATCGAGGAGCTCCGAAAACCGCCGCCCAACTGGCAAGAAATCGTGGCGGCCCACGACGAGGATCGTGGGCCCTCATCCGAGCCGAGGGAGGAATTTCAGATCCCGATTCTTGGGGTTTGCGACGAGACGCAGAGGTCTTATAAAGGGAGGCATTGTAAGAAGTTTTATACCGAGGAAGGGTGTCCGTACGGGGAGAATTGCACGTTTCTTCATGATGAGCAGTCGAAGGCCCGGGAGAGTGTGGCGATAAGTTTGGGCCCGGGTAGTGGCGGTGGCGGCGGCGGCGGTGCATATGCGAATAATAATAATAATATTATTAATGGGAATAATAATAATAATAATAATAATAATAATAGTAATAATAATAATAATAATAATGGGAATAATGTGTCTACTCTGAAGCCATCGAATTGGAAAACGAGGATTTGTAACAAGTGGGAGCTCACAGGCTATTGCCCATTTGGGAGCAAGTGCCATTTTGCTCATGGAGCTGCAGGTATGAATCGTGTTTTTTATTTTGACAAATATCACTCTATTGAGGTGCAATTTGGGCCTAGTTGTGATATTAAAAAAGATGGGTATATTTAGTAATTTGACTAAACCTCGAGGGTATATTTTTGTAATTAACCCATAATGTTTTGAGTGCCAAACATGTATAGATGTGTATTAGTTTTTAAAGTTGCATTCATTGGCATACATGAAGATTTCTTGCCAATTTTTATTCCCAACATTCACTATTTTGAGGTTATTTGATTGCATTTATTAGTGCGCATAGATTTGTACCCAATTTTTCTGTAATTGCCCTTTGAAGTTGTTTGTATTGCATTATTTGTTTTTTTGGTGACATGGAGTTGAAATATGTAGCAAAATGTTGAATAAAATATGTATAGCCTCGAGTCATGGAAGAAAGGCCTTCAGAAAATGTTCCTTTTGTTCTCTGCCTTTGGCATTAGCCATGTTTCATCTACCTTACCGCATTGACCATATAAAGCAAAAATATCATCTATAGATATCTTTTTCTGATATTGTGCTGAGTTATATATAGTATATACATCTCAATACAAATGATTTTTGCACTACCATATGTCACGGAGTCGGATAACAAGAATAATTTTTTACATTAATTGTTCCAAGTTTTGACATGTACATAGCTAATGTGTCATTTTACTTTGGTAGTATAAAAATATTAACAAATGAAATTCATTTTTTCTTTTTGAAATCCGCTTTTTCTTAATAGTTATTCTACATTAGATATAACTACAAAATTTACCCTAAGGTTTAGCACAATACACACACCAAAAAAAATGAAGTTAATTTTTAAAACTACAAATACCCCTTGATCTTTGTATTTATTTTTTAAATCACTCCGTCTAAAGTTGCAATATTGTAAAATAAAAGCTTATGTCGAGAGGATAATTTGCAATTTTGAAAGATAATTGAGCTTTTCTTTGTAATTAAGCTAAACCTCGAGGGTAATATTTGTAATATCCCATTCTTCATAATGACAAGCTCAAAAACTTCATGTAACAGAGCTGCATCAGTACGGTGGAGGACCGTTAGATTCGGACGTTAAAGACTCTTCTACCCCCGATGCCAAACAAGGCGCAATACCTTCTGCTAAAACCTCAGTCGACGCCGTTGTTGCGTCTCATCCTTCTTTGCCTCATTCCGACGGTTATCATCTCGGTGTCCCATCACAAAGGCTGTCCAATGCCAACCAGAAGACTGGAACAAGAGCCACCCAGAAATGGAAAGGCCCCGACAAAATTAGCAAGATATATGGTGACTGGATTGACGACCTCTAGAGTTGACTTTTCAATTCTCAAAATCTTGGCAGCCTCATAAGATATGTTTTTTTTTTATCGAACAATATAAATTATTCCCTGTTAAATTAAGTAGATCAGTCGACGCCGTTGTTGCGTCTCACCCTTCTTTGCCTCATTCCGACGGTTATCATCTCGGTGTCCCATCACAAAGGCTGTCCAATGCCAACCAGAAGACTGGAACAAGAGCCACCCAGAAATGGAAAGGCCCCGACAAAATTAGCAAGATATATGGTGACTGGATTGACGACCTCTGGAGTTGACTTTTCAATTCTCAAAATCTTGGCAGCCTCATAAGATATGTTTTTTTTTTATCGAACAATATAAATTATTCCCTGTTAAATTAAGTAGATAGTGTGATGTTATGTTGTTGTATTCGAGTGTTTTTTACTGTAAAATATCTGTCGACCCGTTTTGACGCTGCTTCTGGTTTTTGGGGTTCGTTTTTGTAGGTTTTCGATTCGAATGCTCGAATTATGTTTCTTAGGTCGTAAGATGTTGCAGGATATAGACGTGTATGAAGATGCAAACTTTTTTGTTATATGATTAAAGTTATGTTACATTTGGATGACATGATCTGAATTTTTGAGGAGATGATTTGTAAGGATGGTTTCATATGATTTCATACTGAGGATATGAAATTCACAAATGACCATAAAATAGCTTAAATATGAGATCAAGGATATGAAAAATCCTACACTTGAAATAGTTGCAACCAAATGCATCATTATTTCTTTGTATGATTAAACTTTGTTCTTGGGTCATCAAGTATCACTTCTCAAACTGGTAATCAAAGTAATTTAAGCCAAGTGTTTAATTTTATTTCATTTTTCACTTTATCTTTTTCTTCTGGTTTCAACTTCATGGTATCGATGTCCAGTTGACTGGAATGTGAATGAACAGTAAAAAAATCTTAAAATTTCTTGTAACCAATTACCACATGAGCCTGTTTACTAACCAAACACCCAGTTCAGTTTAGTTTCTTTCATCTTTTCTATGACTTGGTTGTATTTCACAGTAAAACTAGAAAAATGCATTAGCAAATACAGCTGAAAATAATGAAGAAAAAAGAGCATCACGGAGCCCAAACAAATTGAAATCCTGGATATATTTTATATTAGAGAAGAAAATGTTCAGTTACATAAACTCAATTTCAGCAGCTTTCTCTTGCGGAAATTAACATGCACACTGCCAGGTCAAGCGCATCTTCACAAAATCCCATTTGTTAAGGCATATCCAAGTGTCCAATAATAAACATTCCCATTTCAAATTACATCATTCCGAAATATTTATTGGTTCTAAAAATACATCTTGTTAGTGTACAAGGATAACATTACATGCCCATTTGAAGGTAAAACTGAAGTAGAAAGTCGCAATCCTCCCACCATGACCAGGATCCTCCTTTTCTTCTTTTGTTCGGTGTTTTCACTAAGAATGGACGAAAAAAACGATAGAAAATGTGTCCCACAGCCCGAAACCTAAACACGGGAATGAAACCGACTTGAATTGCCACCCCTAGTTTTTCTCTCCCAACGTAATCCCGCGTGCACGAAAAGCAAAGCAAAAGGTGCGGGAGAGATTCTTGGACCAAAAAGACCACGATCGTAATTTAGATACTAAATGTGTAACGAGATATAGCTAGTAAGCATGGAAGGAGCTACAAACCTTCCCTCGTACATTTCACCTGATCACCAAAAAAGAAAAAAAAGGACGTATCCATATATACACAAGCACCTCGTATCAGCACCATCCAGAACCGGTTATCATCAAACAGTTAGTTAATGGGCCCTCCAGGGCCCGGTGTCCCATTCCACAGGAAGCCAAGAAAATGTTCATCTTCAAAACACACTCGGACCCCTGTAAAGAATAAAAGCCTCACAGCAGCAATCTTTTGCCGTCGAAGCAAACAAGCCCACCCCCACTCAAGAAACACGAGAAATTCTCAAAGGGACCCGCTCGTCTCGTAGAACATTTCAAAAAAAATTACGTTTTAGACCGTTCATCCAGCTCAGCTGTCCTCGTCAACTGCCCCAATATAAGTGAGGTCCGTTCTTCTTACTCTCACAGCCCCCTTGAGCCAATTCGATGCCTTCAAGTTAGAATGATCGCTACTACTGATGCCGGAAGAGTTGGCTGAAGGCAGACCCGACCCAGCTCCATCCTCCAAAAGGGTCCATTGATCCATAATATCCGTTTCCAGATTTTCCTGTTGCAAAGCCTGTGGCTTGGTTTTCAGATTTGTGGACGAACGATTTCTTTGAGGCGGGTTTGAATTGTACATGGTTACCGGATTGCTAGGTTGGAGAAAAGCGAGGGCATTGGGGGGTAGTGATGGAGGCTGGCAAAAGATTGAACACTTGGCGGATGGAAAAAGAATTGGCATTGCGGTTTGAATGCGCCATCGGATTGTCTCGGGCAGTTCCATGCGATCCAAGTCATTCTGCATGAATAATACACTAAGGGTAAGATATGCTGTGCCAAGATATAATCAGTGTGAAAATCTCAACTTGTATCCTGAACAAATTGTATATGGGATAATTAAAAAGTACCCTTACCCAGATATCTCTCAAAGTTACAAAAATACCCCCAATGTTTGATACAGTGTTGAAATTAAGGAGCTAACTGTTATAATTTTATAAATGTGAAGGGAGAAATTGTAAGACAATATAATCTCAGGGGTATTTTTTTGTAAATTTGCAATTTAGTTGTTTTTGAAGTAATTAGGTCACACCTCAGAGTACTTTTTGTAATTAACCCTAAATATAACAGGAGGCAATGAAGCTTTCGAAAAAGTAAATGCAGTAGGCAATGCATATTATACAGTACCCGATTACCCAAGGGGTCAGTGTATGGCAGCTGGGATGAAAATATGGGTTAATTACAAAATCTACTCTAGAGGTTTATCCTAATTACAAAAAAAAAAAAAAAGTTAACTTAGAAATTACATATTCCCACTTGACATTCATTTCTTTTTTACAAATTGCAATATCAAGAGGGGGCTATCTGTAAAACTTTAAGGGGGCATTTGTAATTTTTGAAAGATAACTTGAGCTTTTTGTAAAAAGGCTAAACTTCAGACAGTTTATGTAATTATCCCTAAAAGTATTTTTAATAGGTAGTATAATGCCGAACCTGCAGGCTTTCTGCTACTTCACGATCAAAGGAAGCATAGTCCTTGCTGCACTCGGTACCCTTTGATTCAGATTTCAGTTTCAACCAGCTCGGCTGGTAACAGCTCAGCAGCACATGCAGCACTAACAATAGACAATCAAATATACTTTCCCCACATAGAAGTTCGGCAGCAGCATAAGTTTCCCTAAAAGAATCCGAATCTCTCTTTGACGAAATAAACGTGGGATTATTGACAAATTGACCTTCATGCACAACCCTGCTTCCAAGGAGGCGCAAAATCACTGTGGCGAGTGCGTATCTCATATTTCGACCTGAAGGTTCCCTGGAAATTATGTAATAGGAGATCGTATATGATTAGAAACATCACAACAATTATTTTTCTCAAGTAATAAGAAAAAAAAAATAGACACCAACGTGATGGTTTACAGTAACTTCAACAAAATGTCAGACAAGCATGTCATCATTCATCAAGCACTCCAACACAGATATTAATGTAAAATAAATTCACTGAAAATCTTGAAAAAGAATTAATCCACACAATCAATATCAAATAACTCCAGCACGAGACAATTATTGGCAAGTAAAAAGGTAGTCCATGTTCTTAAAATGGTGGGGTGGATAAAACAAATTAAACAAAATCATAATGCCTTTGAAATAACATCTAGAAGCAACCACATATATCAAAATCAGGGCCATAAACTCATTATAACAACAACAATAATAACCAAAAAAAAATTTAAAAAAAATAACAATAACAATAATAATAATAATAGACACAAACTCAAAGATAAAAGAGTTCACAATACCAAAAATAACATATCACCCAAATAAAAAGATGCCATATAAAATCCAAGGTCAGACATCACAATCGGAAAGTAACATTACCTGTCTGCACAAATAATAGGGAGCAATCTAATTAAGAACTGCAATCGCAGAGTCATCGAGGCTCGCAACGCTGCAGGAGAAGGAGGAACAGTATCACCAGCCCCAACCGATTGTCTCGATATCGCAGGACTACCACTTTTTCCGCCTTTTCTACTGCCACTTTTATTGGCCGGAGTTCCAATTGCAGGACTGGGAGCTATAGCTTGCTTGCCGACTCCACAAGTAACTGCATTTATTTGTTGCTCAATATTACTCATCTGCTTTATCATCTCACTCGCAAAATTATAACGCAAGTCATCCGAGCCCTGATCCAAACACGGAAGGATTAGTTCAATAAGAGCTCTCTCAGTCACATGCTGCTGACTGACAATAAAACCCTCAACGTCCAAAACAACAGATCCTTTCCCAGACGGATTAAAATTCGTCCCTTCATCAACTTCACCTTCTTCAAGAATGCTACCTTCAGATTTCCATTTTTCTCCCTTGTTATTATCAGAATGACAACACCACCCCCATGGTTTCCAGTGTTGGGGCTTTAGAGAGAGTTCTTTAAACTCACCAGCAATATTTATAACCTTCTGCCGAATCGATTTCTTCCCGTAAAGAACTTCGGCACCTCTCAGTAACCATTTCGCTTGGGACAGCATTGAATCTTCAAGTGATTTTCCCAAAAGACGTACAACCTCGGAGAACAACGGAGCTGCATCGGGCCTGACCAATAACCTGGTGAGAATAATTTGAATAAAGTTGCTCTCACTCTCGGAAGCATTACTCTTATCAGGATTAGGTGAGAGAGACCTTATAGCCTCGATTAACGAGATATCATTCTCCATTTTTTCATTGACAGCTTGCTCATTCAGGAGGAGCCTCAGTTCAACCCACTGCCAGTGAAATCTCGCCGGTTGCAAAGTGTCCAAGACATGTACAAGCTTGCCCATAAGATTTTTCACGTTCGCCCCTGATCGTTTTTTCAACTGCCCGGAAACCCAATTCTTGTCAGCCGTAGGTTCTGGAATTTTACAGTCTAAAAGAGCATCTAGAAAAAGCCTCGAACGGAGAGGAACAACGGCAGCAGCTTTCAAATTAATATCCGAACCGTTAAATTCTAGCAAGGATACAAATTCAGCATCAACGTTATCTGCAGCTATGATGTCATATAAGCCATAAGTGTCACGCAGACATATCTCACGAAAAGGAAGGTGTTTTATGGCGTCGCCTATACCGGTGGCTAATAAGTGAGATAGTTGGTGAAAATCTTCACGTGCTCCAAAACTCGCATCAAGAATCGGCCTCCATACAACAAAGGCAAATATAGAAAAGGCCGGTGAAAAGACAACGTTCAAAGATAGCATTCGCTGCATCCTAAATAGAGCTACAATTGAAGCTTCACCTAAAAGGTCCACAACAAGTCCATCGGCAACGGTTCTGCAATTTCCCACGAGAACCCTGAACCAATTCACGGAAACTTCAATCAAATTATCCACTTTTAAAACCCCCATAGAACGTGAATTCCCATTTACATTCGACTTCATACTCCTCGCAAACTGAATTAAATCCAACCCTTCCTTTAATCTAAAGAGAGTAACCATTCTCTCCAAGCTAGAAACTCCCTGCAGAATGGAACCAACGACAAGTGCAGAAACAGCACCGGATATTTTCGAAGCTCTCCCAAGAACTGCTGATTTGTTGGAGTGGTTTAATGTTTCGCCCTTTCCGGGGGTAAAAGCTTGCATGAGAGCATTAGAAGCTTCTGTAGCAAGAGCAACTTCGAAAACACGGCTCTGACGTTCTCCAAGTGCCTCCTTCAATATGCACAGGCAAGTGATATGAATGTGTAAAATGTGCTGAGCGAAATTCAACGAGCCCGAAGGTGGAGAAAAATTGTTCAAGTGATTAGTGCCGGTAGTCAGGTCGGGGATTTTAGCAACAACCAGTCCGAAATTATTAACAATTGCTGCAATAGCATTTGACACTAAAGAAGGGTCACCTTCCTGAGCCGCACCGCCAGTTTGTCTCATGCAGTCCATCAATCCAATCACTATTTGCTTAGCTAACTGATAGCCATCGTCCAATTTGTCCATGCTAGGATTTTTGTTAGACCCGGATCCGAAAGGCTTTCTATCTTTCGAGTAAAAGTATTGAAATACTTCCTCTATATGTCTGTGCACTATTTCTTTCATGGTCAAACCAACTCTGGATACTCGAACACCAGTAATCTTTTGACGGATATAATCATCAGGATCTTCAACTCCATTTGGGACACCATAGGGAAATCCAAAGTCCCCTTCTGAAGATCTTCCAGATTCGAGCTCAGAACTAAGTCTTTTATCACTCGTGGACGTGAAAGCCTTTTGCCATTCAGTAACACTGACTATGTTTCCATACTTCCTCAGGAGGTGACGAGCATAAACTAAAGCTGGCAAGCCAGAAAGTCTGCCATTAGATGCCAATACTGCTGCAGCACGACGCACTGTGGCGGACAAGGTTTCGGGAACCAGATCGGCAGCAATGATTAGATTTTCATACCTGAAACAGAGCAAAAATCAATTTGAATTACAAATGAGTTGAGTTTCCGGTAACCCATTGGATAGTCCAACCTAAATTATTATAAGATTGTCTAGAAAGTACTTCTAACACTAAATACCCCTCACATTAATTATTGAAAAGAAAACAACTTAAACTAAAAATTCCCCGACAGTGCAAACCATAAGATTCTGAAAATGCTATTATTATTTCGTAAAAGCTAAATTGCTAGCTTATAAAAGCCTGAAGGAAGAGCCAGGCCATATATAAATTAGTGCAATAAATTTTTTATTTTTTTTTTAAAACATAGAGTTCAGACATCATTTAACAGTGGCCACCTTCTTCCAATAAATCACAAGTCATGTTGGCTTGAAAAAAATTAAAATTCAATACTACACGTAGCTTGACTAAGTTAGGTTATTCAAATAAAAGTCTATTGAACGCTCAGAATAGTTTCTAATGAGAATGAGACGGCTAAGTAATAAACGAAGACTTCGAAAGAAACGAAAGCACTTAACAAATTTCCATTAAAGCAGATAACAAAATCAAAGGTGATGATCGAAAACACACCTTCGGATACATGATAAAAGAAATGCCTCCCCTATTTCACACGCATTGTTTTCAGCAAACCTAGGAAGCATCAGGGTATTCCTGCTGTGGATTACAGACCCGGGATTGCTTGGAAGCTTCGGAAACAACCAAAGAAGAAACCTTATCGCAGAAACTAATTCATCACAAGCATCCATTACATACAAAATTGCAGACAGTTCATCTTCACCGAGCCTCCATCGCAAGGAACTTCGATTATCAACAGCTTGCGTCGGCCTACCATATTGCCCACCACCCTTGGCAGCAAGTTTTTCAGCCTCTTCAATAAATTGTTTTACAACGGATATTAACCACGCAGCCACAGTCCTCTTGTCAACAAATCGCATCTTTTTCAGAGTTTTTCCAATTAAAAGAATATCCGCAGTAGGTGGTTTCCTGGACCCATCCACAGATTTCAAGGTCTCGTCAAAACCGGTCCTATGATGAGGGCATCCCGTCTTGCTTTCACATATATGGCTCGTTGATGCTCCTTGACTACCTTCGATTCGAGCATCAGCTAATTGTGCGAGGCTTTGAGTTTTACGGACATTTTTCTGCCTACCTCTTGATGACTGCTTGGTAGGCTTAGGAGGAGGAGGAGGCGGTGGCGGCTCTGTTCTGAACGATTCCATATATTTTAGCTCCTTATTTACCCACCATATTTCTTCTTCCCCTGCTGGATATGAAGTCCTTTCTTCACTTAATTTTTGCCTTTTTGCCCTTTTGCACTCTTCACATCCAGATGCTTCTTCACGGGCATCTGTTACATTAATGGGCCCACCAGGCCTCTTAACACTGCTGCCTTGAGCTTCAGTAATTCCTGTGTCTGGAGAAACGGGGAGCTGCAGTAGTGCAGAAATCGAACCCTTCAATTCTTCAAGCTTGAGCCCTGTAAAACTATATTGACGCTTCTTTTGCTTAGCCAAACCGTTTGCATTAGGATTAGATTTCAGGTGTCCCAATAGCCCATGAAGCACCAGTCGACGTTCGTTTGAGTAAATATCCATTGCCTCCACGATAACTGATGGTTCGGAAATCTGGGTTTCTTCCATAGCATCACGAATGTAAGGAGCAGGCAACTCCTTCAACAGTTTGTGATGTCTCTTTCGCCTCTCCAAGTCAACCATAGACCCATTCCCATCCATGATTCCACTTACAATCAGCTGTCTGACATATGCCTGAGGATTAAAAACGCCACATTGAATCAATTCTCTTATTAGAATCTGCAAGCGCTTGAAACCTTCTCCGTTATGCACTTCATGCTGATCGATCCAACATACGATAATATCATGCAAAGGGCCAGGACTCTCAAAGATATCTCTACTTCTCTTCTTCGAAGAGTATACGTTTTGCATATTACTCATCTTTAGTTTTAGAAGCCGTATTGCTATAAATATCTGAGATACGTCTCTTTTACCAGTGAACTTCATACCATGAGTAGGTGCAGTTCGGAAATCCCTGAATTCACAAGTCGCCCACTCACATATGTAAAAGATGGAGCATATTAATGATGATGTCACCGAACTGATGTGCTTGAGCGACGTGTACAAGCAGCGGCTCACTTGTGCAATCCAGTGTTGGGCCCAAGCTCCGTCCCAAAGATTTTCAAAGAGCAACTTGTAAGCAACCACAATATCTCCATGCGTGAGAGCCTGGTCCAACACATGAGAGGCTTTAGCTACATTATATCCAGGTTGATTAGGTCTGGCTGCTCTTGATAGAGTCTCGGCACGTTTTTGAATCGACGATACAACACGAAGAAAGGATAAGGACTCAGTTTGAGCCTCGTGGATTTTAAATCTACGAGCACCTGTAACTTCAATTTGGCCGTCTTTCACCTTCCTAGAATCCTCACACTTTTGGGATAGGAAATTTCCACAATTTACGACGTGACTTAACACACAAGCTGGCAGAGGAAGACAATCCAAAGCAACAAAAGTGTCTGGAACAGCTAGTATTAAATATCGCACCATCTCAACAACGGCAGTGGTAGTATACGCACGTCTAGAATTATCAACAAGATCAGAACCACCTGGAGAAGGCTCTCGGATGAACCGAATGGCTATTCCCACCAGAGTGCGTACATAGGTCTGTGATAAAACAACAGTTTCAATAACACCATAGACGATGGGTAATAGCAACTGCAGAACACCTAGCAACTCCTTTTCCTGCAGCAACATTAATTCAAAAGTAAGAACCCAAACAGAAAACACATTCGTCACAAACACAATTGCTTTCAAGCATTTAGGACAAAATAATATGGGTTAATTACAAAATCTATCCGTGAGTTTAGCCTAATTACAAAAAAAACTGCCATTTGTTCCTATTTACAAAATGCACCATGAAGAGAGGATATGTTACGTAAATACAAAACTCAAGGAGGTGTGTGTATTAAAGGGTATTAATACTTTTGAAAGATAACCGGAGCATTTCGTAATTAGGCTAGAACTCATGGATAGTTTTTGTAATCTCAATTTAAAAAAAAAAAAGAGCAAGAACATTTTTACCTGGAGTTGATTGAGAACCCAATCAATTATGAGAGATGGAACCAAAAGTCCTTCGGCATAATGCCACTGAATAATCCTTACAACATACCACCATTTAGTGTGCAGTGAAGGTTCCTCAACATCTATGACGGATGAAAACGAATCACTTTTTTTATGCACCGAACCAGCATAAACCATTTGTGACCGCTCTCGCATATGCAAATTTGAATGAGAAACGTTTCTTGCCATAAATTCATCCAAGAGGTGCTGCAAGTACTCAACAACATCTTTTGTCCAAAGTTCAGACCGTTGAAATTGAGTTTTTTCATGAAAACTGGACGATGAATTAGAAGATGCCGCGCGAACCTGCAAGAATTCACCATGTTTTTTATTTATTTTTTTTACAGAAACAAACAAAACAAATTAGTTCACAAAAAGTCTTCACTGCCACTTCTTCCACAAGAACATACCTGATTGAGATAAGTTACTTTGATGAACCACGTTGCTCTCAATAATGGAACATTATTTCTAATTAGAACTTCGAACAGAGATTTCCTTCTATAACCATGAGGAACATGGTCGGCCAATGAGCGCAATCTTTTATGCGGTTGGGATAACCCCTGAAGAGGAGCAACCAGATCATTTAGCAATCTTTATTCACTCAAAAACATTTTGAAATATATGAAGATAAATGATTACACTAAGAAGCATCAAAATCCACTAAGAAAGAACATTATGACTGTCCACTAAACAAAATAATATAATCAATATAAAAGTAAGAAGCTTTATTAACAGCTTCGACCAAGTCATAATCAATTGACTACATGATGTTTTTAAAAGTACTGTTATCATGCCCCACCCTTAAACCTTTTAAGATGTCAACTGCAAAATTAAACAATTAAGAGGTAATTAACCTTATAACTATTTGAACCATTTCTAAGACTCGCTCAAGTTAATGAAGCACGTCAAATGCACAACAAAATTCAACAAGGGCTGAGGTTCTAAGACTCGCTCAAGTTAATGAATCACACCAAATGCACAACAAAATTCAACAGGGCCTCAGCCCTTCACCATAAACAATATGCATGATGCCCCTATCAAGAGATTCAAGACATAGCAGACAAGCATCCTAAAACCCTATAGCATATGATAAAACGGGTTGCTTGCATCAATACGGATCATGTGGATCCTTTTGCAAGAACGTCAAAGGGTACATACTAAAACCAGTTTCTGTTTTCAAATATCTGATTTTATATGAATCAACTTGCATATATTTACTTCTCCCATATCAGTCATATAGATGATAAATGAAGATTGATTTGATGATTCATGTCATATTTTGATAAGTTTCATAGTTAGAAAGAGATACCTCGATCCATTTCTTCCGGAAGTCTTCCCCACAAGGTCGTAGCTCAGGGAAGGAACCAGACTTGGTGAGCAGTGAACCTGAAAGTGGCACCCCATAAACTTGTCCTGCCTGCATATGAAGCATATAATTTAAACTTAATTTTCATTATTCTGGTTCATCAATATCTAGAAGGAATTAGAAAATGAACAGATTTGTGTTTGTTCCAAAGAAATGAGTGAAAATATGAAAGACCTTTCTTTTTTGGGCACGAGACTCGTTGATAGCTCTATGACATTTTCTGATTGCCTGGAAAAAATTAAGATATGACTAAACATAATATCATCATATAACAAACAACTTATTATCCACTAGTATACATTACTGCATACCTCTTTGCACTTAACAATTAAGGGCTTTGTGAAAGCCTGAACCTGTGAAAATGAAATCTCTCTACCTTCCTGTTCAATTATCAATGCAAAGAAGTTTAGAGACGAACTCCAAAAAACGAGATAAGCAAATGTATTGAGATTTGAGACAAAAGGAATTGTAAATGCTACCTCAAGCCCTTCAACCGTCTCTCTATAACCAGATTGGACATACTCCCGTGTAAGTGTCTCCTCAGGACAATTTGGAGTCGGTTGGTGGAAATCGGGTGGCCCAAGTCTATTATCATAGGACACAGCTGAAGTAAGGTACAAGCAATGATAACATGTCCCAAAACAAAATTGAGAACAATCTTATATAAAATTGTAGGAAAAGCTCAGAAGGATAAAGAATTTACATTAGCAGAATAGTAGTCTTTTTAATGCTTTGACCCAATAGTTATTTAAAGAGAGATGGAAATTAACACAATGAGGACCTTGTCCCAATAATTCTTTTAGGTCCACACATACACACACACACAAAAAAAAAAAAAAAAAAAAAAAAGAACAGTAGGTAACAATTACAAATAATTGAAGTTACACAGCAATTACCTGGAATTCAACTGCTCCTTCTCACACCTCAATGTGTATGGTGCTGGCTGTGATGACCGCCTGAGTGCACAAGACGAACAAACTATTTAAGGTTCAATAATTTGTAGATAATTTAGTGAGATTATATATATATATATATATATATATATATATATATATATATATAGCTTTATACAAAGAGCCAAAATATAAATCTGGTAAACAGTCGAGTTTAAAGTAGAAAAGTATGATTAACAACCTATGACTTCCAGACATCACATAAGTAAGATATGAGAAATGTCAACTTAGCGCTAGCATCTTCCATTATCAATGAACGTAATATAAATACAGGCAATATTAATTAAAATGTGCTTTAAATAATATAAAGAATACCATGCAAACCTCAATATAATAATGTTTCCCTGCGTTTCTTAACTTTATTATAAGAAATGTTAAAACCTCCTCCATCTAAAGTTAACCACTTTAATCGGTACTTGAATTTTAAGTCTCACTTTCCATCTAATTGATAAGCTCTGAAATAAACCGTGTGCAAGACACACGATGTCAAAAATAAAATTTCAGATGCATCAGAACCGCCAATATTTAGTAGTGCCTCATAGCTACATTCTCAATATTGGCAGAAAATTAAACGATGATAAAGCTGTTATCTTACGTTCAACCAGATCAAATCAACCCCACCGCACGGCAAGGTGAGAAAGACTGTTCCACTCTCACATGTGCATGAATAGATTCGTGTTATATAATAAAAATACAACACTCGATACCTTGGATTCAGGGAGAAGTTAGGTGGCACTGCGGGTGACTCAGCACGGGACGTATCCCTTGTTTGAATTCCCCCAAACGCACTGTTATTGACTGCACTAGTGCAGCTTCCTGCATGATACCTTTGCATCTCTTCGAACAATCATCTGCATGCTGGCACCAGCATTAAGCTGCAACAAAAATATATACTAGGCCAATCTGTTTCTTCGAAAAACTGCTACAATCCAATGGAAATTCATCAGAAAATATTTACTGAAAAAAAAAAAAGCTATATCAAATAAACAACAAGGCAGACACTTGGTAATGACAAATCTAAACTATATCAGATTCAAGGATTTGGAATACATTATATGATCCTAACAAGCTCGATTATGGTTATTATAAATTTGGAATTCTGAACTTCAAATCAATCGATCAAAATGAAGCCTAAATGATTAAGTGGGACTAGCTCAAATTAGACGGATGTTTCTAGTTCGTAACTTGTACATGAGCGTCAAGTATAGAGAAAGTAATTTACATTGCCAACACCGTGATAAATCCACCGGCTGAAAACCCCAAAGCAAAATGAGATGGAATCAAGCAATTCTTTCCACTTTCATAAATTCAAATTATTAATTTCCAGTAGGATTCAGATTTAATCATCTAACAGAAAGGAAAGAGAAATGCATTGCCCTACAAGAATGAGAATATCTATATGTGATCCACATCACATAAATCCATCGCATAGCAACAAAAACAAGCAACATTGATTACTTTAACCAGCAAGCGAACATCCAAATTTGACAAAACCCAAAAGGCAAACACGTGATCATCACTCAAATGCCATGAGATGAGAAGCTCGAGAACATTCCAGCAGTAGCTTAAACATTCAATCAAAAAAAAAAAATTAAAACTTAATCAGCATTCATCTAAACTATGAAAATGCAGATAAGCTAGACACGAGGGGTTTGTCGTATAACAATTAAAATATAAAATAAACAATTTCTAGAACAGAATTTGGCATCCCCGCCACTGAAACAAATAAAAATAAAACATACCTGATCAATAGAGATATTGAAATCCTGGAATTAACCTAATCGCTATATACAATGAGTTGAGATTGTGAGGTTTCGGACTTCAAGATTTAAACTAAGGTTCAGAGGAGCAAAAGCTAGGGTTTTTCACATGCGAACTCGAATCAACGAATTGGAGAGAGAAAACCGGGGAGATGAAAGGGGGGATTCGAGATTCGACCATAAATCACTGAGCTTTCTGCGAGATTAGGGATTTGGAAATCGAGTAAAGAGGAAATCAAATTCAGATGAATTTAGAGACAAACGTGTGCTTTTAATTTTTTTTCTTTTGTATATATCGATGTATGTATATGTTTTTGCAAAGATATAGAAAGAAAAAGAGTTTAGAGAGAGATAGGAAGTGGAGTTGTTTTTACTTTTTAGTATACGTTTTTAGAGAGAGTCTTTGTTGAGATTTGGGTGTGGGGATGGGTTTGACTACTTAATGCTGACGTTGGATTTGTGAGCGCCTGATTAATTGTTGTAAGATTTTATTCTTTTTATTTTATATTTTTTGGTTGGTTTTAAATTAGGATATTTAATCATAAAATGAAAACTAACACAATTGCAAAAAATTACAATTATATTTCAAACTACTACTAACATTTGCCTCGTGAGCCCTTTATGCTTATTTCTCATTTACAATTACTCTTTAACTTTACATTTACAATTATAATTTTTTTCATTTAAAATATTTATTAATTAATAATATATTTTTATAATTAATGTGTGAAAAAATGATTAATTGAGTCAAGTTGTCTGAGAATAAATAGTATGGTCTCTACAAGTACGATGATGCAAAAAACACATCATTTTATGAAGAACTATTATAAGAGTTATCCAGAAATAGAAATGCAAGTATGTTCCTTATTAATAGTAAGGTTTTTTTACTTATCTAACCTTGCCACCCAATGAATCAATCTTTTTCTTATGTTGGTGAGATAGATTCATTAACATTTATGACGTAAGATCGTTGTCAACTACAGAACACACTCTCAAAATGTAAAAATATATTCATACAGTTATGATCAAACCGATATTATTATGATTAGCATAATGTAATCTAAGCAGTGCAAAAACAAACAAGAACATGGATTTTTTTTTTCTTTTCTTTTTTTGTTTTACGGCCCACAAACATTATATTAACGAGTACCATAAAGATAAATTTCACCACAATTTTAGCTACTATTTACTATAATTTTCTCTCTCTAAATTTCCTTTTCCTCCTCTCTGAGATTAAAAACTTGGGTATTTCAATATCTTTTAATTTCCTTTCGTTTCGTTTGACTATAGAATGTGGAAAAAAAATTGAAGATGCAAATCTTTTGTTGAGATAGTAATTGAATATAATTTTGTAATTTTTTGCAAGTGATTGAATATAAAATTATTTGATAAAAATAATTGAAATGGCTCACGAGTAAGGTATTTGTGTCTGTGGAGAGTTAATGGTAGCTTATATGTGAGGGAGAGAAATAAGTGAACAAATATTTGAAAGAAAAAAAAAAAGAGTAGTGTGAACAAAATTATGGGTTATAATCAATCACTTATTTGTCTTTTACGCTAGTGGAGATATATATTTTTCCTTATCCGATCGTCGTATTGATCTCCATCCTCTCCCTATACAGCCACTTTAGCTCCACACCCCACCCCATTCCTAAACCCCTTGGTTGAATCCAAAGTCGATGGGCGATGGATGTCCCATCCAATCCCCAGGGTGTCACTCCGGAACATATCTAGAGGATGAGCTTTGTTCTAAGGCTTCTCTTTCTACCACTTCCACCCAAATCCCCAAGGTCGAGAAGTCGTTTTTTTTACTTGAATTGTTGCATTTTGGTTTGGATGTGGGAGAATCGGTACATATCCATGGGTTTTCTCTCAAGGGAAGCGATGAGAGTCGGTGGTTTGGGTGTTGGTTCAAGGTCAGTGGCTATGGAGCCGAATGGTGGTGGCAGGCAGGCTGAATGCAGGGCGTGGAGAGGGGAAGGCTGATTTTTATTTTGGTGATTTATTCTATTTTAGTTTGCCTTGTTGTTATTTGTTGCTCTGTTTTCTTTGTGTGTGTGTGTGTGTTAATTTTTTAATTTTTTGTGTGTTTGATTTGTGTGTGTAATATGTTTCTTGTTTATATCCCCGCGTTTTCAATTTTTGTTCATGTACGATGAGGGGCCAAATCGGGGGATTAGGAAAGTTTTTTTTTTTCAAGTGCGTGTTAGTAGCTCGTGCCTGAGTTGTGTCAATTCCAATGAGGGGCGGAATCTGTAGTTAGACAAATTTGTTATTTGTCTGACAGTGCATGGTTGTAGCCCGAGCTTTGGATTTTGTGTTTCGTTTGTTCGTGCACAGTGGCGGAGCCAGGATTTTAAATTTATCCGCGCTAAAGTATTTTTAACGGGAACAAAATAATATGGAATAAAACACACGCTAATAGAGTTTTACCTTTATCTTGCACAATCACAGTAAGAAAAAGGAGAAAAATGAACGGMGYATTTTGCATTAATCAAAATAAATAAGTTTGACAATTTTTGCTCAAAAAATAAAAAAAAAAAAAAGATGATCAAGTAAGATAATAAAATCCCAAAACAAACACTTACAAGTTCACTTGATACCAATGCAAAGTCCACTGAAAATATAATTGCGAGGCATTGAAACTAGAAGAAAGGCATCCAAAAACATGGATAAACTGACAAAAATCTCTACAATCCTGCAAGAATTTAATAAAATTTAAATACACCAATATTTTTAAAACCCATTATTTAATGTTAATTATCAAATTAAATATTTTAAAAATAAAAGATGCAAAAATAATTCATGTAGACATACCAATATTATTGAAGTTGTGATCTACGATTCTTCAAAGTATAATATTCGTCAATTATAGAATTTGAGTCAATACTTGAATCAAACTCTTTCTCAATATAGATAATTAGGGAATCTACAAGAAAATCATCTCCCATTTTATTACGAAGAACTGTTTTCACATGCTTCATAGCCGAAAATGCACGTTCGGTAGTTGCCGTGGAAACCGAAAAAGTTAGAACTAGACGGATTTATCTATCAATCAAATTGTAGCACTGCACCTTTCTTGTTTCAAACTACATCGAGCTCATAATGTTGAAGCTGACACCTCAAATGATGTATTTACTGTTCAGTGAAATCTTCAGAATAATACTTCTCTGCAAGAGTACAAATCTTGGCTACATCGAACAATTTAAAATTATCTTTCGGGTCCAAAGCAGTGATGAGTATAAGAAGTTCTACCGTCTCATCATTGAACCTAGAGTTTAACTCTTCCAACTGATAATCTATAGCAGAATTAAATATATCATAATGAAAATGATGCTCAACAGTGATGTTATTCTTTTGACGGCATGAACGACTATAATGCTTATAAGGAGCTGTCATATCTGGTATATCAACATCTAATCTCATGCAAAATGACTCGACATATGAAAGAAGAATATCAAAACCTTCATTTCTCAATGTCAGGAGAAGTGTTTTTGTCGTCGAGACTAAATCCATTGCATTTATGATATCAAGAGACTTTTGTTGCAAGGCACGACAAAGAATATTTGTAATCCCCATAACTTTATGCATCAAATGAAAAATAAAAATGAAATCAAAAGACTTCATCACTGTTAAGGAACCACCAGCTTCCCCACGCATCGAAGTAAAAGAACCATCAATGATAATGCTTTCAAGCACATTGATAGTTGCATCATACATATCTATTAAGATGCAAATAGACTCAAAATGGGAGCTCCAACGAGTAGTTCCGACTCGATGTAATGTACCAATCTGGTTAGCTCCTCGGCCAGTTTCGCGTTCACCAACAGCAATAGAATTTGCAATTTCATTAACTTGAAAAGATTGTAACTCGGCATTTCGTTTGCAAGAAGATGTAATGGGATTGACAATAGTTGTCATATTTGAAAAGAAAAGCCATACAGATATTTCCTTTTCAGCCGCTGCAACTAACGCCAGTTGAAGACGGTGAGCGAAACAATGCACGTAATATGCATGTGGGCAATCTTTAAGAAATAAGCTTGCAAACCATTAAAAGAACCACACATGTTACTAGCGCCATCATACCCTTGACCTCGCATATTCTGAATTTCCAAATTATACCTACCAAGAACTCCACATATTCCTTTCTTAAGTGTTGCAGCAGTGGTGTCATGAACATGTACAATTTGGAAAAAACGCTCCCGCAAAACACCATGTGCGTCAACAAATTTCAAAATTATAGCCATATTTTCTTTGTTAGATACATCTTTCGCTTCATCCACCAAAATACAAAACTTAGAATCTCCAACTTCATCACGAATTTTATTTCTAACTCTGTTACCAATAATATGCAAGATTTCCTTTTGAACTTCTGGTGAGGTATACTTTGCATTTCCCGAAGCTTTATCTAAGATAACATCACCAATATTAGAATTCCATTTTCCCAAAAGTTTTAGCATCTCAATGAAATTACCACGATTTTGGGATTCTGGAGATTCATCATGACCTCTCAATCACATGCTTGCAAACCAAGCCAACGAACGCTCTCAATTGTTGTTGTAAGTCTTAATCGATTCTTTCGAACTTTTCGGAAGACTCTCGATTCATAACTTTATCTATATGTTGAGTTACATTCATCAAATCAACAACGGCTTTTGTAGATTTACTGTGCCTTGAGTTAGAATTTCCCATATGAGTCAAAAAGGGGCAATTGGTTTGATTGTTAACGTATTTCCAATTTCTAAACCCTCCAACTGTAAAGGGAGAGTGTTGTGATTCATTTAACTCAAACAGATAGCAAGGAAAACAAAACACTGCATCCTTCGATCGAGAGTACTCTAACCATTTAAATGTTTCAAACCATCGATAACAAAATGCACGTTTTTGCTTACCAGAATCAGACAATGGGCAATTCTTTAATTTAGGCTGACATGGCTCAATATTGATATAAGCTCGTCTAATATCACCACGCTGATTAATAGGATGTCGCCACATCGGAATACGCAATCCAGGATCCCGTTCAAGATAAGTTTCATTAAAATCAAGTCTTTGAGATTTAGATGGAGGTACAGGCTCCTCATTAGGAATGGATGGATTAGTCTCGGATCTCTCGGATGATGAAGGATTATCGACTATTGGATTAAAGAATGAAAGGATATTACCCTTATTTCTCTTTTGATTTGACATGAATACCTGTTTAAGAAAAAATTAATAATTTAACATCAAATCAAATTTAGGATTAAAAATAATAATACTTAGAAATTTCAAAGAAAATTAAATTTTTTTGTAATATGGTAATAATACTTAGCTAATAAATTTACAAAAAATTACAATTAAGAAATTAAAATTAGATGGGATTGAAGCCTAGAAAAAAATGCAATTCAAATTGTTAAATTACAATTGAGAAATTAGAATTTAGAATTTAGGGTTAAAATATTGAATGTTGAATCTATGAATTTTGAAAACTTACCTATTAATTATGGAGCTTCTGAAACAAGATAGAAGTTGAATCGAAATTGGATGAACTTTGTTTGCTCTGAGATGTCGGCCTCTTTCTTCAATTTTTTTTCTGTCTGCGTCGTTTTCTTCTTGTCTTTGTTTCTATGCAGTTCTTTGTTTTCAAATTGAGTATTAAGTAAACTCATTAGACAATTTGAGTACGTCAAGCTAATTAGGATCAATTGTGCTCATGGGCTTAATTTTAATAAAATAATAATGGGCTTGGGTTGGGCTGCCTTATTAATTAAAAAACAAAAACAAAAAACTCACATGGCTAATGGATCTTGCTTATTTAAAGTTCAACTATAAACAAATAAAAGCTTGCTTTAATTTTTTGGGGTCGCCCAGCTATAGCCCGGGTGATGTTCTAAGCGCCTCCGCCCTTGCGTGCGCGGATCGAAGGTGTATGGAGTTGGCGGGGTTCTTCGCCTATTTCCACAGGCTGTTTTTACAATGTTATGGATGGAAGCCATGTCTCCCCTCATTGGTGAGTGGGACTGCTAGTTTTGGTGGTGCACATTTTGTTCGAGTTTTGTTGCACGGTTGTTGTTTTGTTGTGTTTTTTTTTCTTTGTGTGTGTGTGTGTTGTTGTTGTTGTTTTCTTTTGTACATGTGAGTGTGTGTGTTTTATTTTCCTCGTGAGAGGCTCTTGGTTCCCTTGTTGTTCCTAATTTCTAGATTTATTCAAATTGGAACTCTTTGGAAGTTTCTCTTTATTTCCAAAAGGTTGTTGAGTTCTTTAACCCTTAGCTATAATTTTTCTTGAGTTTCTATGTTACTCCTTATTGTTTTCGGTAAAAAAAAATTACAATCTTGTATTATTTGTTTGTTCTTTTACGATAAAAAAGTAACAATTTCAAATGATAGTTTTTGTTTTTATTTTCTTGTTATTTAAAGTAAACGAATAATGCGAATACGGCTAAAGTAAATAGTTAGAATGGACTACGCAACAAACTCAACTCAATGTTACATATAAACCACATCAAAATGCACCAACTCAATAACACATAACAAGATAGATCGTAAAAAATACTTCTTCACATTGAAAAAAATTTGGTAAAGTATAAAAATCATTAATAATAATAATGGATTGTACACGATTTATACAAAGCACCCATGAGGTTTTACATAATTAAAAAAAAAAGGTTGATAACGTTCAAAATTACAAGAGTTACCAACTGATAATATCGGCTGACAACCTAATACCACCAGTTTAATTAAAAAATTAACAATTTAACACAAACTTCACACACACACACAAAAAAAAAAAAAAAAAAAAAAAGAATAAAGAAATTGGAGGCTGCCAATGTTGGCGTCACAAAAATAAAAATAAAGATTATTCCAAGTTATAATTTCTTGAAAATAACTGCTAGTGAAACCAACATTGGCAACCATCCAACCATACATCACTATTTTTATAGGCGAGAAAGACATTTGAATTGGAATTCATCTCTATCAAGTCAATTCCCTTTGAATGAACATTGTAGGCTATACAAAGTCGGGGTTGTTTAAAACACTACCAACTCGAATTGGACTCATGATAGACATAGACGTACACCTTGTGGACATAAAAGACCAATACCTCTTGGTATTTTAACCTGCCAACTAGTTTGAGCCTACAACATACGAAACCAACTACTTTGAATGAGTTATCATGTTCACATATCTTGATTAAGCCCTTTCGGATTAACATAACTATGCTCATTAGCAAGTCACCATTGGACGACGAGTATGCGGCATCTGGTGATGGCAGACCGGTTGTGGTTAAGATAATTAGTTCATAAATTGATTAATAAATCAATGCATATTCCGAGGACACTCGTACTTCTTATTCTATATAGCATACAGATTTTCTGAAAACTGAGAAGTCTAATCCAAGAAATGAATGGAAATTAAATAATATTAAATATTTTAATGACAAAGAAGGGAAGCTAATCTAACATAAATCTCACATTGTTCAAATTGGATCAATATGTGTCAAATATTAATCTTTAACCCTGTTTATAGAAGAAAATGGGTATGAATCTTGAGTTACAACTATGTCATGTTCGTTAACATTCATACAATTATTTATAGTTGAATCGTATTTTCCAAAACATTCGTATAATTATTTACCATCGTCGATTCATGATAAAGAGCCCTACAAAAAATAATTACAAGAGAATTCAGATTAACATGCCACGAATCACTTGTGGAACGGTGGCCACTTGTCCCTCTAAAATATGTATGAGCCTGTCTAGACTAGCATTTATTGAGATTTTAAATTTAGCATTCAAAATCTAAAATATTCATCTGGTAATAATAAAATAATTATTTATTGTATTATAATATTATAGTTGGTAATATTTAATTATATGTGTTAATATGATAATATATGATAGATATTGAGTGCAATAAATTATTGGTTGCTTATTTGATTTTTTTTTTTTTTGGTTTTACAACAAACGAGTGTGGTATTCGAAATACGAATCATGTATTCCCAAAACTAGGGGAAAGATGGCCTAAGACGGTGATTGCTTATGAATTAAAATCAAGATATATTCACTTTTGAACTTTTTTTCCCCACCAAATGTGATTCTAATGAAATTTTATAAAGATGACTCTCTCCATTTATTAAAAAAAATCCCCCTAATTAGTTAAACACGGGACAAATATGTACGAGTATATTTTAGATTTTTTTGAAAGTTATACTTAAATATATGAAAATTATTATTATGCAGAATTATAAAAGTACGAGTATAATACGACTAAATATTAATTAATACATCTTATTTTTGTAACATTTTAATTCACATGGTTCTCATTCTAGTAAGTTACGTATGAAAACTATTATAAAAATGTAATAATACCATCATTTTTTCGAATATCTTTGTAAATAATTACAATATAATTTATAAATATTCTCGAAATCTCACATTATTTAAAAATATTAAAAAATAATAGCATATTTTATACGACACGAGAAAATATTCACATGCATAATTTTATTTTGTTTTATTTTAAATTTATATAATATTATTATCTATTCAAGACTTATAACTAAGTTTTACTTAAATGTGATAATCCAGTTGCAATTATGAAATTCTAGTTAGATATAAATTTCAACTTATAATTAGGAACAATATATGTAGAAGGTCATTTAACAATAACTAGTTCTTTTAAAGTTAGCATGTTATTTTGATTCTTATGATATATATTTTGATTATAAGTAATTTGTGGTTTTTTTTTAATATATTAAGAATTCTTAAATCTTATATATATATATATATATATATTAATTATTCAAATGAAGTATTACTTGTCAAGTATTATACGAGATCAGGATAATATATGTATTAAACGCATAGAGATAAAATATGCGTATTTTTAATAAGTTCAGGAGTTGTTCGGGAATAGAAAATATTTTTTAATTATTCGTACATATGAGTATTATACGGGTGTATTGTATGTTTCGTGAGACCCTATAAAATTGATAAATTATGCTTTTATATATATATATATATTAATTAAATTCAATAAACGTCTTACTATTAATCTTATATTACATCCACATTGATTTCTTTTTAAATGGAATAGTTTATAAAACCCTTAGAAATTTATAAAATTTCCTATGTTTAAATATTCTATCAAACTATTAGACGATAAATATTACATAAGTATGTATACATAATGTTAATATTATAAGGAGACATTACCTCATCTATCCTTATATTCTACGTATCTCTTCTCCCGTCATGATAGTTATTAGAGATGTATCTTCTAATTATTGTACGTTGTGCCTTTTATCATGAAAAAATTATATCTTTTCCCTCATGCTTTCCCTTCTTACATCTTTCTCTTCTTACATAGATATTTGAAMATATTATCATGGAAATATATCAACATTTAAATTTTGAACCAATCATTCCTCTAAGGCAATATTATAGAAGGAACTTTATAGAAAACCAATGAGCGTCAATCCACTCCATACTTAATCTCTGATCGGACGCAACTCGTCATTCCTCAGAGGCAATATTATAGAAGGCAATTTTATATAAAAAAACATTTTGTCAGGAAGCCATACTCAATCTCTGATCGGACGCAATCGTCATTCCTCAGAGGCAATATTATAGAAGGCAATTTTATAGAAAAAATGTTTTGTCAAGGAAGCCACACTCAATCTCTGATCAGACACAATCGGTTCCCACATACGCAAACCCTCCACCAATGTCCACACAATCAATAAACTCACCACCACCACAACTCTCTGAGATTATATAACAAATATATCACAACAGTCTAGTCCATGTTAAGGTAAGCAGATTAATTATATTTACGCATCATTAATATCTCGTATAAGAAAATCCATATTTTGAACCATAAAACTACCAAATTCTTCTATTCATTATCTACCACGAACACTAAAGAAGGGGCAAGGAAAATCCTTAGGATATCTTCGAGTCTATTCATTACATAAGATCTAGAAGGATCAAGGAAAATCCTTAGGATATCAAGACTAACTTGAGGTAGGTACAAACTAAAATTTTTATTGTTTTACAAAAACATGATGCATGCTCTAATTATATATTTAAAGACTTATGTTTCATGTCAAAGATATTGACGATATATTTATCCATATATATTAAGTAATTTTTTTTATATTAGAAGTGACAGTTGCTAATTTATGTATTAATTGTTGTTGTGTGTTGTGATTAAATGACCATGATATTTTATTCACATATTTTGTATGTCATACAAAAATATTGATTGATGTTTATTGTTGATTTGGGATATGAGAAGAAAATGCAAGAATAAATGGATTAAATATTATATTGGGTAATTAAATAAAAAATCAGAGGATTTGCTTGCAAAAGTATTGAGAAAAATTGGACGAGGACTAACAATTGAAAATTATTATGTTCTTAGGTTGATCTCACATTTTGAGTGAATATTAACGAATCTTGGACACTTAGGGTCAAATTCGTAAATTTTAGATAGTTTAGGGGCCAATTTGCAAATCTTTAAAACTCATTGGAACAAATCTGAAAATTTCAGTTTAGGATTGTTCTGAACTCTTGTGAACCTACTGAACTCATGTTTAAAATTTCATAAATATCTGAGTTTAAATCGAGAGTTATCACCTAAAGGGTAAAAAATATAATTTTGAGAGAGTTGAGGGTCAAAATACAAGTTTTATAAAACTTGCTAATATTTCCTTAAAATATAAGAGTTTTCAATTTATCTAGTTCTAGTATATACTCATGTCGAGCCCAATAATTTTTTTTACTTGTAAAAATGTTGAATTTAAATTATTTGCTAAAACTAATTTGTAGGGAATTTGGGGTCAAACTATAATTTTGAAAATATATAAATAATAAAAATTATGACCATATATTCTTTATTTTATTTAGAATTTTCAGAAGTTAGTTTTACATCAATGCGACCTTTGATTCACGAGTTGTGAATTTTTAAAGAAACTAGTTGACTTTTGCCGTCTAACCAAAATAAAGGGAGCTAAATGCAAATTATTTAAAATGACCCCGCATCCGTAAAATAATTATTACCTACTGTCATGTTTTTAGGTTTTGAAATTTGAATCGTTACAATCCGATCCCTAGTAAATGGAATATAATTTTCTAAATAAAAAAGAGTATATTAAAACAGTGACTATTATTTTAATTAAATAAAGGAGTCAAGTTTAATTACCTTAACACTTTTAAAAAAATCCAAATGATTGTTTTTGGATCATAATTTAATCTAAATTTTATTGAAATTATTTTAATGAATATTGACTAATAAAATGTTAAAATACAAAAATGTTCAATTTTTGTAGGACTTATTTATTTAATTTTAAACTTGTAACTTCCAATTCCATGTCGCTTGGTCCATAATTCTCGATATTTACAAGATTTATTGAATAAAACTATCCTCTAAACACTTTATTCATTTAAACTCTTATCCCTCTGACAAACTAGAAATTACACGCTAATTGACGGTTTAATTCCGGTGATTTTATGTGCTTAATATTATCATATATGCTTATTTCTCGTATAATTGTTATTATGAGCAATCAAGCACCAATCGTATATTTCTTCTCTATTTTGCAGTATTTGATGCTATATTTATCGAAGGATGTCTCACAAGGAAGTACAGAAACGAGGATTGACGAATCAAGGAGAGAAAAATCAAGAATCAGGATGATGCGTCGATGACGCGTCGATGCCGAGGATGGACCGTGTCAGTCGACGCGATGTGCGGTGTGGCTGGCTTGCGCCAGTCGACGCTATGTCGAAGCTCATGTTCTGAAGCGTCGATTGGAAGGGCGTCAGTCGACGCTATGTCGACGCTCATGTTCTGAAGCGTCGATTGGAAGGGCGTCAGTCGA
>BMAC01000481.1:532444-544706 GCA_014905375.1 Phtheirospermum japonicum
ACAGACCCGCAACCACATTCCAACCAATCCATGGCCCGGAACAACTCGCCGTCACGCTGCCACAAGGAAGCCCCTGCACCCTAACCTCCGCCGCGAGCCAACAGTTTTCCACCACGTCCACCGTCGCAGCCACACTCGAGACCCGAAAACCCACCGTCGCTGCCGTCACGGCTTGTCAACTCAACCACACCACGGCCTTTTCTAACCGCCACCCAGCGACCCCACGCAGCCGTTGCCGGTCGCCTTTCACCGCCACCGCCTTCTTGAGCCGGAGACCGTCGTTCTCCGGCCGCTGCCTCGTCGACGCCCCACAGCTGCCGCCGCCCTCGATTTGAGCCGCTGCCAAACTGGTGGCCCGATTCAAAAGCCCGAACTGCAGCTCGTCATTTCTGTCCATTCGCGGCCACGGGGAGGAAGGCCGCCATGCCTATTGCCACTATCGTCAGAGCAGCCGTCGCCACTAGGCCGCTGCCCAGAGCCGCCGCAAAGCCGTCGGCGTCCTCAAAACGGTCCAGGAGAGGGGGGGATTAGGATCTGCTAATGTTGGGTTTGGGAAAGGAAGACGACGACGACGCCGATGCCGTAATATTTCGACCCTCATCGTCTTCCCTTGTTTCCTCAGATCTCTCCAGAAGGTCTCTCCGAACCAGCTCCTATGACGGCCCCAATTTCGAGAAAAGGGTTCGAGCCTCCGCCAAAATCAGGTCAAGAAATGGGATTGCCGTTCTGGTGACCGGCGCCGCCGGTTTAGTTGGGACCCACGTCTCTATTGGGAAGAAACTGGCCGGCCGATTGGATTTTCACCGATTTTTGGTCTTTGAAAAAGGACATGGATAAGAAACGGGCAAAGACAAGAAGGAAAGGAAAAAGGGAAAGAGGGAGAGTGGAAAAAGATTGTCCGGCGAGATATTAATAACATTAACTTCCATTCAGTTTTTTATTTTCCATGAGATGAGTGAAAAGAATTTTTTCTTTTTTCTTTTTTTAAATTATGAGTTTGGGAAGAGTGAGGGCTTTCTGGTCAATTTACACACATTTCCTGAACCATCACCTAAAACCGTCCCTGCGTGTTAGCTTTTCTCTAAAAAAAACACATCGTAATTGAGCCGGAAGGTTTCGGACCGGGGTTCGCGAGGAGCCCGATCGCCACACTCTGCTTCCTTTGAATCATTCGGTTTATTATCCCCGGTTCGAGGTTCAGGGAGGTTTATTATTGGGATTCGTATTGGGTCATCAGGTTTCTTGTTTTAGATTTATTTATTTTGTTAAAGTTTTTTGTTTTAATAAGGATTTGATCATATGGTCAATTTTTGGATATGTTAAAAAAACTGAAAATAAAGTTTTTTAAATTAACAGGTTTTTTGGTTTTAGTCCCACTTATGTTGAAGTTGGTTCTTTTTTTTTTTTTTTTTTTTTTTTAAGTGCTTCAGTTTGGAATTATCCAGCTGTACTTTCATGTGCTATTATTAACCTCTTGGTCCAGATGGAGCTCGACATTATCTCTTTGGCATGTGCAATTGAAGATAATACCACAGCCAAATACTATATYAAAGCTTCTGAGGCTAGAAAAAAGGCCATAGATTCTATTTTATGGAATGAACAGACCGGACAGTGGCATGATTACTGGTTGAGCCATTCTGATTGCTCTGAGGTAATATCTTAGAGAGCTTAGCTTTAGTTGTGGTCTGCTTTACCTTTGATAGAAATTTGTGTTCCTTTTCCTTATCTTTGTCTCCACTTTAGGGAGTTTATACATGGAACGCTTCAAGCCAGAATCGGAAAATATTTGCCTCAAACTTCATGCCCTTGTGGATTAAGCCGTTTCATTCAGGTTTTTACGTTCACTCTCTCARATTCCGTTCCTAGTTTTTATGCTGCAAGATTTAATTCATGTAAAAGCTTAAGTTGACAATTCGTTTGTTGAGTCATTGTGGATAATTACAGAAACTACCTCCGAAGTTTAGTTTGATTACCAAAAAAAAAACAAACACTTTTAATATTACAGATACCCCCCTTGAGGTTTGTATTTACCTTACAAACATCCACAGGGTGCACTTTTGTCGGATAGTGAGTTATTTGTTTTTTTTTTTGTAATTAGGCTAAACATTAGGGTAATCTTTGTAATTAACTTTAAAATTATTTTTCATGATTTACTTAATTAAAATGAGATACTTTTGACTTTTGCCTTTTGCATCTAATTCGCCAGGCTGGGATTGCAACTTCTGTAACAAAATCAGGACAACAATGGTAAGTAGTCAATGATGATTTTATTCTTATTTGTTTCAGGGATTTTCCTAATGGCTGGGCTCCTCTCCAACACATGATTGTTGAAGGGCTCGTAAGGTCCGGGTCAAAACAAACCAAAAAGGTTGCAGAAGAGATTGCCGTGAAGTGGATAAAGACAAACTATGTGACGTTTAATAATACAGGGGCAATGCATGAAAAGTACGACGTTGAAAAATGCGGAGGCTCTGGAGGGGGCGGTGAATATGCAGCATCCCAAGTAAGTGATGATGCATTTTAAACATATACTACAATGGCCACCTTAGTTGATGCTATTTCTAATTTGCTTATTGAGACTACAATCAACCAATTACACCACAAATTTTTGGTAAATTGTTTGATTTATCACCTGAATAAATTAATAATAACCGGACATATATATAAATTCTGAAATACATATTTCTTTTTTCCAAAATCCTTTTCAGCATAAAAAATACTAATGTAAAACAAGTTTGACACTACTAAAGCTTATATGAAAAATACACACCACTGAACCATAGACGAAAAAAATATCTATAATATAGAATGTAAATGTGGATATGGTTTGTCAAAATACAGTTCGCCCAAATATCTCATCCACCGAGAAAAATAAAAGCTTTCTTGCTCGAAGCAGAATGGCTTAGAGAGTGAACACAACAGATATATTTAAATAACAAGGCAAAAATTGTTGCTTTAGTGCAAATGAACATTTGAAGATAGATAGATAGATAGATAGATAGATAGCGAGAGAGAGAATAGCAAAGAAAAATAACGAATAAGAGCTTAATTAATGAATAAAACACCTGTCTACCAAGGTTAAGCAATTTCCAGAATGATAAGATCAAACCCACACTGCTGTGATATCAATAATTACACAAGTTTCCGAAACAACACATGCTTTAAATTTAAAAGGTATAAGAATATATATTGATCCACTAAACACCAATAAGACCGACCAAACGACCCAATTGCTTAAACGAGCTTTATTCTGTCAAATATGAGTTTCGTGATGCACCACTAGAGATTATCCCAAACTTATTATATATCATAATGTTCAAGCTCGGAAGGAGAAAAGGAACAAATGTCACCTTTGCAAGAAAGTAAAAGTTTGTCAGACCAAATCCTAAAGGAAAGAGAAGTATAAAGCAAAGCCACTTGTATAAGAACACTAATTCAGGAGGACCAAAGCTTTTGGTGAACCAAGTTATTGTCAGTAGAACAAATGGATGAAATTTAAAAACTAAAAGTACTTAGCAGTATGTTTAAGCTAAAAATATGATAACAATATTCATAGAAATCAATATTCATGTGTTAACTAGAGAAATCAAGTAATATACAAAAATTCTTATCTTTCTTTGTCCGAAAACTTCTATACAACTGATGGTCTGAAAGAATCACATACCCGGTAAGATACATAAATGACTAGAGCTAAAGTGCTTAACATCATTATACACTAAATGCCCTAGCTTCCACATCATTGATAGCTCAAGTTGGAGGAAAATAAACCCATATTACACATCATTCATCCCTTGAGCCTTTTAAAGGCTCGAGAAACGAACATGTTATCCAGTATCTGAAGCCATCTTCGGCCCGAGAGTGTGAAGGAGATGGTTCAAACTGTTTATATACGTCAGCTTAACATATACTTTTGTAGCGTATATTTAAGCTTTTATGTTGCAAGAGCAAGACTTCTTGTGTCTCCCTGTTTCTTGCATCCGTCAAGGAAACAATGCCATATCTGTGCATTTGGAGCCATAGGCATTCTCAAGATTAATTGCTCAGCTTCTTTTACACGTCCGTATCTCGTCAACAGATCAGCGGCTACGAGATAATGATCTACATCTGGTTCAACACCGTACTTCAATTTCATTTGGCTAAACAGATCCATTCCTTGTTCCACCAATCCAACATGTCTGCAAGCAGAAAGAACAGCAAGAAAAGCAACCTTATCTGGTTCGATACCCATTCTCACCATCTCCATGAATCGGTTTAATGCTTGGTCTGCATGGCCATGCAGTCCAAGAGACGAGACAAGAGCCGTCCAAGAAATAATATTCTTTTCTGTCATCTCACTAAAGATCGTAATCGAACTCTCAATGCATCCGCATTTTCCATACATGTCGATCATGGTGTTGCAAACTAACGTGTCGCACAGTTTAAAATCAGTTTTCACAAGAAGACCATGAAGAGACCTGCCCAGAGCTAGGTTACACAATCTGGAACAAACACAGAAGAGGCTAACGAAAGAATGCGCCTCTCATACTTTATCACATTTTGCATAAAAAGTAACCAATCCACTCCCAGTGTACACATTAGACTCGAATCTCGTCTTTATCATCTTGGCATGGATGCATTCCCCATAGGATAAGCCTTTAAACTTTGATCAAGAGTTGAGCAAATTTGAGAATGTCGTTTCATTAGGTGATAATCCAGTAATACACATTTTGTGAAAGATATCGAGTGCTTTTATCGGTCTATCACTATTAGCCATTGCACCAATCATGGTGTTCCATGACACGATATCCTTAACAAGAGCACACCCAAACATTTTCTCTGCCAAGCATGCTGTAGCAGACTTTGCATACATATTAATCAGACAATTACACACTGAAGCTGTGTTATTAAATCCATACTTTATCACTAAAACATGTAACTGCTCTCCCAGCCGACTTCTTCAAGACTAGATAAAACACTTATGAAAGTGCATTCAGATATCCTAACTGGCTCCATCATCAGCTCAGATAACATTAAAATGCAATCTTCTATATAACCCATCCCATCAAATATAGATATCATGATATTCCAGGCCGCCGAGTTTTTTATAGGCATGACTTCGAATATCCCAAGACATTCATCCAAATACCCATGCCTCCCGTACATTCCCAACAACGATGTTCCAGAAAACACGTCGACGTAAATGAACCCGGTTTTCTCAATCAATGCATGCAACTGCATTCCTTCGAAGACGTCCAGCGAATGACATGATAGCAAACCGCCAAATGTGTATTGTGTGGGCTTAAAATCAGATTTCCTCATATTYGAGAACAGTTTCAAACCRWCCTGCAAAACCCCGGCTCGACAGTAACAATTTATCATGGTGTTATATGATACAGCATTTCTTTGAGGCATTTTGTCGAACAACTTGCGAGCCATTACTATGTCGCCGAAAGATGCATATTTTGAGATGATATTGTTATGGAGGAAAATGGGTTCTTGTGTTGGAAATGAACCAATAGATGACGAGAGCGTGGAGAGATTTTGCCTCGTTGAGTGAAGTGATATTTCCGGGGTCGTGTGGCAGGTGAATGTGACTATTGTTATATTTGATGTTTCTTCGTCCATTGGATTTGGAGCTGCCCGAGAAACGAATGACGCTTGGAAATGAAAAAAAAATAAAAATCAATCATCTCATGGAATAAGAAAAATTGAATGGGTATTAAAGTTAATTAATATTTTGTCAGCCAATTTTTATTTTTCAATCTCTCTTTCCTTTTTTCCTTTGTTTTTTTCCTTGTCCATTTCTCATCCCTTCCTTTTCCAACAACAAAAAATTCAAACAAAACCCAATCGGCCGGCCACTTTTTTGTCCAAGAACAAAAATCGGCGATCGGACAAAAGAGCTCCGACAGCGACGCGCGTCGGTAGGAGTTCGGGTCCCGTCGGCGAATCATCCTCTTTCAATTTCTCCACGGTGGTGGCTCCGGCAAGGGCAGCGGCAATTGGGGCGAAGTCGACGGCGGCTGCGACTGGGGTGGTGATTTCGAATTTGGTGGCGATTTCGAATTTGGTCCCGAAGGGGGCTGGGCATCGCGGCGATTGGGGTGAAAGATGATGGGTTTGGCCGACGATTTAAGGGGGTGGTGGCTCCGGTGGTCGGCTGCCTGGATTTCGAAATTGGGTCTCGATGATCCTCGAGTTCATGGGTTATGTATTCGGTTCGTGGGCTTTGAAATGGCTGGGTGGTTCATGGCGGCTCGGTCGCGTTCTTCGGCCGGTTGTCGTGGGGTTGGTGTTGGGTTCCGTTCAGGCAGCGGTGGTGATGGTTGAAACGATGGCTTTTTTTTTTTCATTTTCTTTTTCCGGGAAGCAGGTGGTGGTGGTGGTTTTTGTGGTTTTTCAGGAATTCGGGCTTTTTGAAAAGTTGGCCGCGGGAATTGGTAGGCAGCGGAGACGGTTCGGGTTTCGTTTGGGGTTGTCCACTGTTGTGCGGCTGTGGTAGTGGTTCCGGCAGCGTTGTGCGGCTGTGGTGGTGGTTCCGACAGTTTGTCGGGTCGGGTCGGTTTTGGGTTTGGGGTTTTGAGATTGTTTTTGGTGTCGGATATCCAATTACTTACAAACAAATAGAATTTATATTCAATCATTATTTCCCCAAAAATTTTCATCTCCCTAAAAAAATTTATTTTCACTTTTTACTATTGAAACGAAACGAAAATGAATGAAAGTATATCCAATCGCACTAGCTTTTGGTGAGATGGAACGAGGCTGTGGTGATTTGAGGCTTTGGAAAGATCAGCACTAATTTTCTCATGAAAAATGTTGACAAATTAAACGTGTAGTGCGAGAGTCCAAAATATAACAACAGCTCTAGCGTAATATCAAACAAAGAAAATAATAATAATATTTGTGATCCGGTAAAAGTAAAAGTACAAGGAGAAGACATAAAAGAAAGACGAAAGAGAAGATAGAAATTATGGTTCTTTTATTCATCAAAAACTCCCTCTTTATATAGGGTATCAAAGTACATGTTTGCATAATATATAAAGATAACAAATACCTAAACTATCCTTCATCAGTTACTTATTGACTATGTTTTTCTTTCAACACTCCTCCTTGTGCCAAGTCAAAGGGTAAAATGGTGTTTCATTGTTGCCTCGTTAAAACCTTGCTAAGTAACAAAACCCAATGGGAAAAATAAAACTTCATCACTGTTAAGGAACCACCAGCTTCCCTACGCATCGAAGTAGAAGAACCATCAATAATAATGCTTTCAAGCACATTGATAATTGCATCATACATATCTATTAAGATGCAAATAGACTCAAAATGGAAGCTCCAACGAGTAGTTCCGGCTCGATGTAATGTACCAATCTGGTTAGCTCCTCGGCCAGTTTCGCGTTAACCAACAACAATAGAATTTGCAATTTCATTAACTTGAAAAGATTGTAACTCGACATTTCGTTTGCAAGAAGATGTAATGAGATTGACAATAGTTGTCATATTTGAAAAGAAAAGTCATACAGATATTTCCTTTTCAGCCGCTGCAACTAACGCCAGTTGAAGACGATGAGCGAAACAATGCACGTAATATGCATATGGGCAATCTTTAAGAAATAAGCTTGCAAACCATTAAAAGAACCACACATGTTACTAGCACCATCATACCCTTGACCTCGCATATTCTGAATTTCCAAATTATACCTACCAAGAACTCCACATATTCCTTTCTTAAGTGTTGCAGCAGTGGTGTCATGAACATGTACAATTTGGAAAAAACGCTCCCGCAAAACACCATGTGCGTCAACAAATCTCAAAATTATAGCCATATTTTCTTTGTTAGATACATCTTTCGCTTCATCCACCAAAATACAAAACTTAGAATCTCCAACTTCATCACGAATTTTATTTCTTACTCTGTTACCAATAATATGCAAGATTTTCTTTTGAACTTCTGGTGAGGTATACTTTGCATTTCACGGAGCTCTATCTAAGATAACATCACCAATATTAGAATTTCATTTTCCCAAAAGTTTTAGCATCTCAATGAAATTACCACGATTTTGAGATTCTGGAGATTCATCATGGCCTCTCAATCACATGCTTGCAAACTAAGCCAACGAACGCTCTCAATTGTTGCTGTAAGTCTTAATCGATTCTTTCGAACTTTTCAGAAGACTCTCGATTCATAACTTTATCTATATATTGAGTTACATGCATCAAATCAACAACGGCTTTTGTAGATTTACTGTGCCTTGGGTTGGAATTTCCCATATGAGTCAAAAAGGGGCAATTGGTTTGATTGTTAACGTATTTCCAATTTTTAAACCCTCCAACTGTAAAGGGAGAGTGTTGTGATTCATTTAACTCAAACAGATAGGAAGGAAAACAAAACACTGCATCCTTCGATTGAGAGTACTCTAACCATTTAAATGTTCCAAACCATCGATAACAAAATACACGTTTTTGCTTACCAGAATCAAACAATGGGTAATTCTTTAATTTAGGCTGACATGGCTCAATATTGATATAAGCTCGTCTAATATCACCACGCTGATTAATAGGATGTCGCCACATCGGAATACGCAATCCAGGATCCCGTTCAAGAGAAGTTTCATTAAACTCAAGTCTTTGAGATTTAGATGGAGGTACAGGGTCAATCATTATGAATGGATGGATTAGTCTCAGATCTCTCGGATGATGAAGGATTATTGACTATTGGATTAAAGAATGAAAGGATATTACCCTTCTTTCTCTTTTGATTTGACATGAATACCTGTTTAAGAAAAAATTAATAATTTAACATCAAATCAAATTTAGGATTAAAAATAATAATACTTAGAAATTTCAAAGAAAATTAAATTTTTTTGTAATATGGTAATAATACTTAGCTAATAAATTTACAAAAAATTACAATTAAGAAATTAAAATTAGATGGGATTGAAGCCTAGAAAAAAATGCAATTCAAATTGTTAAATTACAATTGAGAAATTAGAATTTAGAATTTAGGGTTAAAATATTGAATGTTGAATCTATGAATTTTGAAAACTTACCTATTAATTATGGAGCTTCTGAAACAAGATAGAAGTTGAATCGAAATTGGATGAACTTTGTTTGCTCTGAGATGTCGGCCTCTTTCTTCAATTTTTTTTCTGTCTGCGTCGTTTTCTTCTTGTCTTTGTTTCTATGCAGTTCTTTGTTTTCAAATTGAGTATTAAGTAAACTCATTAGACAATTTGAGTACGTCAAGCTAATTAGGATCAATTGTGCTCATGGGCTTAATTTTAATAAAATAATAATGGGCTTGGGTTGGGCTGCCTTATTAATTAAAAAACAAAAACAAAAAACTCACATGGCTAATGGATCTTGCTTATTTAAAGTTCAACTATAAACAAATAAAAGCTTGCTTTAATTTTTTGGGGTCGCCCAGCTATAGCCCGGGTGATGTTCTAAGCGCCTCCGCCCTTGCGTGCGCGGATCGAAGGTGTATGGAGTTGGCGGGGTTCTTCGCCTATTTCCACAGGCTGTTTTTACAATGTTATGGATGGAAGCCATGTCTCCCCTCATTGGTGAGTGGGACTGCTAGTTTTGGTGGTGCACATTTTGTTCGAGTTTTGTTGCACGGTTGTTGTTTTGTTGTGTTTTTTTTTCTTTGTGTGTGTGTGTGTTGTTGTTGTTGTTTTCTTTTGTACATGTGAGTGTGTGTGTTTTATTTTCCTCGTGAGAGGCTCTTGGTTCCCTTGTTGTTCCTAATTTCTAGATTTATTCAAATTGGAACTCTTTGGAAGTTTCTCTTTATTTCCAAAAGGTTGTTGAGTTCTTTAACCCTTAGCTATAATTTTTCTTGAGTTTCTATGTTACTCCTTATTGTTTTCGGTAAAAAAAATTACAATCTTGTATTATTTGTTTGTTCTTTTACGATAAAAAAGTAACAATTTCAAATGATAGTTTTTGTTTTTATTTTTTGTTATTTAAAGTAAACGAATAATGCGAATACGGCTAAAGTAAATAGTTAGAATGGACTACGCAACAAACTCAACTCAATGTTACATATAAACCACATCAAAATGCACCAACTCAATAACACATAACAAGATAGATCGTAAAAAATACTTCTTCACATTGAAAAAAATTTGGTAAAGTATAAAAATCATTAATAATAATAATGGATTGTACACGATTTATACAAAGCACCCATGAGGTTTTACATAATTAAAAAAAAAAGGTTGATAACGTTCAAAATTACAAGAGTTACCAACTGATAATATCGGCTGACAACCTAATACCACCAGTTTAATTAAAAAATTAACAATTTAACACAAACTTCACACACACACACAAAAAAAAAAAAAAAAAAAAAAGAATAAAGAAATTGGAGGCTGCCAATGTTGGCGTCACAAAAATAAAAATAAAGATTATTCCAAGTTATAATTTCTTGAAATAACTGCTAGTGAAACCAACATTGGCAACCATCCAACCATACATCACTATTTTTATAGGCGAGAAAGACATTTGAATTGGAATTCATCTCTATCAAGTCAATTCCCTTTGAATGAACATTGTAGGCTATACAAAGTCGGGGTTGTTTAAAACACTGCCAACTCTAATTGGACTCGTGATAGACATAGACGTACACCTTGTGGACATAAAAGACCAATACCTCTCGATATTTTAACCTGCCAACTAGTTTGAGCCTACAACATACGAAACCAACTACTTTGAATGAGTTATCATGTTCACATATCTTGATTCAGCCCTTTCGGATTAACATAACTATGCTCATTAGCAAGTCACCATTGGACGACGATTATGCTGCGTCTGGTGATGGCGGACCGATTGTGGTTAAGATAATTAGTTCATAAATTGATTAATAAATCAATGCATATTCCGAGGACACTCGTACTTCTTATTCTATATAGCATACGGAGTTTCTGAAAACTGAGAAGTCTAATCCAAGAAATGAATGGAAATTAAATAATATTAAAAATTTTAATGACAAAGAAGGGAAGCTAATCTAACATAAATCTCACATTATTCAAATTGGATCAATTTGTGTCAAATATTAATCTTTAACCCCGTTTATAGAAGAAAATGGGTATGAAGCTTGAGTTACAACTATGTCATGTTCGTTAACATTCATACAATAATTTATAGTTGAATCGTATTTTCCAAAACATTCGTATAATTATTTACCATCGTCGATTCATGATAAAGAGCCCTACAACAAATAATTACAAGAGAATTCAGATTAACATGCCACGAATCACGTGTGGAACGGTGGCCACTTGTCCCTCTAAATATGTATGAGCCTGTCTAGACTAGCATTTATTGAGATTTTAAATTTAACATTCAAAATCTAAAATATTCATCTGGTAATAATAAAATAATTATTTATTGTATTATAATGTTATAGTTGGTAATATTTAATTATATGTGTTAATAGGATAATATATGATAGATATTGAGTGCAATAAATTATTGGTTGCTTATTTGATTTTTTTTTTTTTTAGTTTTACAACAAACGAGTGTGGTATTCGAAATATGAATTATGTATTCCCAAACCTAGGGGAAAGATGGCCTAAGATGGTGATTGCTTATGAATTAAAATCAAGATATATTCACTTTTGAACTTTTTTCCCCACCAAATGTGATTCTAATGAAATTTTATAAAGATGACTCTCTCCATTTATTAAAAAAAAATCCCCCTAATTTGTTAAATACGGGACGAATATGTACGAGTATATTTTAGATTTTTTTGAAAGTTATACTTAAATATATGAGAATTATTATTATACAGAATTATAAAAGTACGAGTATAATACGACTAAATATTAATTAATACATCTTATTTTTGTAACATTTTAATACACATGCTTCTCATTCTAGTAAGTTACGTATGAAAACTATTATAAAAATGTAATAATACCATCATTTTTTCGAATATCTTTGTAAGTAATTACAATATAATTTATAAATATTCTCAAAATCTCACATTTTTTAAAAATATTAAAAAATAATAGCATATTTTATACGACACGAGAAAATATTCACATGCATAATTTTATTTTAAATTTATATAATATTATTATCTATTTAAGACTTATAACTAAGTTTTACTTAAATATGATAATCCATTTACAATTATGAAATTCTAGTTAGATATAAATTTCAACTTATAATTAGGAACAATATATGTAGAAGGTCATTTAACAATAACTAGTTCTTTTAAAGTTAGCATGTTATTTTGATTCTTATGATATATATTTTGATTATAAGTAATTTGTGG
>BMAC01000481.1:551373-564635 GCA_014905375.1 Phtheirospermum japonicum
AACGATTCACTACTCGCTAACTAATTTAAAAAATCAGAAAAACTAAGAGATGTAAAAAAAAAAGATAAATTATATAAGATTAGCAAACTCAATAAGGGTTGACGGGAACCAGAATAAGGCACACCATATAATTAGTACCTTTTTCTTTTTATTTATTTATTTATTTTGTATGTTACTTTTGCCTTTTGGTTTTGTTCTTCGTATAATCCGATTTTGGAATGTGTTATTGTTCGTGTAACATAGATCTATGATGGTTGGTTTTGTTTTCTAGCCCACAGGAGTATACAGTAAAAACTTTCAGGCATGAGTGCCCCATCTTGAGACGCTGGCCCGATGGCACCTTGCTCCGACCTGAACTATGCAATAATGAGATCCCCCTTGATCCTTGTGCTTGGCGGTCCCCCATAATATGCTCACTTGGGGACTTCTTACTCAAGTTGTTTTAAGAGTATCTGCTACTTGAACCACGTCTAGTAGACCCCTTACTCCACTCATCCCCTTCGTCAGCTGTTTGATTGGGATACTATTACCTAGGTTCCTAAACTTGGAATGGATGGCCGAACGTAGGTTCGTTTAAACCCTAGAATATTAGATGAACTGTTGTTCGTATTTTATATTCAAACCCTGAAGAAATTGATTTGGTTTTGACTTTACTCTAATTTTACTAAATTAGAATTATAACAATTGAAATTATTTAATTAAACAATCAAATTCCATTAAATTTTGTTTCATTTTGGTCAGGTTTCATTAAAAATCTGGATTCGAGTTTTATCTTAATGGATTATGTTTGAGGAAATGATGTGCTTTGTTGGAGTGGGTGTTTTTATTTGTTTTCTCTGTTTTGTTGTTCGTATACATATAGACAAGTCGTATATCCCGACCAAAAATAAGAAAGCACCACGATACTAAATATTGTATCCTTTGGATTCTTTTGATCGTATCTTTATTCTATAGCTATATTTGTTACTTTGATTCACAAAAAAAAAAGAAAAAAAAAGAGGAAAATATGTATTGTTGTTCGTATAATCTGATTTAGATATGTATTGTTGTTCGTGTAATCATAAATCTATATTTTCTGGTTGTGTTGATCCTTTAACCTATTTTTTTCTTTTATTAAAAAATTAAAAATATATAAATGTATTGTTCTTCGCGTAATCATAAATCGGTGGTTTTTGGTTATGTTGTTCGTTTAATTTATTTTAGATCTATTTTTAAATTAGATGATCTGCGAGACTGCATGTTTGACATAATGTATGGTGTGATATTTTGTGCAGTGTAGTTCGYATTTAAGATTTGGTGAAAATGACATTGTTTCTATTAAATTTTTCCAGAATTTATTTGAGTTATTTTTTTTWYSRTMMTRRTGAATCGATTTGCTTTAAAACCTTAAACAATGTCAATAGATAGTTGTCATACTGCTATGTTTATTAAGGGTTGGGGTTTGAGGAAATCGATGATTACTTAATAAGAGGCAATTAAACAATCATACGAAATATATATTTTAAATATATTTAAAAAATAAAAATATTGTGCAGTGCACGTCGAGCTGGGTACCCACGGGGTAGAGACGGTACCTGGACCCGCCCTGACCCGCCATGAGTCATGGGGAAGGTCMACCCAAATGGCATGGGTTGAGTCAGTGCATGATTGACCACAACTTTGTGATGCAGGTAAGGGCCAAGATCAGAACGGGCACGAGCGATAGTAAGTTTGGTTTACTGCAGCTTTGGGTGTGGTTGCTACAAGCTACATATATGAGCAGATTGTAATAGRGTAGAAATTTAACGTGTAACTATTCTTACTTCCATTAAATACGATAGGGTCAAACGCGGGARGTCGTTTGACACTTAATACAAAAATAGATTTATCTTAAAATTTTARGTGAAGAAAATATTTAAGTTATGTCCCCCGAAAGTTCTTATCAAACTACATACATGCCCACTAAAATTACATCACGTGTGCCTCCATGAGTGCCATTTTACACAAATTCCAAGGTAATTTTACATGTAAAGTTTTATAAGTGTAACACCCAGTATTTTAGTGAAACTTGTACTAATTACTTTATAGTTCACACACACACACACACACACATATAAATGACCATAGTGCCGTGAAGGCACCATATTCCCCACCTCCCTTCATTTATATCCATCAACCTGCAAATTTTTATAACTAACTTTTGATCTAATGGTTCTAATCATATGAAGAATGATGACGTGAACACACCGTAAAAGTGCTCTCTCTCTCTCTCTCTCTCTATATATATATATATATATATATTAGTTTAAAACTCATATATAATTATTTTAGATATACATATTTTATAATTAATATTTTTGCACAATTCAGAACCACATCTTTTGTTTATATGGCATCATGAACAAGAAAATATCATAAATAGAACTAATGGTATCTCAAATAGTAATAAAAGTATTACACAATAAATGCAGTAATACATGCATCTACATCTTCTGCTCAAGTTGAAATATGATTACAATCTGCACCAACACCTCCTTCTTCCAATCTTATCACAAATATTGATATTAGTATTACAAACAACAGTAACAAGTGTCACAAATAAAACTAATCGTATTACAAATAGTACTAAAAGTATTACATAAATAGCTGCAGTAATACCTACATCCATATCTTCTGGTCTAATCGATATATGAATACAATCGGCACCAATAGATTRTTCATCCAAAACTATAAAAAATATTGACATTAGTATAACAAATAGCAGTAAAAAGTATTACAAACAGTACCAAAAGCATCACAAGTAGTTGTATATAATATTACCTATAGTTTCTTGCAAATTATCTTTACTAGAAACTTGAACTATTAAATTATTCTCCATTTTTTGCAGTATCAATGTCCTCCATATGCATCAAGAAAAACTAAAATTAATAGAGAAATCAAGTCCTGAATTAAGTTTTTCCCCAAAACTGGATGCTTAAAAAATTCAGGAAATTGAAGAGTARTTGAGTACTTTAATCATCAATTCGAGTCAGAGATTCTGAAATTAGTCACGATAATATTTTCGATGCCGAAATTGGATTCATAATCTTACTTCGATTTTTGCGATTTTGTGTTATCTGATAGCGTTGCAACATGAYTTGGAGATTATGCTTTAATTTTTTGTGTTTTCTATGTTGCCATTCACCCGAATTGACTATTAGAATGCTTTGATTTGTTTAGAAATCAATGGCACAYTCTTCAAATTTTCTATGTGGTTGTGACGAAAAATGGTTTAAAATTTTGATTTTCCGAGACATCTGAGAATTGGAGCTCTCAAATTCATGGCTTGGAGGAGCCGCGAGCATTGATGATTGTGTSGAGCTACYAMTTTTTCTGAAGAATGGAGATGGAGAGTCGGGGGGAACTGTGGAATYTTGAAGAAGATGGAGTGGATCYTTTTTTTAGGGTTTTGTGACGTGAGTGAGCAATGYGTTGGGTCCGATTCTTGGTCTGGGTGGGCAGCGATTCAAGATTTGGATCAATTTAGAAAATGGTAAAATGTGATCTCATTTTATGAAACCGATCTCACATGAGACCTACTAATAAATAATTGATTCATTATTTGAAAAATGAGTTGAACTGATTGTTTGAATAAACATTTAGAACATAGGTGGATAATATATTTAAAGAATATAAAAAAAAATCTTATTTTCGGGGCAATAATATTAAGATGAGAACATATCAATCGCAACTCATACATGTATTTCGAGATCCACCCTAAGTCACACTTTTTACTATATTTAACAATAACATTTAACATTCAAAATAATGAGACACGATGCATGTTCTGCCTTAAGAGCATCTCCAATGCAATAGTGTTAATTGAACTTARGTGGCAAATGACTTTACATTTTATAAAAAGGTTCTCCAATTCATCAATGTTAATGTTATATATATGATAATTTATTTTTGTATTTTTAGAAAAAATAAAGAGAGAGGAATAACATAATTTGATGATATATTTAAAATTAATTGTAGACATTGTCAAGAGTAATGTCTAGAATTTGACATTACTCTTGATAATATCAAATATTTAATGTGCCATACAATCATTTTATGCCATGTGTCAATTTTTTCACGTTCAACATTGTTCCATTGAAYATGCATTCACTAATAATTTGTTACATTTACTATTTAAATATATCGTATTAATTGTTACGATTCTATTACTCCCTCCTATTCAATATATTAGACGTTTAAGTTGGATATAAATTCTGCAAAATATAAGGCGTTTTGTAGATTTTAGATTTGAAGTTCCAAATTTGCCCTTAATCCACATTAATTATTTTTATTTTCCCACTAAAAGCTGTGATTAAACTCTCTTGAGTTCCAACGAGCACATGAAAAGTCGGCTGCAGGCTGCTCCATTAACTTTTGCATGAGATCAGTGAGCTATTTATATGGAGTAGTTTACGCCGTAGTTACAATAATTCTTTTTGGGAAAAAAAATGGAACCTCTCCACCCCACTTTTATACAAGAGAATATTTCACAAAACTTTGAGGCTAATGGCAACGTCAAACATGACTTCGATTTGAACAAATTTTCTATCGACGACATCGAGCTACAGGAAGATAGCAAGCTTGAACGGGAGATTCGACAAGGGATAGCAAAAATGCTAAAAATAATTTTTCCCAAGTATTTTTAAATTTATATTTGAAGATGAGATTAGTTCATGTCTTTTCAAGCATGTTTATTGCATTCTACTTATATTGAAATGTATTGTCGATGGACTATATTATTTGGTTTTTAGTTTTCGTTTATGAATGGCTCAACTATTTAGTGATGATTTTTTCTTTAATTATTTTCTTGAGTTTTTAGATCTGCTCCAAGAAAAAAAAAAGAACGAGAGAAGATTATATACTTTCTGAATATAAAGACTGTAATATTAGTATAATGCTTGAGACTTTTTTTATTTTTCATCATTTAAAGTAACAAGGAACAAATCATTGAAGTTGAGAAAGCCACTGTGTTACACAATTTAATTGCAAGCACTTACAAAAAAGAACTTATTTTAAGCTAATAAGCTCATTACATTTTCTACTACTCTACGTTCGCAAGTTATTTGTTTAGGAAGACGACCCTCWCTTTCTAATATGGCTTTCTTCATGTGTGGAATCCTATACTTGTTGGATCCATCAATTTTCATGGTTTCTTGCATGCACAATTGTAGAGTCAAAAAAARACGATTCACCTTTTTCGGACAATATTCATCAAAGGACTTCTCAACAGCATGAATAAGCTCTTTCACACTTTTTGGACTCACCTTATATTGCAAAGCTTGTATAGCACTGAAAAATCCAAGATCCAAAATATTTAGGTCCGGTGAGTTTGGTGGTTGACACATTAACCGAATATCAAAACCATTTACGAAGKTGCTACTTGAAATTGTGGATCAKTTGGATCAACATGTGTCCTTGCATTATCCTGTTGAATGAAAATGGTTTTTCTTGAATCCTRTATTGACCACTTTTCARGAATTTTCGTCAAGACTTTTTCAATAAAGAAAGATTTTATCGTCTCTCTCTTAACGGAGGTGATTGGTTTTATCTCTAGGGTTCCGGCATCTCGATTTATACTCCGTCTTTGGGCTGATTCAACATTAATAAATGGGAAGACTCCTATTTTTCCAGAAAAAACTTCATTTCCTTGACTGTCAAATCTTGGACGAGCCATCGCCACAAGAAACATTACTTTTGTAATATAATTCTTACTCTTACATGTACGCAAAGGTTCTCTTTCATCTGGAAGTAGATAGTAAGTTTCCTTCTTTTTGGTCATATAAAACCATTTTTCGTCAATATGCACAATATTGTACATATCAACAAAATTCGGTTCATTGGGCAGACTGTTTCGATCTACCATAGATATGCAAAATCTCAAGTGAGCCTCTTATGTTTTCCTCCTTTAGATGTGGTTTAATAGCATTGGAGTGACGACGAATGAGGCCTTGCTTTAAAAGCCTGAATAAAGTTGTATAACTTACATTCAAAGCTAGGGCAAGTGACATCAATGTTGTTTGTCGATTAAGAGAAATATCAAGAACTTGATTTAGATCAACTTACACCCTTTTTCGACCACAATTTCTTGTTCGCCTATGAGAGACATCAACATCTTGCCCATTCGGAGTGTCTTTAGCCTGTTTCCGAATTCTTTATACCATTCGTATAGGTACGGAATATATGTTAGAAACTTCAGTGGTTGTGCACCTTTTCAACTTTCCATTGACACTTCGCTCCAATAAAGCATTATAAATTGCCTGTCTTTGTGCATTTGACATGTTTTTCCTTGTTTTTCTTGTCGTGCTTGCTTCTTGAGATAACTAAAATGTTAACTAAAAATTTAAACTAGAAAATTATTAGTGCATGCAAAATATTTAAAATCCTTAGTTGTAATAATTTCTAAAAACAAATAACCCATGTGTATAGTGCATTCAACAAAGAGCAAGTTGATCTATTTAAGTGGGTTGTTTAAAATCCTCAACATGGAAAAAATGTAACCTACACGTATAGTATCACGTCATTTGCATGCATATTTCAAATAATCCACTTTCCAAGCATTCAATAGAGAGCAAACAAAAATTTAAAAAAAAAAAAAATACCTGACACCTCTTCATCTTCTTCATGTAGGTAATTAAGATCCAATTCTAGTAATGGAAATTCAAACTCTTGATTGAGATTCATATTTAAATCAAGTATGAGAGTATTTGTTGATGATGATGCGATTATCATTGGTATCGATGCTTTCCTCTACGTCCGAATTTGATAGTACATCTTCCTCGTCGTCAATACCAACTGGACTTGTTTTCAAGTCAAATGGTAATTCTGTGACATTGCTTGTACTTGGGAAGATTTAGATCAATATTCATGAAAGCCATATAGTGTTCTTTTATGATGGATAACAGTTTATTTTTATCCCAATATATAGACATGTAAATTAAGTTTTGGCTCCAAGTCAAAAATTTTGAATAGGTCAAATTAAATTTAAAAAACTTGGCTCCATGTATAATTTCAAAAATTAGACCAAATTAAAAAATTTAGTTTTGGCTCCATTTTTTTTTTTTTTGGCAGAATGTTGAGCAAAGAAGTGAATTTATGTTTTGGCTCCATTTACATTTAGTATTCCACTCATTGCTTGAATTATGAGTAATATTAATGAGTGAATTCACGTTTTGGCTCCATTTTTGGAGGTATATTCTGGGAACTCATTATGAATTGTGAAAATTAATATTCCGCAGAGTGATTGAAATCACAAAATAAAGTGTTAAATGAGTGTATTAATGAGGAGTTATATTATGTTAAATGAGTATTAGAAATAAGAAAGAAATATTGAAAAGTTATTTATATTTATGTTCTGGTAATCGGAAGACGACACTATTTGTTTAGGAGTATATTGGAAATAAGATAATTGAAACGGTAAAACAAGATGGTGCTAATTAATTGTATTAATGAGGGTATAATAGACATTCTTTTAAGTTTCTTAATATGTGTGTTTTGTGCTTGAACGTCCAATAAATTGAATAGGAGGAGTACTATATTCCTCGTATTTGTTTTCCGTTTTCAAACTTTTTAAATTTATAATGAACAAACAATTTCAGTAGGCACAATATTTTTATTTTTCTCCAATTTGAATTTAAATACCGAGTCTACACACTCGGTCTCACACTCACAAAAGATGGCATTAATTAATTTAGAAATGAACCTTAAGCCACCGCCGCCTCGTCGCCACAGCGGTGGCTCGCCGATGGACGAATTGACAGATTCCCAGCTGAACACCGTTCCGACTATGAAGAGAAATGAAGAAGAAGAAGAAGGAAACTCAGAGGTAACCCTTTCTTTCACATATCTTTTTTTTGTTGTTGTTTGTTTTCGCAAATTTGTCTCTGTGATTATTCAATTTTGCTTTCACAAAAACGTTATTTTTAACCGATTCCGATAACACCAATTAAACCTAATTGCAAGAAAAAATGTGAATTGATGAATCAGCTGAGTTTTCATCTTGCTCAGAAGTGTGAACAAGAAATAGGTTTGAATTTTTACAGAAATAATTGCTTTTGAATTTCGATTTCCAGACGAGTTCATAACAAGTCCTGTTGTTTGATACACGCAGATCGATGTGCCAAAAATCCGCGTAAAGGTGAAAAATAGCCGATCGCGCCCTTATTATTTCAGGAGATGTAAAAGGTCGAAATTCTTAAAAACGYACATAAATTCACTTCCKGACGAAATAGTGTTCGACATTCTCGTACAGCTTCCAGCCCAAGATATTTATGGCGCCGTAAGGCCCGTTTGCGTCAAATGGTACCAAATGATCCACACCCATATGTTCGTAAACACCCACCTTCACCGTTCAACTTACGGGCTTCTCATCCAGAATATTGTCCCTCCAACAGTTCGATTAACTTTCATGGCATTATCACGGCAAGGCCGGATCGAGTTAACTAGGTTGAATTACGAGCCCAGATTCGAAATCTGGTGCAGCAGCTGTAACGGTTTGATACTGGAGTCCGAACGTAAAAACTTGTACGCTCTTTATATCACAAACCCCGCGACAATGCAGCACTTTGCTCTCCCTCCGTTTTTCTTTCCTTCTACGACAGCTTTCACTCATTCTGCTATAGCATATGCTTCTCTTTCAATGGAGTACAAAGTGGTCCGCGTGTACTACCAGGAGGAACAATGGTGTTGCGCCATTGTGACTGCTGGGGTTGATGAATCTTGGAGGCGTGTTTGTACCCAACATTTATCTTTCGAAGCTAAGGAGCTTCTCAGACTCAAACCGTTGACTACCGAAGGTTTCGTGCATTGGGCTAAATGGGGCAATTACGTTTTGACTTTGAATGTGGAGACTGAGATTATTACAGAATATCTTGTTATTTCTTTATGTTATGGTGATAGATTTGGTGATAATTATTATTATTTCTCGACGGTGAAATATTTATCTCTGTTGATTAGGCGCCGGGGATGGTTGTGGGAGGTTTGGGAGATGAAACCAGAAACGGGAGAATGGACGAAATTGTCGGGAATTGAGTTTACAGATCGAAAGTGCGAGATCTTAGGGTTGTTATGTGAACGTGATACGATATTCAAACCAGTTGGTAACAGTGAAAGCTCAATCATACCGGTTGGTTGGTTGGAATACAAGGAGGTGTTCGTCTATCGTTTTCTCTCTCCAGTTGGTAAGCAATCTCGAATATGCATTGCCTGGAATGTTCGATTGAAGGAATATGAGTTGATTGAGTTAGATTCGAGTCGGAATGCCTATTTCGTCCATAGGAACAGCCTGTTATGGTTGGATGGATGCTTTTAGTGCTTTGTAATATGATTGTTATGTAAGGCTAAGCGTAATTTTCTTCAAATATCAAAAAACTCAAAGAGAAATTAATTATGGATGGAGCTCTATTGTGTGCCTAGAGATTTGATTTGATTGTTTTGGCCTCATGAAATTCTTGTTTGAGTTTAAGCCCTTTTCTTTTCTTTCCTTTTTTTTCTTCTTCCTTTTTAGCTGCTGCTTTCTTTGCCATGACTTTTAAATAGTAGAAATTGCAGTGTTCCAAAAATTCGGGTGTGCATATTAAAACTGAATAAAACTCCCTTAAAAAAGAACACGACTGGAGTTTTTAGATACCGTGTTAAATTAGGCAACTTATTGCTCATAATTAATGATCTGTGAATCACTCAGCTTCTAGCCGAAACAATACATACACTATTATATTTTTACTTTCTTAATGAAATTTTTGGTTTTTTTACAAATTCTCCACAAGTATATAGATTCATTAATATATTCAATTAATCACTCCATAGATCATTGTATTCATTACTTGCATGTGATAATTTTGACTTTTATCATTATTTATTATGTGAAGATATAAATAAATAGAGATAGAGATATCGAGAAATAACTAAAAAAATCCACACTACATGAATTATAAATCGAATTCACACTACATACATGAACGTTTAGATTATACGTTGCTGAATACTTCTTTGTACACTACATTAATTTTTATTGGTGCTTCTTGTGTTCGTGCCTAGATTGAAGGTGTTGCGGATGAGGTCGTGTTTTGGCTATTACCACATTTGTTGTGTTCGTGCCTGCATTGAAGGTGTTGGGGATGAGGTCGGGTTTTGGCTATTACCACGTTTGTTGTGGATGGTTGTCATCTCTTCACTTGGTGGCGAGTAGGATGCTTGTTTCGTAGGCTTACCTTTGATTCGATAATGTTGTATGGAGGCTTGTGTCGTGTTTTGCTTGTTTCGAAGGTGCACCTTTCATTCAATTTTTGTGTGGTGGTTTGTATCGTGCTTTGCTTTTGCTTGTTTGTTGTTTTCTTTGTTGATCGGGTTGGGATCGTGTCTCCTCTCTTCCTGATTCTTCTTTATCTGTTGTGAGAGTTTTCATTTTTGGTTGCCTCAGTGAAATATATTCCAACTCTGGGTGGTAGTAGTGAAAGAAAATAGTATCCCTTATCTGTTGTGAGAGTTTTCATTTTTGGTTGCCTTAGTGAAATATATTCCAACTCTGGGTGGTAGTAGTGAAAGAAAATAGTTTTTAAAAATAGCCAAAGACAAATTGCAAAAATTATTTCCCCTAACAATAATTATAAAGATACTCATGTAATTACCCCCAAAAAAAAATTACAAATACTCCCTCAATGTTTGTATAATGCATTTATCTTACAAAATTACTCTATTTTGAGAATGCGCCAAATGTAAGAGATGTCAGAAAATATTGAAATATTCTTGTAATCAGGCCAAACCACACTAGTAGTTTTTGTAATTAACCCTTGATATGAAAGCACCATAAAATCAAATGATCAGTAAAAAACTAGCATTAGCATCCATCCAACCATACCAGGCCGTTTCTATGGGCGAGAAAGGCGTTTGATTTGGAATCCAACTCGATCAGCTCAATTTCCTTCGAGTGAACATTGTAGGCTATACAAAGCCGGGGTTGTTCGAAACCTTGCCCACTCGGGTTGGACTCTTGATAGACGAACACCTTGCGAACATAAAACACCAACACTTGTCGATATTTTAACCAACCGACCGGTTCAAGCCTACAACACGCGAAACCAATTAATTTGAAGGAGGCGTCGCGTTCACATATCAAATGTTCAATCGTGCACTTTTGAGCTTCCAAGTCAATGCTCGTCACCTTTGTCCATTCTCCACTTTCGGGTTTCATCTCCCAAACCTCCCACGAAAATCCGCCACGTTTAATCAGCAAAGATAGATATCTAACCGCTGAGAAATAATAGTACTCAAAACCTTCACCACAACACGTAGGGACACGGTACTGTGTGATAATCTCCGTCTCTATGTTCAGAGTCAAAACATAAATGCCCCTTCGAGTCCAATGCACGAAACCTACAGTACTCAACGGACAGGAAATGAGACACTTGTTAGCTTCGAGAGACAAATGTTGGGTATTAACATGCCTCCAAGAGCTATCAACTCCAACGGTCAATATAGCACAGTGTCGTCGTTTATCCAAATCCTCGTCGCCCAAGGAATAATACATGCGGACCACTTTGTACTCCATGGTAGCAGCAGCGTACGCTATAGCCGAAGTAGTGAAAGCTATTGCAAGACAGAAAAACGGAGGGAGATTAAAGCGTTGCATCGTTAAGGGATTCGTCACGTGAAGAGCGTAGTGGTTTCAGCGTTGGGACTCCAATATCAAACCGTTACAACTGCACCAGATTTCGTACCCGGGCTCGTAACTCAACCTAGTTATCTCGATTCGGCCTTGTCGTATCGACATGAAAGACATTTGGGTTTTTATTGAAGCAAGATTCTGGATGAGAATCCCATGAGCTGAACGCTGAAGGTGCGCATGTACAAAGCTATGGGTGCGGATCATTTTGTACCACTTGCGGCAAACAAGCCTTGTGATGCCATAAATATCTTGAGCCAGGAAATGTGTGAGAATGTCGAGCATTATGTCATCCGGGAGAGAATTTATGTCCGTTTTCGTTACTAAACGCTTTTTTTGCATCTCCTTAAGTAATAAGGGCGAGCTTGGCCATGCTCATTCACATATATGCAATTGTTACCATCTACCTGCGTATAAAATACGCTACACTAATGAAACCGTCCGAAGTTCAAGCCAACTATTCCTTCCTATATACCGAAATGGTTTACTTTCATCAAATCAGCCCATTTCTTGTGTAAGCAAAAATAAATTCAGATTAATGGTCTATCCCCAAATTTATTTATAAAGTGCCATTAGGGTGGATGCTTGTAATTCTGAAAGACAAATGGGGTTTTACGTAATTAGGTTAAACCTATGTATAGTTTTTGCAATTAACCCTTTTTTAAAAAATTGAAATCTTTTAAAAAGTTCAACATATTTTCTTGAGGGTGGCTAGCTAAAACTTCAATGCTGTTATTCTGAATTTAAAGTGTAAATTAAAAACTATCTGGGTATCAAATAAATACTCTACAGTAATGAAATTGTCTGAAATTGAATTTAAAATTCAAGCCAACTATTCCTTCCTATATACCCAAAAAAACCAAATGCAAAATTAAATTCAGATCTATTTATAAAGTGCCATTAGGGTGAGTGTTACTGAACTAGGTGATAAAGCAACTGCATTCTATATCCAAAATGTAAGCAATGTGATAACTTTACAGAGTAATTTTGGCAGAGAATAAAACCATATACTATGAAATTAGAACCCAAAAAAAAAAAAACCCTTCAAAGCACCACTAATTAAAATTCAAAATTAACGAGGATAATTCTGATATCTATACTTGGTCCATAAAGTTAAGGACATATACTTGTTCATAAGAGGCCACTAATTAATTAATTTATTTATAAATGAATTACCTTGAGCCACCACCAACCTCCCACCAGCCGCCACCGCCGCGGATACCCGTCGTCACAGCGGTGGATCGCCGATGGTCAGATTGATGGATTCTTATCTGACGACAACTGAAGAAGGAGATTCAGAGGTAACGTAACCCTTTTTTTTTTTTTTTTATTCTCTGCCAAAATTACTCTGTAAAGTTATCACATTGCTTACATTTTGGATATAGAATGCAGTTGCCTTTATCACCTAGTTCAGTAACACTCACCCTAATGGCACTTTATAAATAGATCTGAATTTAATTTTGCATTTGGTTTTTTTGGGTATATAGGAAGGAATAGTTGGCTTGAATTTTAAATTCAATTTCAGACAATTTCATTACTGTAGAGTATTTATTTGATACCCAGATAGTTTTTAATTTACACTTTAAAT